>OU898280.1:58792593-59167593 GCA_918026665.1 Diabrotica balteata
TAGAAAATATGGACTGAATATAAACACTAGCAAAACCAAGCTAATGGTCATCAGCAAGAAAAAGATAACTGGAGAAAATATGTATGTGAACCAAATGAGAATTGAACGTATCTCAAAATACTACTTGGGAACTATAATCAATGAGTCGTGGGACAATAACCAAGAGAATAAATGTCCCATCGGAAAGACAAAAAGTACAGTCTTGACTATGAGTTCTGTGTTCAAGAGCCATTACCTCACCCTAGAAACAAAAGTAAGGCTCCTTAAATATTATGTGTACGTAGTGCATCTGTACGGAGTAGAAACGTGGACGTTTAAGGTGGAAACTCTATCAAAACTTCAGGCTTTTGAGCTATGGTAATACAGAGGGATCCTGAAGATATCAGGGATAGACAAAGTTACCAATGAAGAAGTACTGCAGAGAATGAACACAACTGCGGATTTGGTCAACATCGTGAAGAGCCGTACGCTTCAGTACTGAGACATATAATGAGAAATTAAGGCAGATACGAGCTACTTCCATGCATTTTGCAAGGTAGAATTAAAGGAAAAAGGACCCCAGGATGAAGAAGAATATCCTGGCTTGCTAACCTGCGAGCATGTAGAGTATAGAGCATATAGAAAGACCTCAAGACAGCTATTTTGTATAGCAACCAACAAAGTCATCATAGCCAGAATAATCGCCAACGTTCGAAACGAAGAGGTACCCTAAAAAGAAGAGAAAGACATTGTCCAGTAGTCGACGCGTATCATGATGATGGTATCTACTTATTAAAGTTCTTCTGTATATCAGTATAACGACTATAGCATAAATAAATGAAATGAGGTTGAATGCTCAAATAAATGAACTTTGAAAATAAGGCCATTATCGAGCACAAGTTAATTAAATCTAGCCCAAGTACTTTCGCTTAAAAAAGCATCTTCATGGGAATCTGAAATAAGCCAAGAAAACGTTTTTTGGATGAAGTAAATTAGTTAAATTCGATAAAAAACTCGAAGTTAATGGATGAAAAAAAGTTTTTTGAGATTAACGTTTTAGACTTACTTCGTCAAAATGTAAACTATCCGGCAAGCGTAGAATGTGGAAACATTAAAAATAACATAAAATTGTACAAAACACTACACTAAAACGAGGACAAACAGTTTAAAATAACTTTAAACTAATTATTACTTAAAGATTCTACGCTACATTCTCTGTCAGTATCTGGAGGGATAATGATCTAAGCGGAAATGATATAATTTCCGCTTAGATCATTATCCCTCCAGATACTGACAGAATATTTAAGTAATTTTAAACTGTTTGTCCTCGTTTTTAATGTAGTGCTTTCTACAATTTTATGTTATTTTTAATGTTTCCACATTCTACGCTTGCGGATAGTTTACATTTTGACGAAGTAAGTCTAAAACGTTAATCTCAAAAGACTTTTTTTCATCCATTAACTTAGAGTTTTTTATCGAAGTTAACTAATTTACTTTATCTAAAAAACGTTTTCTTGGCTTATTTCAGATGCCCCTGAAGATGCTATTTTAAGCGAAATATAAAGGGAAGAAGAAGTATAGGTTCTGGAACGTAAAGTAAGGAGAAAGAAGAAATGGTAACTGAGAAATATAAGAGATTGGAATAACACCAACGGAAATAACCTAAAGTACGCAGCCCAGTATGGAAATGAGTTTGCTATAATCGTAACCTCAACAAGGATGGTATATATGGCGAGTATGTGATTAGAAACAAAGTATAAATTTATGAAAAATAAATGAAAATTTACTCTAACTGATCTTAAAACTGTTCAATAGAAGTGTAAAATAATAAAAAAAATCAGTAATCTTCCTAGGATGAATGTGATCATAAAGAACGTAATATTGAATGCCTATTATGAATGAATTAAGAATTAGTAAAGGCAGAAAGACGTTTTTCTAATCTTTATACCACGGGGTAATATAATTTTATATATTATAAAATTTTAAAGTTTATTACACTAACATTTCACAGACTTGCAACAAATATTTACTGTTAGGGTTGCTTTGCAATGAAAAAGGCATTAAAGTTAATAATAAAACATAAATTTAACCACCGTTCTTTACGGCTTGATGAAAGACGTGCTCGCACGAAGAACATTGCTATATTATGATTTTTAAATTGGTATTTTCATTAAATTTTAACATATTTTGAAGCAGCCACAATCAGGTTATGTAAGATAAAAATAAGGGGAACGTACAGAAAATAAGATTTATAAATGCACATACACCAAAAGAATATACGGATAAGGATATTAAACATATCTATTATAAACAATTATAAGAAATGTTTTATAAAAACCATCCTATGATAGAAAAAATATTATAAAAGTTTTATGCGTAGAGACTCAAATGTAAACATAACTGAAAAATGTCTCCAGACATTCACTTACTTCAACTCCAACATTACTTACACAAAAAGAAAATAATTAAGTTAGTATTTGATAAAGGACTGGATGAGAAGTATTTCATTTCTATAATTCAACATACATATGGATATAAGTTTGAGGTAGTTACGGTAAAAAGAACAATTAATAAAAGAGTTAAGAATTAAGATGAAAATATAGAATATATTTTTACATCTACCATAATAGTAACTTTTAACGGTCAAACGGTACTACATCAGCTAATTATAGAAAAGATGGTATATGAAGTTCAATTACATATCCCAAGGTTAGTTTGATGTTTGAAATGTTTAAAATTTAGGCATGTAAGTTTCCAGTGTGGAGGAAAAGATAGTTGAAACTATTTTTGTGGAGAGGATGAGCAGGAGCAGTAATACAATACTTCAACGCGTCCCATAGACCAGTTCAATGAAGATAAGCACCGATCTTTGATTAGAACCAGATCGTCCAATTAAAAAATGAGCAGGTGTGATGGGAACAGGGTCAGAGGGATCCGAAAATAAAGGACTTGGAGGTCGGGAGTTAAGAATGCCTTCAACTTTAGCAAGTATTGCAGAGAAATTTTCATCAGTTACTACATCTACTTACTAGATGTAACTCTCTCTCTCTCTCTCTCTCTCTCTCTCTCTCTCTCTCTATATATATATATATATATTATAATATATATATATATATATATATATATATATATATATATATATATATATATATTTATATATTTAAGACAAATGAGCAAATATCGGTTAAGAAATTTACCTAACTCTTGTAAAGTATTGTTCATCACCATCATCATCATCATCATCATCATCATTCCTCAACCTCTTGCATCCACTGTTGGATATAGGTCTCCTCCATGTTCTTCCACTGTTCTCTATCTTGTGCCTTCTGTATCCAATTTCCGACTGTTTTTCTCAAGTCGTCCATCCATCTTTTTGTTGGTCTGCCTCGGTGTCTTTTGTCTTCTCTAGGTCTCCATTCTATGAGTCTTTTTGTCTACCTATTATCATTTAAACGTGTTATATGTCCAGCCCATCTCCATTTGGCTTGTGAAATTTTTTCTATGACATCTGTCACTTTAGTCCTCTCTCTCACTATCCTATTTGGTACCATATCTCTTCTAGTTATTCCCAACATTGCTCTTTCCATTTTTCTTTGGGTTACTCTCAATTTATTTGCAGAATGTTTGGTTAAAGTTATTGTTTTGGAACCATATGTTATTACTGGCAGTATGCATTGGTTGTAAACCTTTTTCTTCAAGCAAATCGGTAGCTTTCCTTTTAGAATATCTCGCATCTTGCCAAATGCTGCCCATTCCAAGCCTATGTGACGCTGGATCTCACAAGTTTGATTGTCTTTCCTATTCTAATTTTATGTCCTAAATAAATATAGCTAAAGACCTGATGTACTTCGTTTCCATCTATCCTCATAACATAACTTGGAACTAAATTGGTCATGTATTTTGTTTTTTCAAAGTTTATGTTCAGGCCCATTTGTTCTATTGCCTGTTTTAGTTCTTCTATCATTTTGTGAGCTTCATTTAAACTCTCGGCTATAATGACAATATCATCTGTAAAGCGCAAGTGGCTTAAGTATTCACCATCAATATTTATTCCCCTTTTAGCCCAATCTAGTTTTTTAAAGGCATATTCCAGAGCTGCAGTGAATAGTTGGGGGGAGATGGTGTCGCCCTGTCTAATTCCTCGCTCAATTCTATATTTATCGGTAAAGTCATGGAGTTGAACAGATGCTGTTGCGTTGTTGTATATATGTTTTATCAAATTTTTATATCTATAGTCTACTCGGCTTTGTTCTAATGCTCCTAATACTGTCGGTAATTCCACGATATCAAAAGCTTTCTTGAAGTCTATGAAAATCAACGTGAGTGGTTTATTAAATTCAACACATTTTTCAATTAGTATTTTAAGTGCTTGTAGGTGGTCATTTGTTCCATAACCTTTCCTAAACCCAGCTTGCTTCTTAGATTGATAGAAATCTAATTTTTGTTCTAAACGTTTTGTGATGATCTTGGTAAACCATTTGTAGAGATGTGACAACAGACTTATCGGTCTATAATTCTCTATATCTGATATATGTCCTTTTTTGTGTATTAGGATAGTAATTGTATTGTTCCATTTTGTAGGGACAATACCCTGGTTTAGACATAGGTTGAATAGTTCAGTTACTACTTCCAGCAGTTTCTTGCCTCCTACTTTAACAGCTTCTATTATTATTTGGTCATCTCCCGGAGCCTTGTTGTTTTTAATTTCCTTTAGAGTTAGTTTCACTTCTTCTATCGATATGGTAGGCAGAAGTTCGGATCCTTGGTTCATTACTCTGCGTTCTCTAATTTGTGTTTTGTCTTCTTTTGTTAACTGGCTTTTGTACAGTTATTCATAGAAGCTTTTTGCTATCTCTACTATTTTCTCTATTTGTTGTTATATTACCTTCCTTGTCTTTTTGTTTAACAATTTCCTTTCTACCATCACAAAGCTTTCTTCTGAGTATTTTCATATTTCCATTTTGCTCAATCACATTTTGTATTTTCTCAGTATTATACTTCCTCTGATCTTTGCAAATTGCTTTTGAGATATCTTTGTTCAGATTTCTGAGTTCGGCTGAGTCACCTTTCTGCTCTGATCTTTTGATTTTTCTTTCTTTAATGAGCTTTCTGGTGTTTTCGCTCAGTTTCTCTTTCTTTCCGGCTGGTCTAGCACAGTACTGTTTGCAATACTGTGATTGCATTATTTACGGTTTCAACATCTGTCGAAAGAGGGTGCTTTAAGGCCCGATTTATAGCTTTCACATATTCTTTTGTGTTTTCTGGTGTACTCCATTTTTTCAATTCTCTTCTCTTTATTAATCTTGTTCTTTCATTTCTTTCACAACGTATTGTTAGAACCGACAAAATATGTACCCTTATTAGACCGTATAATCTGTGCTAATAACTGTTTGTTTTGTAGTACTTTAATCTTTAACAGACCAAAAGGTTTCTCTACATGAGCTGTTTTACGTAATTTTCCGTTTACCGTTATAACACCCCTTTTATTTAAGAAATGGTTCAGGCCGATAAGCTTGCTTTTTGAAGATACCAATTTTCATTTTTTCAAATGAAAAATTTAATCGAAGTAGCTTTCTAATAGAACTAATTTAATCAAACGCTGAATGAAGGAACTTGATTCTCCTGAATTACCGGAACCTCTTCCTGCAGCTACCGGCAGTACTGTATCAGTACTTCTCCATATACATTTTTTTCATCTTGGAGATAAAGTGCGTTTAATTATATAAAAAATAATAACCTAACGGGTTTGTCACACGCTGTATAATTATTTTTACTTTGCACAGGAATAATAGTGAATATGTTAAGGACAATTTACGGTAACATTCATTTTAATTATTATATTAGCTGTTAACTTTCTAACTCAATTTATTTCATAATTAATGAAGACGAAGTTAGTATATTAGTTACTTTGCAGCGCCACTGTAGCAAGACATTTGTAATGCAGACTGCATTTAATAGAGACAGAATCTGCATACAAAATTCTACTACTTGCATAATCTTTAAGCTTGCATTATTTTAAATACAACGAGACCAGGAAGAGAGATTTTCAGATATCAAGTGAACGTGCATGTTTTATTTTAAATTTATTCAGATGTTCTTTCGCATGTCAGTGCAGTTCCGATGTTAACGTTCTCTTAGTAATTTTCAATAAATTGGAGAATTATCAAAAATACTAACCAGTTTTAGTATTAAATATAAAAACAGATTAATAAAGCGCGATATTTTTTTTTTTTTCATATGGCATAGCGTATTAAATGTTGTGGGGTTTTACTTCTGATTGGATGCCAATTGCTAACGGGTGGCTCTTTGAAACAGCAGAGTCAGTAAAACACAATTGTTATTTAAATAAAAATATATTTCAAATAAATAACAAAATAAAATTAACTTTTATATAATACGTACAATAAAAATAAAACACTAATCCTGATAAATAAATTAACAGCGCTACTATACACTGTTGATAAGTGCAAAAAATAAATACGAGAAATGCTAACAAAATTCGAACAAAAGGACGATGTATCGGTCAGTACATAAACATCAAGGGGCAAGACTAATCACTACTTAGTCTAGGTTAGAGGTAGCCGAATCGATCAATACTTAATGCGGTTGAGGAATTGTTAGCGAGCAATCAATATATGGTCTCCAACGGGTGGCCGAATCGATCATTACTTCATCCGGCAAGGAATGGAGAGCGACCAGTCAATACTTTGTCGCAGACGGGATGGTTTTTCATTATATCAATAACTTAGGACTTGGATTGTAAGTTCTTACTAGTTCAATACTTTAGGTTAACCCTATACTGCATACCGTAGCTTTATGGCAACACCGGAATTAATTTCCGTTAGAAAACTAACCTTTAATTTATTAAGTGAATTAAAACTGCATATTGCGTACTGAAAGACACATTCTGTCTAAGTAATCGCGCAAACTCCTACGTCATTGCGTCAAGTTAAGTTTTCGCGCCCAAAGTTCTCGGGCGTTGCCAGTCGTGTGTTATAAGTGAAAGGTAGAAGATCTTTCAACTTGTTTTCTTGTTGTACAATACTTTTGAAAGTAAAATTGGTTACTTTAGGTAATAAGCTTAATTAGAGTATAATGACGCTGATATTGATTATCCCTGTTAGTTACCTTTTAACAATATTGATTCATCGTAAATATTTTAGACGCATCTCATTAGTGACATTTCTAATATTGTAATTTTTTTAGGAAGAAAATACTCACGAATGTGATGATATTGTCTCTGATGGGACATCTGTTAATGAGGTGGATGATTCTTTCAAACCTAAAGGCAAAAAAATAAAAAAAAATAAAAGTAGCCTACCAATTAAAGGTTTGCAAGAAAAATTGCATTACCTATTCCCACTATTACCCCTATTACCAAGTGGAAAGGTAATACACCCATGCCACACGAAATAAAACAACCAATAGAATACTGTACTAAATTCTTTGATGACGAATTAATTGGAACTCTAAAACAGCAGTGAAATTTATTTAGTGTTGAACAAAGACCAAATAAGCCACTTGGTGTAACAAAAAATGAAATTGAACAATTTATTGGTATGTCAGGCTACATGTCTATATAAACTAACACGACAACAAATGTTTTGGAATCCAAAAACGAGGATTACCCAAGTAGCCGAAGTAGTCTGTGAATCGATTGTAGTATGTTCTACAGTTCTCTTGAAGAGTTCTTATCAATAGATGAACAAATTGTTTCTTTCAAAGAAAGAAGCAGTCTAAAGCATTATAACCCAAAAAAACCGAAAAAGTGGGGGTACAAAATTTTTGTTTTATCTGATATTTCTGCTTTGATGTATAAATTCGAAATATATACTGAAAAAGAACCTTATACTCTAACCGATATTGGTTCAACTAGTAATGTATTCCTCAGGTTGTTATAAATTATCCCAAATTACCAGAATCACAAATTATACTTTGACAATTGGTTCAATCGTATCAATTTGCAATTAGAATTAGCAAAAACTAGTATACAATGTGTAGGGACTGTAAGGCAAAATAGACTCGCTGGTTGTGATTTGATATCGGACAAAGACATGAAAAAACAAGGGCGTGGATAATTTTAGGAACAGAAAACTATTATCAATTTGCCCCTGACTGTTGTGAAGTGGAATGACAAAAAAGGCGTTACAATTCTAAGCTCATCCTCAGGAGCTTTTCCATGTGGCAAAAAGAAGAGGTGGGATCGTATATCTAAGCAATTTACTGAAATTTATTGTCCAACATCTATGCTCTTATACAATAAGAGTATGGGAGGAGTTGATTTGCTCGACTCGCTTATTGCTCTATACAGAATGTCAATTGGGTCCAAAAAGTGGTACCACAAATTATTTTATCACTTTATTGATATTATGGTTGTTCAATCATGGCTTTTATATATAAGCAACTGCACTGCTTTAAAAATACCAAAAAGGAATAATCACCCCTATTGGAATTCAAGGCTGTGTATCTACAGCATATGAGGAAAAGAAAAGGAAATGCCATGCAACAGCACCCATTCCTTGTGCTGAGGTTAGAAAAGATAGAATGGGTCATTGGCCTATTTATTTTGAAAGGAAAGGAAGATGCAAATATCCTAATTGTAAAGGAACTCCCAAAGTTCAATGCCATAAGTGTAAAATATTTCTTTGTTTTACTACAACTTCTAATTGTTTTAACAATTTTCATACCGAATAAAGTTTTCACATAATAATTTTTTTTTTATTAAATATAGTTTAATTGCATATTGTTGCTTTTAGTAAACTTTCTGTATTTTCCAAAAAAAAGGGAAGCCGACTCAAAAATTAAATTAGGGAACATTTATGTTCATAAATAAAGCCAAATACAATGAAAAAAATATTTTTAGTTCGCATATTTAAAATTCATGCAACATAGGGTTAAACTCCCGAAGTGTTTTTACGTTGTTGGTAGTATTCCATCTCCAGCGCACATCGATGATAGTAAAAGGTGCGGTGGGAGTACGTACGTACAAAGTATTGGATTTATTTAATTGTGATTACAATACAGCTGCTAATACTGACCATGCACATCGTTACAATATAACTGATACTTATCATAACACTAACAATAATAGAAAGAATAGCGTTATAGAAAAAAAAAACACTAACATTAAGTAAAATAATTAAGCGGATATCATTATCATCATTGTGTTACAACCCTGAAAGGAGTTTGGCCTTCTCAAGCTTTCTTTACTATTCTGCATTGTCCCTTGCTTGGATTTTCTAGTTGGCAGTACCGATCTCCTCAGCATGGTGTGTTACCCCTTCTATCTACCTCAGCTTTGTACCAGCTTTAACCAAGTCTTCTAATTCCCACTGGTTGCGTTATTAGAATCTTTTTTGCGTAGTTCCTGTCTTTCAAAAATCAATATAGAGGTTCTATGGTCGACGAGAACGGGGACTATCAATGTTCTATACAGTTTTATGGGAGTTGCTAGCTAAGTACTTTGTTAAAACATGATTACAGCTGTTTGCAATTACGATTCGCGTTTTTATTTTCTCTGATGTATTATTATTGGGTTTAGTCGATGGCTTTAGATATTATGAACTTTTGACCAGTTTAAAGTTTTGATCATTAACAATTAGGCTCTTGTGTTTGCATTAGTCTCCAAACAATATTTTAACATTTGTTTACGGCCTATGAGATATACATATATTTTTTTATAAAACACTTAGAATATGGGAAGACAACCATACGAGAAACAAAATCTCATGATAACAAAGAAGATTATCAAAAAGTTCCCTACAAATATAGTAGAAAGAGATTTCAGCTAACCTAATTTTATTGTGAATTAACTTATATAAATAAAAATCATTATTCACACATATCTAAAATAAATAATCAAAGCAATCTATGAAAACAAAAATTTCTCGTGATCATAATCATTTTCCTCGCATATATTCTGAGAGAATCCTTTTCGTATCATAGTCATAGATGATGACAAGTATCTGTAGAGTAGGGAGAGCGAGTTGGGTTTTACAGCACTTAGCCACAATTGACCTATTGTGCATTCTCCCAGGGAGCTTTCATCATTAGCTAATTGTCCATCCGCATACTCTCGTATTAACGATATCTCCAGACATTTACATAGGACATGCTCTACAGGTTCATCTTATCGATCACAGTTTTTGCAAAGAGGTGTGTCTACTAGCGCCAGTGTGTGGTGATGTTTGCTTAGTTCACAATGATCAGCTAAAAATCCAACTTTTTGAAGATTGAAACCAGTATCCCATTAGGATTCTGGATCTTTGATATTTTGTTATTCTGTTTTGTTTTATTATTTTTTAGATCCGTTTAAATAGTTGTTTGGTCAGATCAAGGCCTTCATACTTTGGGAGTTCGTTCGGTATTCTGCCCTCTCCTTGTGATTTTCTGTTTTGTAACTTTTTTAATGCTTACATTACCTTTACCTTCTGAATATTTATTTTTTAGTTCGTCGTCACTTCAGGTGTTAGTAATATTTTTTCTGAATGTGTCTTTATTTGATTAGTCCGTTAATTAATTTTCTTTGTCCTCTGATCATTCTTTATATTTGTCTTTGTGTTTCTTAGAAGTTGTGTTGCATCTGGTTTTACAAGCCCTCCCAGTGTTCCCTTTTTATTTCTCTGTCTAGAAAATTTATCTTGTTTCGGATTCATTTATGACTGTTATATTTGTTCGGTTTTGGGGCCAAAAGAATTTTTTCTGATCTTTATATTTTATCTTCACTTCCTTTCTAATCCACTACGTTTTCTTTTTTGATATGTTAGTGCTCGTCACTTCTCTCTTTACAAGAAATAATAAATTTTCGTTTTTATGTGGGATAAAACAGTAGCAGTAAAAAGTGGGTGATGGACAATATACTTGCTACAAAAACTACAAAAATATAATGCTTATGAGTCTGTCGTGCCCAGTCGGTAGACGTATGGGTAGTCCATTCGATAGCCCCTAAGTGTTTACTTTGCAAAATTTGTGTGTTGACGGGGTCACTTAGCAAAGATGAAGTGCATGATAAATAAGCAAGAATTAATAAAGCAACTTAAAAAAAAAGAGAAGAAAAAATTGTGAAATAACAGTAAATTAGTTGCTTATTCATCAAGACAGATTAAAATGCAGAAGAACACTACAAACAGTAAAACAAAAATGTATTAAACAAATGATATGAGAATATGATTTAACAGCATTTTTATGGTTTTTTATTACAAACATATCTTCTTTTGCTAGTTATATGACCGTTATCGATCGTCGGATATCATGTTAGCCGCCATATTCGCTATTATAGCTTTATTGACGGCAGCTCTAAATAATAATAAAATCGATTTTCCGTACTATTTTATTTTTCAGACATAATGTTTTTTTCCAGGACCCCGTTTATACAGACCAACGTGTCTCATAGTGTGATGAAAGTATTCCAGCTTGCGCTTGTTTATTTTATTGATCAGTTGTATTGTTTGGTTCAAATGTACAACGACCTCTTCATTTCTAAACTGTCCATTCAGCTTATTCTTATTTTTTGTAATCATTTGTATATCCACATCTCAAAGATTTTCAAACGTTCAAACATAGCCTCACTTAGAGTGCACGCGTCCACTTGTTTTAGTAGCCCTGGAAATATATAGCAATATTTTATTTAAAGGCGTAGAGGGTGGATACTTCTCTGCAATTTCGGCAGGGAATAGATCTACTTCAGGATTAGCAAACCTGCCCACGCGAGCTCATGGATTTTCTCAGCCTCCTCTCCCCGGTAAAACCATGTCAAAACCCAAAGCATTCCCATCTCCACCACTTCCAAACCAACTGCCAATACGCACTAGCCAACACGTTTGGCGTTTTAATGGCTTAAAACCCCAAAAGTTATTTTACATGAAAGATGAAACTAGTGAACGGCCCTCAACACCCCTAACCAAGCTACCGGTTGCAATAGGTTTGGAGAAGAGGGTGTTAAGAATTTCCGGATTAGGATACTACAAAGAGCAACAAATACATATTACTTCATACAATGCTAAAACTCGTATGTCAGACCAGAAGATGATGGAACTGAAGAAGAAGCTAGAAAACATAAAATGGGACATCTTCGGCCCCAGTGAAATAAGACGAAGAGAAGAAGCGCAAATTACTTTTAAATCAGAACACGTATTTAATTTTAGAGGTAAAGAAGACACTTCAAATGGTAATGAAAACTCATTATACATAGAAATCACACACAAAATATAGTTGACATAATAAGGTTCAGGATTAGGTTCAGGATTATATATATCATCTTTAAACTAAATGCAAGATATTATAACCTTAAAGTAATCCACATATATGCTCCAACGACTACCCACTCGGATGAAGAAATTGAAAACTTTTATGAAGACCTTAAAACTGCATAACATGCCACACCAGCATATTACACAATAACTATGGGTGACTTTAATATAAAAATGGAGTTTTAACAAGATAATGCAAAAGTAGCAATGGGTAAGTATAGCTATGGTAAAAGAAATGTACGAGGGCAAAGATTGCTGAACTTCTGACACCAGGAAAATTTATTCATTTTTTTTTTTTTCGATACACACACATTCTTTTTCGATATAAAACCTCAGCGTAAATGGACATGGATCAACCAGATGGCAGTGTCTAAAATGAAATAACTTATATCGTAACAAACAGAAAAGAAATAATTAAAGACATCCAAGTACTCAACAAACTTTCAATAGAAAGCGACCATAGATTAATCCGAGCTAAGATACTATTAAATGTCAAATTGATTAGAACAAAGATGATCCTAAAAACAAGAAATAAGAAATATATTTCCCCAGAAAACAACGACCTATATGAAGATACACTAACCAGATATATACGAGACTTGCCAGATGAAATAAAAGATGTAGATCAAACACATGATGGCATAATAAAGGCTCTAAAAGAGACGGAAAGGGAGTGCTGCCCGACCGTTCTGAACAATAAAAAAAACTAAACTAAATATCAAAGAGCTAATAGGTGAAAGAAGATAGCTAGCGGAAAATACGGCTCCAACTACACAAAAATAAAGACATTAAATAAAGATATCCACCGGTCAATCCCACAAGACGTAAGAAAAAACAATAAAAGAAAAGTTACTAAAATAGTTCAAGAAAACAAAAGTTTTGAGGCAAACTACGAACAATATTAGCAACAAAAATATGTACAAAATAGAAAACAAAAATAAAAACATTACTACTGATAGAACCAAAATCCTTGAGGTTGTCCACTCGTTTAATCACAAAATGTATAAGAGCACCTACGGAAGGCAAGAGCGGCCCCTGTATAAAATCACAAACCAGGGATCAGAATTAATGCCAGAAATAACTCCATACGAAATCAAAACGGCACTTTTAGAAATAAAAAATAACAAATCACCTGGCAATAACGGAGTAGTAAACAAAGCGACTAAACTAGGTGAAAATAAAATTCCAGGCTTTGGCCAAGATTTTCAACGAATGCATATACCAAGGAAAAATTCTATTTCAATGGAATAATGCAGTCATTACTTTATTACATAAGCAAGGAGACATAAAACATTTAAAAAAACTACTGTCCTATCAGGTTGGTTTCACACGTATATCTTTTCACAAAAATTATCAAAAAAAGACTTCACGCTAAATTAAACTTCTATCAGCCTAGAGAAAAAGCTGGTTTTAGATCGGGATACAGCACTAAAGATCACTTACTAGTGATAAAGAACCTGATAGAGAAGTCTGCAGTATAGAACAAACCATTGGCACTGATTTTTGTTGACTACGAGAAACCATTCGATACTATAAGCCATTAGAAAATTTTAAAAGCATTGGCAGAATTTCAAATAGACCATCGCTACACTAACATAATCAAATACAATAAATACAAGAAACAAACATATTATGTATACAGTGAGTAGTACGGCAAGGAGATACAATTTCTCCAAAGCTATTCAAGACGCTTTTAGAACATACTTGTATGAAGGCAAATTTGAACGAGCATGGTATCACTATAAATGGAGAGAAGCTCAGTCATTTCAGATTTGCAGATATCATCGTTCTTATAGCCGATCTAATAAATATTGCAATAATAATGTTTAAAACATAATAACATAACGCTTCGTTGGAGGTCGGACTAAAGATTAACATGAATAAGACGCAAATAATGACTAATCTGGTACTATATCCAACTGCTGTTGGTGTTGATGGAAGGGATATTATGCAGACTACATCATATAAGTCCTAGGACATAAAATTCGGTTGAGCAGAGATAACCAGACATGTGAGCTCCCACGTCGCATATGATTAGCATGGGTAGCGTTTGCGTTAAATTGGGTCTGCCAATATGCCTCGAAAGAACACGTCGTCAGATTATCAGACAACCGGTAGACAAAAAGTATCTTAGAGTGGAAACCAAGGACTGACGAGCTAAATAGTGTTAGCAATTGCTGGATGCAAGCAGCACAAAGCGAAGATAGATAAAAAGAGCGGAGGGAGACCTATGCCCAGTAGTGGACGCATACAGGTTGGTGATAATGATGAAGATGATGTCATTCGAACGCGGAGGTCAATAGTAAGATCCTGGGTGCAAATTAGGTTCCTCATTTTTAGAAATGTAGATCCGGTTCGCTTTATGAGACTTTTAATTTTTACTATCCTATACGGCATTTCCGACTTTCTCACCATTATCCTGTATATAATTCTGTTTGCTAACTATCGTATTTAATTTTCTTAACGTTGAGCTTTACTATAATATCTACATAGTTATTTTATGTTACGTTTGATACAGACCATAATCCCGTTTTGTAAAGCTTAATATTTTCAAACAAACTCTTTTGATGTAATTGAGTTGGCTTTTATAAGCTGTTATTTTTAAAGCTGCATTCTACAGACGACATCAAATATGTTAGGCGCAAGTTTATCGTGCACTCAAAAATAAAGTAAGCGAAAATCTTGTTTATTTGCGACAAAACCGATAGCAGAAAAACAATTGATTTATTTCAGTCGTATATTGCACTCAGTTTAAAAGAAGAAAATGCTGCTTTAAAGATAAAATACTAAGCGAAGAAAATAAAGTTATTTTACGTTATATATCAAACGACCGTTTGATATATGATTTGTTATTGATAAATAAAAAGTCTTGAACTCTATGGCGATAGTATGATTTAAACTATACTTGGTTTCTTTAAGTTTTTGATTTAAATTAAATTATTAGTTTGAATTTTTAAAATATAACTTATTATGCTATGTTTCTTATTTGCCGATATATAATATATATATATATATATATATATATATATATATATATATATATATATATATATATTATCGCTGTGTTGGGCGTGAAAAAGGGGAAGTCAATTTTTGATGAAAACGGGATTAACTCAAATGTAGGTTGAAAAAAGTATGTTTTAATTGTGTGTAAAAGGGGACTAGTCAATGTAGCTGAATTTGTATGTAAAGTTGATTGTTCCAAAAGAGGCACTTACAAAATAGTACATAAAGTTTAGTGTAAAAAGGGATATGTTAACATATTCCTTTTGGCACTGCCCATATCAGTATTTCTCTTAGTGAATAATGAGACAACTTGACTTGCCCCCTTATTCACGGTTAGCTTTTAATGTAACGAGCAACCAACTTAACACACATAACCTATAAATTAGTATGCAAAACGAGTCATAGTTGTGATTATTATTGCAAAATAAAAATTTTGTTTAAATTTAGTAATACTAATATAATGAGTGAAAATTAAAAAAATGTCTAGAGGAAAACAAATTCTAAATATGCTAAATTAATGCCGATGGTAAGTAAAATCATAATTTATTTTCCACTGGTAGTGGTAGAATATTTTTACTGTAATCTAAAATTATCCAGTTGTTTCTGTATGTATAATGTGTACACAGAATAAATAAAATAAATGGGATATTGTTTTACAGATGAACAAGAGAATGTTCGTATATATTGTTCAGATAAGGAAACTGTATTAGAAAATTGCAATAAAAGATGTACAAATGCTGACAATTACTTGGAAGGGATTATACCAATGCTGAAAACCTTTCCATCTGGTAAGTAATAAATAATTTTATTAAAAGTGGGTACACGTGATACAAACTATGGCAGAAATTATATGAACAAAAACAAAATGCGCTTTTAGTGTCGTTCTTTTGTTGTTTGCTAATAAAAATTTTATTAGCTAATTTTATTTTTGTTGCATTTTAAAACAACATGCCCGAGATGAATCTGAGATATCCTACGCCAGTAGCGTTGCTGCATCACTTCCAGATGAAATTCAGGATCTATTAGATTTTTCCTAATTTTCCTAAGACCCAATTCAGAAGAAGATATAAATAATACTGTAGTAGACAAATATAACTTAGACGGGTAAGTCCACGAGAAAGTTAAAAAACGCACGAACAAAGAAACGAGAAAAATGAGACGAGAGACGAGACAAACGAAATTTTGGTAAGGCGTATGGTACAAAAACTGGAAAATAGATTAAAGAAAAAACTATGCAAGAACTGAAATTATGTACAAATAAGTGCAAGAAAAAATTAAAGGACGAATTTCGCTTGCAACTTTTTAAAGAACTCTGGGCACTGGGAAGCTACAATCGTAGGTTAGAATATATAGCTGCTCTCATGGATGTTAAAGAGAAGAGTTCTATGCTAATTAGGTATTCTGAGCCAAGCAAACAACGGTACCGACAGCATACCATAATTTATCATTTCCCTCTTCATGGCGTTCGTTCTGTTGTTTGCAAGGACTGTTTTAAGAAAACTTATAATATTAGTAAGAAATTCATAGAAGTTATAGTAGCAAAAAAATGTTCTCAAATATCAGGCGTAATGACATTAGACCAACGAGGATATCATGAAAATCGGAAGAAGGTATCAGATGATGAAAAAATAAGGACAAGGGATCACATTTTATCTATCCCCTTATATGAAAGTCACTATACAAGAAGGCAGTCATCGAGGAAATATTTACCTTCAAACTACACACTCACTGCTATTTATGAAGCTTACAAGAAGATTAACCCAGATAATTTTATTAATCGTAAAATGTACGAAAACATATTTCACAGCCTTAACATCACTATAAAGAAACCTAAGAAAGACACATGCGGTAAATGTGACAAATTAAAAATGAAAATTACTATGTGCAAGAATGAGGATGAAATAAACTACTAAAAGAAGAGTTAAACGAACACCATTTACAAGCTGATCAAGGATATAAAAACAAAATTTCTGACTAAGGATAATGCTAAAATGAAAACTATTACTTTTGATCTCCAGCAATGCCTGCCAACACCAGACCTCCAAAGTGGTGAGTCGTTTTACAAGAGGCAATTGTGGACATTTAATCTTACAGTTCACGACTGTGATAACTCATAAGCCCATTGCTATTTATGGCATGAATCTTTAGCAAAACGGGGCGGAAATGAAATTACTTCCTGCCTATATCAATACCTAACAAAAGATTTAGATCCTAAAGTTGAACACGTAATAATGTATTCAGATTGCTGTCCTGGCCAGAATAAGAACAGGTTCATAACAGCAGCTTGTTTAACTGCTTTACAATGCTCTGCAAATTTAAAAATTATTGAACACAAGTTTTTAATACCAGGCCATACACATATGGAGTGCGATACGGATCATAGTTTAATAGAAAAAAAGAAGAAAAAATTTAGTAGTCAAATAGAACATCCACATGATTGGGCTCAACTAATTCGGCAAATTGGGAGGAAACGTCAATTTTTAGTTAAAGAAATGCATCGCTCTGCGTTTCTTAATTTTGGTGGCTTATTTAATTCTGTATTAGTTAACCGCAAAACTGATACTCAAAATAACAAGATAAACTGGAGACAATTTCGTTGGTTACGGTATGAAAAATCTAACCAGTTTCAATACAAGTTGTCCTTTGACAAAGAAAAACCTTTTAAGATCGTAGATTTAGAAAAGAGGGGAAAAGCGGCTATAAATTTATTACCCAAGGAGGCATATAACAAGCCTGTGCCGATAACGATAGAAAAGAAAAAGCACCTGATGGACTTACTGCCGTATATATCAGAATCACTGTGGGACTTTTACAAAAATCTACCCACAGATAAAGACTTAGCTGATGTGCTCCCAGATTCATCAACTTCTGACGACGATTAAAAGTTTGAAGTATCTTAGATTTGCATGCATAAGTAATTTATGTTTAATGTTTTTAGTACATAAATATATGTAGCACTTAAGTAAGCTTGTATTAACGTAATAAAATTGTCCATTATCCTGTGTTATCGTTATTATGTTCAACTACAAAGGGGGTAAGTCATGTGAGTATTTGTGAAAAACGAGGTAAGTCAAACAAATATCGTTTTAAACATATTTTTTTCCCAAATACCCAGCAAAAAAATCTTAATCCATGTAGGAAAAGTACATGTAAAAACAAATTTCAAGTAGATTATCATTCAAAACATCCGTAAAGAAAACATCATTTTTTGTATATATATATATATATATATATATATATATTTATATATAGAGGTTGAGGTTAATTGGGTATGCAGCTTATTGAAAGCAAAGTGTAGTATGTTCAACAATTTGTTATATTTCGCCAATTCTCATTGGCATCATCAGATGAGAGCTACAATTATTTAAAACATGGTAAAATAAAATCTAGTAATTGTTTGATATTTATATCTTAATTGATTAAGATTAGCGGCAGTGTGATTTTTTTTTAATAACATCAAGTAATGGTTTATGAATACAATGTGGGTTGCAGCTATCTTCGACATGTAACATTTAGTTGTATCTTTCACTTTAACAATTAAAATATAAGTACAAACACAATTCAAATTAAAAACAAACCAACACAATAAAGTTTAGTTGAGTGACTGTCATTAAGGTTAAGTACAAGAAATAAAGTACTTCCCCCAAGACTGACAGCAGAATACATCCTGATAGATGTTCCCTTGCAAAACACGTACATCGTACATGATGAACATCATATAATGAACTACAGTAAAACAAAGATTCTAACTACAGTAAAAAACAGACACGAGTGTCTTTCTGAGATAAATCAAACATCCTTTTAATAATCAATGTCATAATATTCAAAATTAAAATATTGTACTTACATAAAAATATAATTTAGATAAGTTAAGAATGTTTTGTGAATTTAATAATTGAATGGTTTAACCTTATGCTGTAAGTTTTTATATTAGTTTTATACAATGTTTTTTAATTCTAATTTCATTGAGTTTAACTTATCCTGCCCTACTTAAATGACTGCATCCTCAAAATAAAACTTTATTTTATATATATCTATATATATCTATATATATATATATATATATATATATATATATATATATATATATATATATATATATATATATATATATATAGTATAGTATATGTATATATATATATATATATATGTATATATATATATATATATATATATATATATATATATATATATATACATATATTGAAAGGAGTACGACCGTCTAAAATTAAATACACAATGTGAGTGAGATTAAAATCTCACTGTAATAACAGAAAACGTTTCTTGGAGTATTTTTACACTTCTTCAGTTCTAATGATTGTAAAGTCATATATAGATGTCAAACAATGTCAAACACATATGTTGAAGTATTATAAAATACATTAAATAAATGCAATTTAAGTTACAGTAAAAAAATACACTAAAATTTTATTTTAAATTTATACCAAGATTGAAAACTCACCAAAATGTCACAATATGTTAACAAGAAGAGTATAATATACTATAACACTTCTATTCTATCGCTGATGTACAATATATCGAAACACAAAGTCAGGAGAAAACAGCAATTTTATGCGATATGCTGATGATACTGTCTTACTGGCAGATAATGCTGAAGCCCTGCAACGCTTAATGGACCGAGTAACGACAGCCTGTAGAGAATTTGGAATGAAATTGAATACAAAGAAGACAAAAACCATGGTCATCAGCAAGCACTAAAACAGAAGGGTGAAGGTCAATGTCGACGAAACAGATCTGGAAAGAGTAACAAGAACAACGTACCTTGGAAGTAATCTTGATGAAACTTGGGACCACTAACTAGAGATAAGAATACGCCTGGAAAAGGCACATACACTGTTTTACAAAATGGAAAAAGTTCTATGCAACCGCCAGCTGGGCATCTCATTGAGAACTAGAATACTTAAGTGCTACGTTTTCTCCACCTTGCTCTATGGTGTTGAAGCCTGGACAATGACAGAAGCAACACAAAAAAGAATCCAAGCATTCGAACTCTGGTATTACCCTAAAATGCTCAGAATATCCTACATGAGCCATACGACAAATGCGGAAGTCTTGCGGAGGATGAATAAGAAAAGAGAGCTTATGCTTATAATAAAAGAACGGAAACCACAATATTTTGGTCACATCATAAGAAATCAGAAATATGAACTACTCCAACTTATAATCGAAGGCAAAGTCAATAGCAAAAGAGGACCAAGAAGAAGACGCAACTCCTGGCTTAAAAACCTACGGCAATGGACGAACATGACCTCCATAGAACTATTTAGGGCAAATAAGATTAAATGGGCAAATGTAATGACCAACGTCGTTAAGGATAAGGCACCGTAAGAAGAAGAAGATTCAACAGCAAGGAGTGATAAATGATGCTGAGATTATCAATGTCAGTACGTCTGTTCATGGAGTTTTTTCTTTTAATATGTGACACATTTCCAGGAAGGATCTCTAATAGAAAAAATTCTTAGTTCCTAGAGATTTAAAATTCTCAAAGTCGATTTGGTGGTTAAGAGAGATAGAGTGGGCACTGAGAGCACAAGAGTTCTTGTTGCATCTGATATCACTTTTATGGGATATAACACGCCTTTAAGGGTTCTTTTCGTTTGACCAATATACTTCAGATGACATTCTTTGCATGGAATGGAACAAAAACATCTCAGAGAGTAAATCAAAAAGGTCAGTCCAATTATTATTTGTGAAATAAGCGTTGTATTTGTGCCATGTATGTTTTTTTAAACCTATATCATAAAGTAATTGAATAAAAAGAATTGGATTTACAAATTAGATAATTGGCACATAATAAAATGTCATTGTTTTTTTAAAGAAAGTTAATGATCAGAACAATGTTTACAGTAAATTAAATAACTTGGTTTAAAAGGAAGATAACAAAATTAAGTTTTCTCAAGGAACAATGGTTTTCTGAATGAAATTCTATTTTTGTAAAATAATAATGTAGGCCGTACCTATGTGACAAACATTGTCGTAATAGGTAGTTAATTTAACAAACAGTTTTTTATTATCGTGGTCACAGCACTTATTATCTAAACAGTAACTCACTACTTCCTGCTCCTCACCAGCAGTTGTTGTAGTGGGTTCATCAAAAATCAAACGTTTGTACCAACCAAGACGTGGGTCAAAAAAACATTTATTTTAAGTTTATGAACATCTTTGTCTTTTCTTTGGTTAACACAGGAGGAAGTAGGAATTCTTTCTGCCTCACTTGTCTAAGATTCTTTTTTTTTTGTCCAAAATTTCTCAAAGATATAAGAGACTTCTTTTTTTCATAGTTATAAATTTTTAAGCCTCTTATTAACGAAATATTTTTGTAGGACTTTTCTGTTCCCTTTTTTTTTGGAGGTGATTAATTTCTTCTTGTGCCCGGTTGGATATTTAAATTCTCTTCGATTCACTAATTGATTGGATGTCCTTATATCATTCACTTAGCTTCTAAGTATCAAGAAGTGGTCAATCTTCTCCTAGTGCTCTCACGTTGCCTATATCACTGTACATGTCATCATATAAAGCTAGCAGATAATATTTTCACACTGCTTTTTCCTATCTGCTTCCTTGTACAAGTGTAACATATGTGGTTTTATGTTTTAGATCAGTAATACCAAAGCTATAAAACCGAATTTGTCTCGCGTAATATTTTTAATAATTCTCTTCTTGAATTAGACTTTTCGGTTGTGGCTGAATTTGTTGAATATCAAAGCCAAGGTTAACAGAATGAGAAACATTCATTTCCATGTAGTCATAAAAATATTTTGCCTTCTTGAATCAATCTGCTTTTCAATCATTAGCTACCCTTTTCGGTAGACTGTGCTGGTGCACGTTTCATTTGATCTTTGAGAATCCAGCACGTACTGTAAGTATTGGCGGCAGTTGGCTTAAAATCTATGTTAATATTTTATTTTTTTTAGTAATACTCAACTCACTACTCAGGTATAATATTTTAAACTCATATCTTCTGCAATGTGATTGTTTCTCTTTCTTTGTTTCTCTCAACACTTTCCTTTTTCACATAGTTCTTATTTTTTGGAGAGTCACCTTCTCCTTTTCCTTCAAAAGCAAACCCTAAATGCACGTTTTTGGCTATTTTTATTGTAGTTTCTGCAATACTAATAACAGTGCAAAAAAGCATTATACAGAAGTTTTAGCACTAGAGACAGTTGGAAAAAAATATTGTATTGAGTACTTTCGCTTAGGTCCAAGTTTTTCTTTTTGTTTTTGTTTACTAACCTAGTCTAGTGTCATTTTGGTTTGTGTTGTATGAATCAGACTGGTCGTTATATTATCTTGTCTTTTTGTGTGTTGATCATTGTAAAACTTTTCATTGAAAGCGTTGATGTAAATAGGCATTATTTTTACGCACTTGAAACGCTTATTATTCTGCTGAAACTGTACAAAAACTGAGTTCTTTTAGTAGCCACATACATAATTTATTTGTTCAATATTTCTTTTTCCTGTAACTCTTATTTTCTAGTCCCTTCATTTCCTTTATCAACACTTACACTTTCATCTGCTCTTTCGATTATCCTTTAAATAAAAAAGTAATTAGTACTATTTTTTAAATACTTTGACAAAAAACCCTCACATATCCTTAAATTTGTTCCTACCAAATCAGCACAGAGTGCTGATCTGGTGGGAACACCACCAGGCTTTTTTCTGTTGAACTAAGTTCAACCTGTTTTTCTACACTGTTAGTGCCAGTGCCTTACCAGCCTTAAGTGTTAATCTGAGACAGACTTATTCTGTGGCAAAATGTTAATAAGTCACTTGTGTTAAAGAGTCCTAGGTGACTTGGTACGTTCACACAAATGGTCCAAATGGTACGTTCGTACACATTTGGACGTCGCGGGGAGTAAAGCTTTCTTCACGGCCTTATAGAGATATTCATTTAGACCCAGCTGTTTTATGTTCTCTATGAGGTTTTTGGGAATACCATCAGTAGTAGATAGAATGTTAGTGTTATTAGTATTATTATTATTTTTTGACTTTTGTGAGCTTTGTCCATAAAATTACACAATTTTCAGTGACAATAAAGTATATATTTCTTTTTTAACATATTTAAGGCTGTTTTATCGATACACCAAAACCTAGGGACTGTTATTTACCGACAAAATGTCTCAAAATTTGAACACAATATTCGAAATTATGTTTCTTTTAAAATGATGGTTTTACTTTTTGTATTTTTTTGAAATTTCTGTTGAAAATTGGATTATACTGTTTAACGTTCTATTATAACCAAACTTTTTACGCCCATCGCTTAAAAGAGTTTTTTTTTGTGTAATCGTTGATTTTTTTTCACCTTTCTGTGTCCAGTAATCATCGAGAAAAGCGTGTTCTAACTTTGAAGAAAATTGCTAAAAATTACTAAACTCTAATAGTGAAACGTGTTACTCATCATTGTCGTTTATATTCACTGTTATCGCCTTCGTGACGTCAAATCTTATGAACGTACGTTCAGTTAGTTCGTGTTAAAACTAATTTGAATGGAGATTAATGCATTTGTTGTCATTAAACTAGCCGTCGGCTGCGCCACTGAGTAAAGCTAGTCTCGCGTAAGCAGTGTAGAAAAGTAAGTGATACGCCCATTTCAAATCGCAGTGTGCTTGAACTGTTAAAACAGCCTTGATCATTGATTGCATATTCTCTGGTTGTGCTAGTTTGTTATTGACTAAGAATGAAAATTCAATCTGATCGTGGTTGCCTATTCTTGTGTCGAGTATTTTGAATTTTGCACACCTATCAAATTTTAAATGGTCTTGTTAAAGATTCTATTGAACTTATAAGCTTTTTTATGCCTTTTTTATTTAAGAAAATCATTAGCAGAACTGACTTAAGGCAAGTTTTTACATTTATCTAAGCTTCCTCCATCTTGTATTTTTACTAAGATTTTTCTTTTTCCAGAAAGTGTAGTTTAAAATTCTAGACAAACTTTATTTAAACTAGCTCAAGTTGTAAATTTAATTATGCAATAATTAAACAAATCTCATAAGATTCTAACAATGATGTGATGTCTAAAATTTTCAACTAACTTGGTATCTAAACTTCAAAAGTTTTACTTTCTTCATAAATATGCGTCTGGCAAACAGTGCTTCATTTATATACAGTTTCGAAACTTTCACACTATCTTTGCTTTAAGTCGAAAATCAATTTTATGAGTTTTGTATTAGTCGAGATCTAGACGAGGAAAAGCAATTAAACGCCGCTCAAAACATTTTAAAGCAGATTCCTCTTAGTTCAATACTTGAAATGGAAGGATAAAATTGGGATTTATTTCTTGGGAATATAATACGATTTAGACGTCTTTTACTGGAAAATATAATTAAATTGCTTCTTAAAAATGTGCGGCTTTTTAACGTGTAAAAAATTATCGTCAATAGTATATAAAAGTGTCATAAAAGGACGTCCATCATTGCTTTTAAGGTATTTATTCATAAGTACCTTATAATAATTTTTGTGATTATTTCATTAATATTTAACTAAAATTAGTGTTTACCTAATTGAAATACTCCAAATTTTCTCATAATTTATAGTGACTTGTTTAGTCAATTCCATTTTTAATTGATTCGATATACCTACTGATCACATTTTTGATATCTTTTACATTTTTTCTTCATTTACAAAAGCCTTAAAATTTTGTTTACTTCTTAAGTCTTCTTATTTTTGAAACACTGCAGTAATGTTTTATACTCTTTGAAACTTTAACTTAAAAACTTTCTACAAAGATAAACACTCTAAGAAACTAGATTTACCAAAGGTACAGGTACTCGCGAATTCCTTCTGAACATAAGACAAATAATACAGAAATCTACTAAATTTAACATCCCACCATACATTTGTTTTATTCTTCTTTTTAGAGTGCCGTATCCCTACGAAGATTGGCAATCATAATGTCTATTTTTATTTTTAAACTTGTTGCTCTAAACTAATCAATCGATCTGCATTGATACCGAACACGTAGATTCTTCACCCATGAGTTCTGCCTTTGGCCAACAGATCTTCTTCCTTGAATCTTTCCCTGTATTATGAGTCTCAAAATTTTATATTTTGGTATCCTAATCACGTGGCCTAGGTATTCCAATTTTTTGGTTTGTATAGTGGTGATTAGTTTTGTTTATTTACCAACCCCCTCTAGTCAGTACTTCTTTATTTGTAATTTTATCAGTCCATGATATTTTCAATACTCTGCGGTATAACCAGTGTTTAAAAGCCTCGATTGTTTTTAAATTGTATTTTTTTAATGTCCAAGTCTCAGCTCCCTATAATAATATTAAAAATATTATAACAGCGAATGGTAGGAAGTCTAATCTCCAAGTATAGATTTTTACACGTTAGGAGTGGCTTCATTCGTACAAATGCTGATCCGGAAATCTCTATTCGCCTGTCTACGTCTGCAGTATGATCATTGGTTTCATTGATCAAAGTTCTCAAGTACTGATATTTTTTTACTTGTTCTATCACGTTACTATTGATTGTCAATAGGTGATGTATATTTTATGGTATTTTTGTAATTAGCATGTACTTGGTTTTTTTAGCGTTTATAGTATTTTTCAGCATTATTCATACTTAAGCTTTCGATAAGATGTTGTAGATTTCTTGTACTCGTTACTATGATCACAGTGTCGTCTGCCAATCAAAAATTGTTAATTAATTTTCCGTTAACAGTAACTCCCGTTTTGATATTATTGAGCGTGTTTTTAAAAATTTCTTCAGAATATAAGTTTAACAAAAGTGGCGATAAAACACATCCCTATCTAACTTCTCTAGAGATATTTATTTCTTCTGAGTGTTTCCCATTAATTTGAACAATTGCACTTGGTTCCAATATAATGTTTGCACTATATTTATAATTTTACTGCCAATGCGCTTGTTCATAAATATTGATATTAGTTTTTCCTGTCTTACTTTATCAAAAGCTTTTTTGTAGTCAAACAAAGCACAAGTGTAGATCAACGTTTACATTCCGACATCGCTAAATCAATATGTTAATGGCAAATAGTCGTTCTTAAGTACCCATTATATTTCGGAACCCAAACTGCGTCTCGTTGATATTCTCTTCTAGCCTTTCGTATATTTTCTTATGCATTACTTTCAGCAGTACTTTTAAAGTATCACTCATGAGGCTTAGTGTTCGATAATCAGAGGACTCTTTTGCTGTTTGTTTTCAAGGGATGGTTATAAATGCTGACTTCAGCCACTCTTGTGGTATTATTTCCGTATCGTACACCATGTTGAATAATTCTGCCAATACTTTCAAGTTATCCTCTTCCACTAGTTTTAACAGTTCAGTTCTACTGGTATTTCATCTAGTTCAGCTGACTTATTGTGTTTAGAGTTTTTGATAGCATATTTGATTTGATCTATCGTGATCTTCTGTCACCTGGGATCGTGGCTTTTTGAAGACTGGGCATCGGACAGGGAAGTAAAATGTCAAAAATGTGGCATAGAGCAAGCTTGAAAAGCTTTCGTAAAATTCAGGAAGGTACTGACTTGTTCAGAGTTCGGTCTTCAACTGAGACTAAGGTTTACTAAGTGCTACGTGTGGTCAGTGCTGCTATATGGCGTAGAGGGCTGGACACTTAAAACGAGGGATATAAACAGATTAGAAGCTTTTAAAATGTGGCTCTATCGCCTTATCCTAAAAATACCACGGATAGCGAAAATCACAAATATAGATGCCCTTAAAAGAATAAACCAAGAACGCCAACTTTTCGAAACCATCAAGAAAAGGAAAACGGCGTATCTAGGTCACATCATGCGAAATGAAAAATACCAGTTTCTCCAACTTATAATCGAGGGTAAAAGGCAAGAGAGAAATGGGACACAAGAAAATGTCCTGGCTCCGAAACATAAGGCAATGGACAGAGATTAAAGAGATACAATCTCTGATACATATTGCAAGAAATAGAGAATTAATAGAAAATGTGATCGTTAATATCCATTAGTGTATTTGCATCTGAAGAAGATCTAAAAAATATAATTATTGTACTTTCTGCATTTAACCTTTTTAGTCTTGAAAAAGTTCTCTAGCGTACTCCTTCCATCGTCTTAATTTCATTTCAGTCACTTCTATTATTTTTTTGTGCATATTTTTCATATCGTATTTTGTTTTTAGTTCTTCTATCTGTTTACATTGTTTCATCAAATAGATTTTCTTAGCGGTTTTGATTTTTTCCTTGTATTTATTCGTTGTATTTCTTTATACATCTGTAGATATTTTACCTTATATTTCCTTCATTCTCCCATCTGTAATATTATTTCTTCTATCATCCACTGCTTTTTAGCCTTTGACCTATGTTGTATCAACTTTTCTTGAGCTGTTTCAATAATGTATTCTTTATGTGTTTTAAGGAATATCGCAAATCGTCACAAGGTCAAATGGCAATACTTATAGCAGATACTAAAGGAAGTAGGCGTAACACAATACTTAATGTCGCTCATAAATAAACAAGTGATTTTGTCCATCGCATGCAACAAGAGGGAGTTGCCGACAGAAGTAAATACTTCTTATTGCGCGTTATTACGATAACTATATACTGCAATATTTTATAGAGTTAATTCCCATTTTACAATTTCTAGCGAATAAGTTAAAGTAAACAATTATTATGACAGTATTATCGATAGTGTAAGGTGGAAAAGTAGAGGATTGAAAAATAATCAGGAAAATGGTAAATTGATCTAGATGTAAGATGTAATTGATGGTACGTAGTCAGTTATTGAAAAACTGATATTAACACCTATCATATCATATATTGTTTAGTATGTTACAGTAGATATTAGTTAAATGGTTGGTGTCTGTCTTATAATTGATATATTCAGGAGTTTTACCATAGTGTACCATTTCAAGAAAAAGTAAATTTTTATAATTATCAATATTGTTCCAAGATTTTTACGTTATTAATGTCAAAGTTATGTCTTCAAGTGGTGGTCCAGTAAGGCATAAGAGGTTTTTCGTAAGTTACAGTCACTTTTGTGTTAAGTGAGACGTTTTTTAAGCCACTGTTGACTTTGTCCACTATAACAACTTTGACATTCGCTGCAATTTATTCTGTAAATTATATTACTTATTAGTGAATTTGGAGTTTTAACTTTTATTTTTGAGAACAAAAGTTGGATTGGATTTGAGAACAAAAAAACATTGGACAAAGTCGTACGTACCATCAATTACATCTTATAGATCAATTTACAATTTTCCTGATTATTTCTTAATCCTCTACTTTTCCACCTTACAATATCGATAATACTGTCATAATAATTGTTTATTTTAACTCATTCACAAAAAATTGTACAATGGAAATTAACTCTATAAATATTGCGGTTACCATAACTTCCAAATAAATTAAAATCAAAAATGTCATTTATTTAAGTAGACATGTTTTCAAAATTTAAATTTTTAATCTTATAGGTGGAAATAATAAAATATTCATTTTGTTTACATATAATAATTAAAATACATTTACAGTTTTCTCCTGAAGAAGTCACAAAATTGTGACGAAATATTGATAAATAACATATAGAGTTTTATTTCCCACAGACCAATTGCTGAGACTACAAATCAATATTTAACACAGTACGGTCGAAAATAATTTGAAATATATAATTATATATATATATATATATAAATATATATATATATATATATATATATATATATATATATATATATATATTATATATATATATATAAATCTATAATCGAGACATCTGGGAAACAAAAAGACGAGACAAAAATAAAAATTTTTTTTTACATTACAAAGACAAGAAGAAGAATTTTCTGCAACTTGTTCTTTACATTTTCTCATATATTTAATTGCATCCAGATCATAAGAATATGTTTTTATATCATGTGTAAATGAGAAAGTGATGTATCAGTATAAACCAGATAATGAGACTAATAATACAATTTGTCACTAATAAAAAAATCTTACGTTCAGCTAGAAAAAGAAACAGACAAGCACATAGAGAAACTGGTGTTCAAGATATATATATATATATATATATATATATATATATATATATATATATATATATATATATATATATATATATATATATATATATATATCGACACAAAAGTAATTACAATGTAGCAAAGGAAGATAAAGTTAAAGTTATCTAAAAAAATATATTAAAGAGATGTAAATGTTGGAGATCAGCTTCAGATATATATACTTTCCTACAGCAAGAGTAAGTTCACTGTAAAAAGAACAAAAAAAAGTTTTCATAAATATGTTTGGACAAATTAATATATCACTATTGCACTATTCCATTATTCTATTTATGTAAGGTGTTTTCTATTTCCAATCAATCAACTCGGTACATGAAATACCTATACAGAAAAAACTTAATTTAAAACCTAATGGTTTCAATTTACTGGCTTTCGAATTGTATCTTCGTAGAAAATTTCATGAACTAGAAATTGAAATGTAATTGAAATTGTAACCGGATACCAAAATCAATAACCATTCATGTAAACTAAAACGTAATCCGAGATTGAAAATTTTATTTTGTCCGATTTTATTATATACTATGTATTTCCAGATAGGAGAGCTCTCGAATATGTCGTTTAATTTGACGTAAAGTACTTCGGAAATTTAGGTAGAATTACTGTAGCGCGTGACTATAAATTGACTATCTTCAAACAATTTTATAACTACTGAATCAGATGGCGCCAAATACTATTAATAGTAAAAATGAAAATACTGTATCGAATAAGGGGGAAGGATTCCAGTGATTCATAGTTTAAATAAACTTACAGTGATGTGAAAAAATAATATTTTTGTTGCAAATAAATAATGAATTATAAAATAAACTTTTTAGTTGATTTTTAGGCTTTCAGATCGGATGCTCTTTTCAATAAAGAATTCTTTGATTACTTAAAGTGGCATTTATATTGCCACATTTATATGACTAAATGCCTGAAGTCAAAATTATCCAGTTTAAAGAAACGATTTTGCCGAAATCGCGAAAAGAATATCTAGAATGTTTGTTGTTGCAATACACTGATGTCTACTTTAGTTTGTGTTCAGTATGGCCAGAAATGACATCTTTTTTATTTGTCAATATAAAGTTATCAACTATTTGGGCGTTTACTGGCAGGTTGTTTATTTTTTAGCCATTTATTTAGATGTCGTTTTCCAATTCTTCAAGCGCTCTTTTCATAACTTGCTGCTTGTATATATTTAATAATTGTAGAAATAGCATACATTCTTGTGTGACACCTTGTTTTAGATGGAATTCATTTTGGAGTGTGTCAGGCACTTTAACCGTTCCACTAGTGTCTTCGTATAGTCTATCTATATAAAAGGATATCTATATAAATATCTAGGACAAGTCACACTGTTTGTCCCGTTAGGTGACTACGCCACATAGGAAGAAATGTGAACTACCCTTATCTAACATTTCAATCATATTTTGTTCTGGAAAGGATAGAGTTGAGTAAGTTGTTGCTGATTTATTTTACAAATTGATAATTTAAATATCTTCACTCGGAAATTTTACTACTTGATCAGTAATTAATTTTTTCACAAAATTGCTTAAAATATAAGTTAGTATATGTTAGGTAAGATTTACATACATTTATATTTATTATAAAAATAAAATAACGTTTAAAAACGCAATGTTTTATGGTTGTTTTTTAATTAAAATTAATTAAAGTTAAATAAAATTTAATCAAATTAAATAAAATTAAACGAAATTAAAACAAATTAATTAAAATTAAATAAATAGAATTAAGTAAAATTAAAACACACCTATATATATATATATATATATATATATATATATTATATATATATATTATATATATAATATATATATATATATATATATATATATATAATATATATATATATATATATATATATATATATATATATATATATATATATATATATATATATATATATATATATATTATATATATATATATATATATATATATATATATATATATATATATATATATATATATATATATAGGTGTGTTTTAATTTTACTTAATTCTATTTATTTAATTTTAATTAATTTGTTTTAATTTCGTTTAATTTTATTTAATTTGATTAAATTTTATTTAACTTTAATTAATTTTAATTAAAAAACAACCATAAAACATTGCGTTTTTAAACGTTATTTTATTTTTATAATAAATATAAATGTATGTAAATCTTACCTAACATATACTAAGGATATTTTAATCATCAATTTCTGGAATAAATTACAAATTCATCCTGCCGTCCTAAACAATGCGACTTGTCGTCATAGTCTTCTATATATATATATTATATATATATATATATATATATATATATATATATATATATATATATATATATATTTACGGCATAAAGTGGACTCCGCCCATGTTAAAATTCAGGTTCAGGTGAGCTCCGTGGTCAAGTGGACACCGATATACGGAGCTCACTTGACCATTCCATAATATTGGCTCTGTCGATTCGTCAACATGTATAGTTTCATAATTTTTAAAAAAATTTTGGAGCCCATAATTATCCCTGTATCATAAATGTATATCGCTTAGTTCACGTGTATATATTATAGGGGTCGTTCAGATCTTTTTCACTGTATATTGGAACCATATGTATATCGGTATAAGTAAGCTCTGAGAGTTTGGCAACTCTGCTATAAGATGTATAATTCTCGCGTAAAGTCTCGACGGTTTATATGGACTCCTTAGTTTTGTTATCATTCATACGCATTACAGTGTGTAACAGATATGCATACTATTAACTACCTGTTTTTGGTAGGTACGAGTTTTCTAAAAATAGCTTTATAGTTACAAAAGGATTTCATTACCAAATTGGATTTTGTTTCATATGCGGAAATTTCCTAATGTATTTTGTTAACGTGAATATGTCTTCATAAGTTTTATTTAAGAATCCGATTAATAAGAACTTCTTTTATTTCATCCATTATTTTATGATATCTTGTATACAGCTTTTTTATTATATTATTTCTGGTTTTATCTATGTACTACATATAAGTTTGGATAAAAGGTTATCTCAAAATAAATATTTAAGTGCTAAAATAGATATTATTGTGTAAAAATGGGTAGTGGTGCACAAAAAAAGAAAGAATTTATCTAACAAGCATTATACCACTTCTCCAATATTACATACTTCTGAATGTTTTATTTTCTATTTAGGGGTAATATGTTATCAATATAAGTGGAGTTAGTTTTAAATTTGCAATGATCTTTATAAGTAAAAGCTTAATGGCTATAATTTACATGTTTAGTTCAAATGAATAAACCTTGTCCCTTCAGAAAAGAGCGATTTGAATGGAAAAGTCAACTAAGAAAGTTATCAAATATCTTGCAGATGTGATGATCTGATGACTGACTAATTTATAGCTAAATATACTTACGTGTTAAGTATGTGTTTTTGTCACCCATACTAGCAAGGTATATTCGGCAGCCTAAGCATAGAGTTTAAGTCTACGTTTTAAGGGTGAAAGAATGTGCTTCCTATTTTGAGCTGACAAGTTTGCGGAGAATATTATTTTTCTGGTTCTAGGTTGCCATTTGGTTTTAAACAAAGTTCTGTGCTAGAAACTATCTTCAAGGTATTTATAGCAAGTCCAGAGTTTAAAGATTTCATGACACTATTGGTTCAGATTTGTGAGAACGATTTCCGAATTGGAAATTGAAACGTCAATAAACGTATTTTTATCTTTAATTGTGGCTTATTACCAGTTATAAACTATTGGTTCAGGTATATCTTCAGATTTGTGAAAGCGTCTCTATTAGGGACATTTCCGGGGTTTGGCTTAAAATTGATTTATAATCTATTTTTATTATTTCTAATCCTATTCCTATTACTACTTAAAACTAAACATTTGTCATCATTGTCCGGTTTATTTAGTAATTCTTCTTTCTCTACTCGTTGCTTGGCCTCTCCTTGGTTCTTTTTATGTTGCTCTGGTAGTTTTTTGAACACGCTATTTCCAACACCTTTTCTTCTTTATAGCACCATCTCCATTCCTTGCCGTCCACTGTGATTTTATTGTATCCTATTTTGACCATTTTTCCATTTTCCCTCATTTCTCTTGCTTTATCTCTTAAAGCTTCCATTTTCTCTCTCTCTCCTTTTGTGAGATCCTCTGCAATCCATATTTTTTCGATCTTCACATTCTTAAGTTTGTATTTGTTTCTTAAGATTGTTGTTTTTTCTTCTTCACTTTCAAGTTCAATTAAGCATGTTTTTGTTCCTATTTTTTGTGCTCTTTTAATATTGGTTTTGACTTCAAGATGATTTTCTAATATAGTAGTCATTCCCTCTTTCAATGTTTTTGGGTCTTCAGAGTCTATTTTTGATCCACTGATGATTATATTCTTTTTTCTTTGTCTAACCTTTCTAATGAGCGTTTTAGATCATTTAATTCTTCCGTTATCTTTTTGTTATCGGTTTTGGTTAGTTCGTTTTCTCTTTTCAGTTCTTCTTTCTCTTTTGTCCATTCTTCCTTTACCCTTTCTATTTCCAGTTTTATGCTTTTTATTTCTTCGTTATTTTGTTTTATCTCTTCTTTAACTTCATTTATATATCTTCTCATCTCCCTATTTTCTTCCTTCATTTCTGTTTTCAGCTCTTTTATTTCCGTTTTAATCTCCTTATTTATTTCTTCTAGTAGTTTCTTTAGTTTTTCCATTTCGCGATTTTTTATGTTATCCTTTGGAGATGTTCTTAACGTGGCTTTGCTTCTTTTGAAGGCTTTCTCCTCGTCGAATGAGTTATCGTGTTCTGGCTTATTTCTTTTGCTGTTCATTCGATTTAGTTATTGTATTACATTTACTTTTAATTTATTATTTTAATTTAATTTAATTCTAATCCCAACTTTAATCAAATCTATTTTAAGGCCAGATCTGGATTTTTGTAATAAAATTATGTGGCTTTTATTTTGATCATTAATTTCTTGTCAGCACTAATTACTTTCTTATCTGCCAAAAAAAAAAACAAAAACAAAAAACGCGTAGGAATGCCTAAGCAGGTCGACCCTTCGAACATTCGCCAAAACCACTTTTTTAATCTTTCACTCAATTATTCATTTACTTAAGACTTGTTAAAATTATTAAAATAGTTTTATTTTACTTGTCTGATGGTATTTTCTTTATTAACTACTATCACCTGTATGCAGTTAACTTTTGATACTTATTTTTGAACTCGGTTGAATTTTCTAACTTTTAATTCCCGAATAATTTTAAGTTTATTACGAAGCGAAATTAAATAAACCTACTTTTGTCACTTGCAGGACCGTTTCAAATAGTCAAAAAATTAATAAACAGCCTACTAAAATAGAAATATCGCCTATTTAAGACGTAATCCATTACCGGCCCAAGGTACAAAGCACTCCTGATAATGATATAGATCTCATAAGAAACTCTCTCGTCCGCAAACATCTTCAATAAAGTGAAGAGAGCACGAAAAATTTTTCACTTAAAATCAACGAAATGAAAACCAGATACAAGCGAATCAACAAAGGAGACCAATTCAATAAATATAGATAAAATATTAAAGTTAACAATCACACTTTCCAAAATATGGAACACTTTAAATATCTTATAAGATAAATTATCACGGTTAATAATGATACCACTAAAAAATACAGAGAATAATTCAAACTTTAGACCTATTTTAATACATAGATGCGAATCATAGACAATGAGTAAAACAAGTAAGGAAGAATTACGAATATTTGAAAGAAAAATATTAAACATTTTTTAACATCATTATCATATCGCTACAAATCTGCATAGAATAAGAACACATACTAAATAAAGAAAGCTCTTATAACGATATTGTTCCGGAAAATAAATCCCTTAAGGTAGATCGGACACATGCATAGACGCCAAGATGTCAAACTTAGAAGTTAGCACAGAAAATGCCATATTTAAAAAAAATAACATTTCAGTTGATTATAGATTCGTGGAAAATCGATCAACTTGGAGAAAATTTGTAGTTAGCGAAGACCCACCCAGTGTTGTAGCGCTACGTTATGATAATGATAAAGACAAAGGAGAAACAGTGACAAAAAACAACAAACATGGACTAATGGAGTGAAGCTGCTTTAAAAGCTTGATTGGAGAGGATTAAAATGAAAGTGTAAGAAATACAATGTACTTTCTTAGCAGTGTACTTTTACTTCTTTCAATAAAGTATGTTTATATCGACTTCTTATTTTTGTTATCATTCATACGCATTACAGTGTGTAACAGATATGTATACTAATAACTACCTGTTTTTGGTAGGTACGTGCTTCTCTAAAAATAGCTTTATAGATACAAAAGGATTTCATTACCAAATTGGATTTTGTTTCATATGCGGAAATTTCCTAATGTATTTTGTTAACGTGAGTATGTCTTTATACGTTTATTTAAGAACCCTCTTAATAAAAACTTATTTTATTTCATCTCTTGTTTTATGATATCTTGTATACAGCTTTTTTATTATTTTATTTCTAGTTGTATCTGTGTATTACATATAATTCTGGATAGACGGTTATCTCGAAATATAGTGCTAAAATAGATATTTTTGTGTAAAAATGGGTAGTAGTGCACTAAAAAGGGAAGAATGCTTAATTTATCTAACAAGAATTATATCACTTCACGATCATTACATATTTCTGAATATTTTATTTATTATTTAGGGGTAATATGTAATCAATATAAGTGGAGGTAGTGTCAAATTTGCAATGATCTTTACTTTATAAGTAATAGCTTACTGACTGTACTTTACATGTTTAGTTTAAATAAATTAACCTTTTCCTTCAGAAAAGACCGATTTGGATGATAAAGTCAACTAAGAAAGTGTGATGAATCTTGTACCACCCCACATTCACATAGGTTAACCGGAGTCCTCCTGGCAGATTTAAGGAAGATAACTACCATCAGGAAGTTTCTTTCGAGGGTTCAGATGTCGAGGAGTAGCTTACTTTTTTTTGTATATCCTGCAGATGTGTTGATCTGGCCAGTTTTTTCTTCGATTCTAGTCATAAAATGGGCTGGTATGCGTGGAGTTGATGTTACGAATCTAGACTTTATTTCTTTCGTTCTCTAGCTACTTATCTTCGGATATTAGGTGGATTGATAGCTACGATATTGTAGAGCTTATGTATGGATGTGAGTCTTAATATAGGTACTCTCAATTTGACTGACTAATTTATAGCTAAATCTACGTATTAAGTATGTGTTGATGTCACCCATACTAGCAAGGTATATTCGGCAAAAGCATAGAGTTTAAGTCTACGTTTTAAGGGTGGAAGAATGTGCTCCCTATTTTTAGCTGAAAAGTTTGCAGAGAATATTATTTTTTTGGTTCTCATTTCATTTTTATAGTAGTATTAGGTTTTCATTTAGTTTTAAACAAAGTTCTGTGAATAATAAAGTGTGATAGAAACTATCTTTAAGGTATTTATAGCAAGTGCAGAGTTTAAGGATTTCTTGACACTATTGGTTCAGGTATATGTTCAGATTTGTGAAAGCGTCTTTGTTAGGAACATTGAAGGAGCATACCTAACTTTTTCCGGGGTGTGGCTTAAAATTGATTCAGATTCTATTTTTATTTTGTTTAAGGTATTATTTAGATTTTTCTCTACTTTAGCAACAAAATTTTTTGGTTATGCAACAATAGATGTATCGTCTACATAATAAAAGTCCTACTATTTACCGGTATGGGTTGTGTAAATGTTATACAGCGTAGGTGCAATTACGGTACCCCAAAGAAGACCGTTCTTCTACGTTCTCCATCTGCTATTCTTACCGTTGAGTGATACGAAAAATCTTATGTTGTGTAGGCATACACAGATAATACAAGTGAGTTTATTACCTAAGGGGATATCACATAGATTTTGAAAAAATGCCATCTAATTTAAGGTGTCGTAAGCGGCATTGAGATTGACAAATACGACTCCTCATACCTGATATTTTTCATACCCGTCTTCGCTGTGTTGGGCAAGATTTAGTATTTGTGATGTACACGATCTTCCCTGTCATATATAGCCACTTTTGTCTTTTAGTTTGAGTTCTTCTTCTATTATCGGTTTATATTAAGGATCATGTGCAGATTTATTTTGTATAGCTGACAAAATAAATAGATATATTGGCCGATAGCTTTTGTGGTCGTTGGAGTTTTTGCCAGGTTAGAGCATAGTGATAACTTTGTCTTTGCTTTGCTTGTCTACAGACTTTAGATATTAGCCATTGTAGTATTTTTGGTCAAAATTTTATAATTAGTTTTGTGCTCAGATCCTCAATCGGGAGCCGTAATATTGTTTATTTTATACGTGGATAGTGGATCCAAGCTCAACATAGTTAAATGGTTCCCGCAGTGACTAGTTTGAGTCCTCTCTCATTTTAAGTTTTTCTTTGCTTCTTTGCCGGCACTTATTATGTAATCTTCTGCGATCAGTTTTATACCAAATACCCTAGGTTTGGCCCTCTATGTGCTTACTGCACTAGAAATACGTCACATTTGTGTTAAGCGTTTATATCTGATAAGCTAAGGTAAAGTAGAGCGTATGTATAATACCCAGTTAAGTGACAATCATATTATTCATGTTAATGTAAAGTTAATATACTTTTTGCTTATATAATTACTTAATATAGTATTTGCTTTATTTATTACACCTTCCATCAGGCGACTATTCTTTAAAAACATAACTAAGGAATCATACACTGCTCTCGAGTCTAGTGATATCCATGAAAATTTAAACCTATGGAAATTGGCAAATTACAAAATACAGACATAATTCTGAATACCAACTTGGGACAAACAGTTTTCCCCTCCTCAACTTATTCAGTTACAATCTATAACATGTAAACGCATACTTGTTTTATTGTTAGATACAATGAATTTCCATCAAGTAACTTTCAGCAATGTGACAACAAATTGCTATATAACAGTACGAGGCAATATCATCATATTTGCGTTACATTAATATTTATGTGGCAATCAGCTGTAAAAGTCATTGCCGTTTTTCCGATCGTATCATATTTTAGCATAGTCACATAAGAATTCTTTTTAAGCAATATACTGTGTCATATTCTTCTGATTTATTTTGTTGACAATTTATTTATGCTTATTCGTTCACCTTTTGTAAAGCAGTCTGTTTAAATATTAGGGATTTATATAATCTCTTGTTTATATAATTTGTTTATCGATTTTACTATTTTAGATAGAGTTTCATAATTATAGTTTTTTTTTATTTTTTCTATGGTAATACATATACATACCCAATTCGAAAGGGAGAAAACCAATGAGTTCTAAATTGAACATAGACGTTATTCTCCATTTCTTCCTATACGTTATATAGAGATCATCGTCATCGTATAGTCGGAAGGCAACAAGATTTTATTACCATTTCTTCCTTTTTGTCTCCTCATTCCTATTGCAAACTCAGCCACATAAATGGCGTTTTAAAAATATATGTCAATATTGCCGAAGTGCCTTTCCTAGGATACTTTTTTTAAGCCTAGTTCGTTTGATTACATGTAATTGATTTGATAGTCCTCAACAGATATGTATTGATTGTAGGTAGGATAGCAGGTGTTGATAAATATGATGATTCGGTAAGTAGTCTCATTATTCCTAAATCTGCGCCCTTCATCCGTGGACATCCTAAGGGCATTTTTTCTCTCGGGGCATCCTACCAATTTAACTTGGGAATGCAGTTAATGAGAGAGCCTTTGGATAAAGCCAGCGCAACTTTGGAGTTGAGATTTAGGTTCTTGTACCTCGTTGCTATCTTTATATATGTGTTTGACCTTGGCATTAGTTTCGTTCGGTATTGGTTAGTACTCGGACCTTTGTAAGTCGGGAAATACCACTGATGGCTTTTCTAACAATCCTGATCTAAATAATACGTTCTCGTTACATATCCACACATTAGCACTGGTTCACTGTTTTATATATCCTGATTTTAGAGATTTATATTAGGCTTCTGGATTTAAAAGTGTTATAAGGGTTCTATAAATATACATCAGTTAGCTACCTGAATTTTCCTTTTATTTCTTATGTGACAACGTTATCTACGATATCTAAAACGCTGTAATCTTTCAAAATTATATAGCTTTATTGTTACGTTATGCCTTACTCTACATCCTTTCTTTTGTATGTTAAAAAACATTTATTTGATTTTCTCATTAGTGACTATTATACCGTTTTTGCTGCTAGTAGCATTATTTTATAGCATTCTAATATTTAATTTATGGATTATATTCGGATAGCAAATAAATATTCTTTACTTTCTCGGAGAAATAATATTCTAACACACAAAATCCTATTGAATTGCCAAAAACCTCCGTACATATTCTATTCACTTATGAGGGCAGTATAGTCCTGGACTGGCTAATTTTTGGATAATAGGAAACATGAGTGTAGCAGTTTTAATGTTTTCGGGACTGCTACTTGGTATCGGGGAGCAGAAATATCATACCAAGGTATTGCATATAGGAATTGTTGCTTGAACTTTATTATTATTAAACAACACTATATTTCCTAGTAAAATCATTATGACTTTACAGTAAGATAAATTTTCGATGTTGGTTATGAAAACATCATGTACATACCACCGGGTTCCCTATGTCGATCTCCAGAAAAATCTTTGTAATAATGATACGGGACACAAAAAACCAAGAATGAAAATATGCGCCAAGAAACTCTGTGATATAACAGTCGAATAAAATACAGATTGTCGATTCAAATAGTCAAAAAATTAATGAACAGCTTACTAAAATGGAAATATCGCCTATTTAAGATGTAATTCATTAAAGGCACAAGGTACAAAGCACTCCTAGCATATGCTAATGACATAGATCTCATAAGAAACTCTCCCGTCCGCAAACATCTTCAATAAAGTAAAGAGAGCACGAGAAATCAACGAAATGAAAACCAAATACAAGCGAATCAACAGAAAAGACCAATTTAATAAATCTAGATAAAATATTAAAGTTAACAACTACAATTTCAAAAATATGGAACACTTTAAATATCTTAGATAAATAATCACTGTTAATAATAATGTCAATAACTAAATACTTTTAGCATAATTCAAATTTTAGACCTATTTTAATACATGGATGCGAATCATTGACATTGACTAAAAAAAATAAGGAAGAAGTACGAATATTTGAAATAAAAATAATTAGAAAAATGTTTTAACCTCATTATCATATCGCTACAAATCCGTATAGAATAAGAACCCATACTGAATAAAGAAAGCTTTTATAACGATATTGTTCAGAAAAATAAATCGCTTAAGGTAGATCGGACACATGCATAGACGCCAATATATCAAACTTGTAAAACTGGTATGGAAGGAAGTTAGCACAGAAGAAAAAATGCCGCTTAGGCGTCTCAGTAAGCAATGGAGAGAAAACATCCAATTATATCTCAAAATATTAACATTTCATTTGATTACAGATTCGTGGAAAATCGATCAACTTGGAGAAAATTTGTAGTTAGCGAAGACCCACCCAGTGTTGTAGCGCCACGTAATGATGATGATAATGAAAAAGGAGAAATAGTGACAAAAAGTAATAAAAATGGACTAATTGAGCAAACCTGCTTTAAAATCTTGATTGGAGAGAATTAAAATGAAAGTATAAGAAATACAATGAATGATTGATGGATTCGAGAAACTTGAGAAAAGCACACTGACGTGTGTATCCATATTAAATTCCTTAGATTTTTATACTTTTTTTTAGACTTTTATACTAATAGCTTTAAAATTGAATGTTTGGTGAAAATAGCTACGCGACTTTAATGCATCAAATATTTTGTTAATTAAAAATCAACATATTGAAATTAGACAGCAAAAAATTATAATATTAAAGATTAATTTATAAATTATTATAGTCTAATTTTAACTACTTCATGAAATAAATATTACACGCCATAAACTGCAGTAATTGAAAAATTATAAAGATCTTACAGAAGAGTTTCTTAAACTGTTAGACGATTACGCTACTCGATGTTCATATTAATAGGTTCCAAAATGTACCACCTATAAAATTTAAAAATCTACTACTAATACAATTATTGGCAACATCGCAGGAGTTAAGAAGTGTACGGGAAAAGTTATATACGGATCCCAAAAATGTTTGATCCTATTACGGAGTCCACTTGATCCGACGTATTGGTCGGAGTCTACATAAAGCGCTACTCAGATAATAATATACACGGCGTATATTCTCCTGGAGTTAATATAATACCGTTTTAGTACGGAGCCCATATTAACCGCTAGAAGTATATATATATATATATATATATATATATAAATATATATATATATATATATATATATATATATATATATATATAAATATATATATATATATATATATATATATATATATATATATATAAATATATATATATATATATATATATATATATATATATATATATATATATATATATATATATATATATATATATATATATATATATATATATATATAGAAGACTATGACGACAAGTCGCATTGTTTAGGACGGCAGGATGAATTTGTAATTTATTCCAGAAATTGATGATTAAAATATCCTTAAACGGAAATTTAACTACTTCATCGGTAATTAATTTTTTTTAGACAAATTTCTAAAAAATATAGGGTACTGTAATAATTGTTAGTGTAAGATGTACATACATTAATATACACATTTATTTTAAAAATGAAATTAAGTTTAACAAATGTCAAAGTTTTATCCAAAATAAAATTAATTTTAATTAAATAAACTAAAATCAAATCAATGTATCACAAAAAAATACTTAAAAACTTCTCTATAAAAGGTATAATAATAATAATCCAATCGGGCTACATCACAGAACGTTTTCGGAATTAATATTTCATCATACGAGCTACCTGGATGTACATGTTTAAAGCCAGCTATATGGATATAAACGATATAAGTGTTGTTAAATTAACTTTAAGTTACAATTTTTAACTTTATAAACTATAATGTTTAAATTACCACAGGAATAGATAACATGGCAATTGCTATAGCGACTGGTGAGTTTAAGATTAATTTCTGTAATAGTATTAATTTTAGCTTTAGCATTAATTGTACAAACCTTTTTTGTAATTTTTCACCGTTTTTTATATTTTTTTCTGCCCATGGCCGCAGTTCTTCCATTTGTTATCCCGACTATGTGTAAATTTTCTTAACACGCTTTTAGCCACTATTTTCGTGATTGACCTCGTATCTTCTTTGCTTTCCCCTTCAGCAACGGGTTTTTTGCCCACCCTCCATTTGCAGTTCTTGCAAAATGGCCAAATCATCTAAGTCTCTTTGTGCCGACAATCTTGTTCATTTTTGGTTTTCAGTACAGCTTTTCTATTTTTGCATGTGTGTGTTTCCTCAAAACTTTGATGGATTATCATAGTATTTTACTTCCCCGAATATCTTTTTAAATACTCCTTTCCCAGATGTTCAAGAGCATATTTTCTTGATTTTTGTTTATAATACAGATTTCGCTTTCATACAGGACTGTAAGTTGGATCACAATTTGGAATTGTCTCAATTCTACTTCTCTGGGGATGTTTATCGCGCTTAGTAGTTTGTGTAGAGCTCCGACCATTTTCCGACTTTTTGAAATACACATCTTAATTTTATGTCTTTCTTCCACTTTACCTAATAGGGTTACTCCTAGGTACTTAAATTCCGTCACGTTTTTGAAGCAACAATCTTTACTCTCGTTGTTTGTGTTAGCTATCATTTGTATGTCTTCATAATGTGGTCTGCTCCATAGATAATCCCAGTTAGTTCTTGCCAGTAACACTATATCGTCCAAAAGGCCAGGACCTGACTTCTTTTGTAATAAATCATATTTTTCATTGTTGTCATATATCGAAGGGTATTGAAAACAGCAGATTTCCCTGTTTTAGTATCCTTCTTACTTCAAATATTTCTGCTAGGCTTCCTTCTATCCTAGTCTATTGTCAATTTTTATTAAAATTATTTTTACTAGTCTCATAATCTTTTCCTAGATTTCCAAGTACTATTAGGGTAAAATCGTAAACTTGTTTTTAATCGATAAACTGGAGGTGGTTTAGCTTGAAATGTTGCTTATCCGTATTGCTCTGAATCATTTTTCACATGTATATTTGACCTATAGTGTATCTAGCCTTTTTCAATCCTCCCTTGTATTAACAAACCTATTCGTTGAAGTACCTTTCCAGTCTACTTGTTATGAATTGGAAATACTGTCTCTCAGTACTTCCGGTATTTCCTCTCGCTCATATATATAGACACGATATAAGTACTTCTCCCCCATGCTTGATAACTTTTACAGAAAAATTATTGCTGCCTCCACTTTCATTTTTTTGCATCCTATATATGATTTCCCTTATTTATTTTATGGCAGGATTTTCCATTGTTTTCGCCATATCGTTCTTCCCTTATCATTTCCACTTGCTACTCATTAGTTTTGTCAGGTTCTTCATTAAGCAGCTCTACGCTCTTATTATATCTCTAAATTCCCCTGCTTATCTCATATTAGATGCCCTTCTTTACTCTTGTAGTAATTCTGTTTTCTTGCGCCCTGGTCACTTCACCTCTTTACCCCCTAGAAGAAGCTTTTTCCATTTATAATAATGTAATATTTTTTAATCTCTTGGAGTTTTTAATCCATATGCTCCCTTTACTTCTTCCTACACATTTTTTCTCATATGTTTTCTTTGCTTTATGTTTATTTCTATTTTCATCATTTAAATTATCCATATATTTTAGTCTTGCCTCGTTTCGTTTGTTAAGGCTATTCTTGTTATTGGTATAAAACCATTCTTTATATCTTTCCGTCTTTGCTTGACCTAACAACAGCTTGTGAGCTGCTTTCTACATAGCTTCTTTTATTATTTCCCACGCCATTTTGATGTGACTTTGATTATCGCTAAGAAGTAGTATTTCTGTCACGTCAGACTGGAAAATGTTAGCGGTGTCTTTGTTCCTCAGTTTAGCGACGTCGTTCTTTTATATGATATTCTCTGTTCTCTCTTTGGGATAGTTTCTCCTAATTTCATCATAATAAGTGTGTTATTTGAATCCCCGTCTGCCCCTCTATAATTTCTAACAACTTTTATTAATTTCGCTTGCTTGCTTTTCACTAGGACGTGGTCGATTTAATTGCGTATCATCCCTTCTGAAGCGATCCATGTTTCTGTGTGGAATTTCTTGTGATCTTAATCTTCTTCTTTCAGTACTTTGTCCAATTATAGAACGTTGACGATCATATTGGCAATCATAACTTTGTTTACTGCGGCTCTAAATAAATTAGCGGTGGTCTCTTGATACCATTCTTGGAGATTTTGGAGCCAGCATGTTTAGATTACCCTGTATTATAAAGTGTAGAAGGTTTTACCTCTCTGGATCTCTCATTACATGACCGAATTATTGTAACTTTCGAATTTCTATCGTTTTTGTTATTTCTGCTCTTTTCCATTCGATGTAAAACTATTTCATTTCTTATTCGATCAACCCAATTTATCCGCAACAATACTCGTCGATAAATCCACATCTAAAAGACTTCTAATTTTTTTATTAATGTGTCTGTAAAACTCCAGTTTTTCATACCATACAGAAATGTGTGATCTAAATAAGTACTTATAATTCTCAAGTCGTTCTCCTGCACAAAACCTACCAACAATTTCTTATTATCTTTGTTTTCGTGATGTTTGCTTTTATCTCCCGTAGTTTTAATATCCTATCTTGGAATTTCTTGATATATAAGTTTATTCATATTGTAGAATTCCCGTTTTACGCTGGAAAATATTATGAAAATGCTTTTCAAAAAATAGGAATACTGAGGCAGTGTATGTAAGAGATGACCTCGACCATTAAAGATAATCAATAATCAAATTAACCAAGCTGCTACAGCTCAATAATGAAGCACTCGATATATGTTAAAATGTCAATGACTATAATAATGACAGTCTCGAAAAAAATACTGCTAGAAAAACAATGAACATACTAGGTGACACTTCTTCTTGTGGCCTAGGAGCACTTGACAGTAGTCTTCGCTTTTTTGTTGGCATTGTAGTACACTTTGTACTTTTCCGTATACATCTTAGACTTTTTTCCACGTCCTCCTCCACATTTTTTTCATCGGGAACAAAATTGGGATCAACAATGCTGTCATCAGAATCACTATCAATCCCAGCGCTATCCACTTTAACATGATCTTCTTCCTCACTCTCACAACTCTGGTTAATCAACCGTTTAAGTTAGGCATATGTTAGCGCCTTTCTACTGATTTTATAATAAAAAAATTAACGTAAATTTATTTATTTATTAATTCTCTTCACACGTAAACTTTACATGTTGAGGCTCAGGGATCGCGACACACTAGCACCTACATAGTCGAGATTTATATTACAACTGGCGATCTGGCGAAAAATATTACCAAAAGCCCACTCGAGGCACTGCTAGAACTTGGAGTGGGAGAGTTGACGCATTTGACAGTAATTAGCGAGTTTTCGCAATGATACGTAGTTTTTACGTACAAGTCTAGAGTCTAGTAATCAAACTTAGACTACACATTTTTATACATAGAACGTTTCAATTTGGTGCGGTGAAGATGCGTTCTCGCTTTTCGCGACAAAAATTCATTATTAGCATTCACAGTAAGGGATAACTTTTTTATAATAACTTATAATAACTATTTTTAATGTAATTTGCGTGCGATTTTCCTCCAAATATTTTGGTTTTTATTTGAATCATGACATCATGATATCATCATTTATCATTGTAGTTATGTAAAATTGCTTTACCGCGTACGAGTTCAATTCATTTTTCGAAATTCATTTGACCTTGTACTATCACACTGTAAATATTAAAACTAAGATTTTTTAAAAATAGAAGAAGTATCACTTCCGTGCAAAAGTCCATTTGTTTATCATGTTCGTGTTTAATTATCACACAGCAATGAAAATACATCAATGTGTTTCATAAATGACAAAATATCTCCGAAAATTATTTTTTTAAATACTCAAGTATCAAAATCAAACGCATGGCATAATGAATACAAGATATGATATTGGGCATGACATTTGACAGCTGGCTTAGGAGTGTGACGTAGTCAAGACCGCCCGAAGTGGCTCCAGCCCATTATTACAGCTTGACGTATACATATTGAGTCATATATCTAGGCCACATATTAAAACACGATAAGTACCGTTTGCTGCAATTGATTGTCCAGGGAAAAATAGACAATAAGCGAGGGCCAGACAGGAGAAGACACTCGTGGCTCCAAAATCCGGGGAAGTGGTTCGGGCTCACATCGGTCGAACTATTCAGAAGCGCCGCCAACAAGATCAGAATTGTCAAGTTAATAGCCTACGTTCGCAACGGACAGGGCACCTGAAGAAGAAGAACGTACACATGAATTTTGAAATTATGGTCAAAAAAGATCGAATTTTTTTTAAATGTTTTGTTTTGGTTATAATTGAATAAAAAATATATTTTCAGTGGCGTAAAACCTTTGTTTTTCCTGGGGATTTAGGCGAAATATTTATTTTTGTTTTCATACGTATACTAATAATATAAGCACTCTTTTTGTGTGCAAATGCGTTTAAATTTAAAAATTTTGCGCAGAGGAAATACTGTGAATAGATAAATTCTAGTAGATTTGCGTATTCTGATTCACTGTCACTCATTTCCAAGTAGTTTACTGAAGTAAAAACAAAATAGATTACAATAAAGAAAAATTTGATTTATAATTCAATATGGTATTTTAAATGAGTAATAACGAAATTTAGTAAAATACAAAATATACAAATTACTATAACCTACCGATTATTATATGCAAAATTTACTTACCAAATAATATAATATGCAAATAAGGCACAAATTAGTTCAAACGCAAAACACAAGAAATATCGACTTCAGACGACTTATGAAAAAGTTATGAGATAATAAATATAATTTAAAGTTGTAACTCAATACTGACTAAGTCATCTATTTGATAAAAGAGAAATAATTTAAATATATGTATCCCAGACGAGAGCGTAAAAAATTACCCATAAAGCGCGCCTGTGTCTGAGACTTGTGTATACTTGTGGTGTTGAGTAACTGTTTATTTATACTACATAGTATTTTTTTGTAAAACTAAAAGCTTTAATTTGTTATTGTATATCTGGTTTTGTATCTTTTTAAAAATACGTTGTGCAGTTGCTTGTTGCAATAGTGACAATGAAGATAAAACCTTTGGGTGTCATATATTTCCTAAAGATAGTTTAACTAGAAAACTGTGAATAATATCTTATTGTAGATAGGAAAATTTTAATTGCAATTTTGCAATAATTTGTTCTAAAAATTTTAAAACTGAAGATTATCAAAGAAATCTACAACAGGAAATTTTAAATTACGTTTTTAAAAAGGGTCTACAACTCAAACCTGACGTAGTACCTAGTCTTTATTTGCCTAAACCAAAATCGGCTACCCTTTCAACTAACCAAAATAAACGCGTACAAGAACACAGAGAGTCCAAAAAGTATGTTGAGCTTCTTACTACTTTTAAGTCAACGACATAAGTCTAAATCTTTATTTTTATTAATTATTAGTCTTTATTATTTAATGTTTTATAAAGGATATCTAAGTTAACAAAAGAACTGTACCAAAAATCAATAAACTTAATTAACTTAAAAATTTTATTTATGATTAAATATTATAATAAAATAATTTTTTTAAGTCTTTATAATTACCATAATTAAATTAGCCAAATTATATATATGAAAAAAATTAAAAGTCTTGACAATACAACTACATTTAAATGTTGCGGGAATAAGGGGTCTTGACTACGTCATGCGCGAAATCGAACCGATTTTGGAACATTATGTATCATACCTTGTGCTTATTGTACCATGATAGATACGTAAGGTGTCTGATACGCTACGTTCCTCACAGTGTGAATTTTTCATATTTAAATTATATTTTTCGGAAACTAAACGATACGTGCTGGAAACGCAACGGGCATGGCAATATGCTACGACCCTTATGCAAACTAAACTTTAATCGGAAAGAACACAAAGAAATTCTTATCCCTCGGCCTAATGTAATTCACCAGTAAATATAACCAATACACAGGTGGAGTGGATATGCATGATAATGTTATTGCGAATTACCGTATTAAAATAAGAGGAAAAAAGTAGTGGTGGCCGTTGTTTACTAACATGGTTGACAGTATAGTGGTCAATATTTGGAAAATTTTTAAAATTGCGAACGATTCTAAAATATCCCAACTGGAGTTTCGTTTATGATTAATTCTTAACTTACTAAAATATACAGGACATACAAAGAATAGTGAAGCTAAATTCAACAATATTGGCCACATTATAAAAAGAGACGATAATAGTACAAGAAAAAAAGGCGAATGTGCTCAAGTAATACTATTTATTTATGTGAAAAGTGTAGAGTGCGAGTGTAAAATGTGTCGATAATGTTTATCTTAAAATATAATTTACAGTTAAGATACAATATGTTCCTTTATTAAAAATTGTACGCGTATTCGGCCAAAGGTGAGTATACGCACCAACCTGTTTTTTTCATGATAAAAAAATTATTTTTGGTGCTAAATTAGTCTTAGTTTATGTGTTTTTAATCCAATCTAATAAGTTAATTGTCAAATTTCTCTTTGCTTATTGTCTCAGTCGGTAATGGGTTAATATACCAAAAGAACCATGCTTTAAAAATTATCTAAAACAACTCTATCCCGCCATCTCGGCCGAACTAAGTCCCACAACTTTGGTAATTTCCAAGATGTAGTTTGATAATCTAGCCAAGTGTCAAGAGGTATATTATAGTAAAGTTTACTACAAAAATGTTTTGTTTGAAAACATAAGCACTATCCAGGTGTTCCATTTTTATTAAAAATTATTGCTTCAATGCAGTTTTGTAACACAATTTCGCTAGAGTAATAAAAACTTAACTACAACACATTTCGAGTTTGCCTTATGCGCTGCAAAATAAAATATATTTATATGAGTTTGTAAGGAATGCATATTTTCAGCTGAAGTTACAAATGTTTTTATTCAGCAAACTCTGAAAGTTTCAGAACTTTTCAATTTAACAAATAAGCCGGTATAATAATCCACACGTACAAGAATTATAATTTGTTTTTATTCAAATTATACATACCGTATGTAAAACTTGGTACTATGATAAATAAAATTATTCAAATGCAATAAAATTAACCTAAGAGCGTGAAATAAAAAACCGTAACGAAAATTAAGTACAATTTAAACAAAAACAATAAATAATAGTTATTTATTGTACAAGACGATAAAATTGTACTTTATCTTCGAGAGCGTTTTTTAGCGTCGAGACGTCAGACAGGTCGCTAATTATGCTCGAGAAGATAATGCGATTTTTTCGTCGTGTGCAATACAACATTCATTTTTATAGGAAGACTTTAAGTTCAGGTAAAAAATAGAATTTCAAAGAAAATTGTAATTTTTAGCACAAAAATCGCAATTGTGTTGCTCCGTTGCTAGGGATATAAATTACTCTGTCAACTAATGTCAAACAAATGTTACGTTTTAGTTTTTGCGCAGAATATTGTTGAGTTTTGTGTACAAAGTGAATAAATACGAAATGGACGAAAAAGACTTGACACAAGGAAAGGAAAATCTGCCACCAGATGTAGAAAATGCAGCGTTGGAAGCAAAAAGTTTATTGTTGCAACAAAACTCGAGGATGATGTTTGAGAAAGAATACCAGTCTTTTAAAAAGTGGAAAAGCATTAATAATATCAATGGCGTTAGTGAAAAAATACTTCTGACGTGTTTTTATGAAAAGTCGAAGAAAGCGATGCCATCGTCATTATGGTCGTATTATTGCTATTGGCTAAAGCGTACGTTGTTGCTGAATGAAAATTGTGACATTTCTAAATTCAGCAAGTAAACCACCTTACTAAAAAAAATTGAGTGGAGGATTCAAAGCTAGAAAGTCCAAAATCCTAGAGTCAGATGACATTATTAAATTTCTGACAGAAGCTCCTGATGACGTCTTTTTGATGATATAGGTTATTGCTATTTTTGGTGTGCATGGAGTGACTATGTTCGATGAATTGTACAAGTTAGAAGTGTTTAACGTGGACGACAGAAAATCGGTGATAATCGTTTCATTATCTGATACTAAAACCAAGCAGGAAAGGTCGTTTTGTATTACTGACAAGAAAAGTGGACTGAATTTCTTAGAAATTGTGAGAAAGTATATTGCCTTGCGCCCCAAAGACGTACCTCACAGTAAGTTTTCTTGTAAATTACAGACAGCAAAAGTGCACTACTCAACCGGTGGGGATTAACACTATTATAATACCCCCAAGAAAATTGCAAGTTTTTTGAAACTTGCAAATTCAGAAATGTATACGGGGCATTGTTTTCGTCGTTCTTCATCTACTATGTTCGCAAATTCCGGAGCTGATCTAGTAAAAGTTAAACGTTTAGGTAAATGGAAATCGTCATCTGTTGCAGAATCTTACATTGAAGAGTCAATAAGCAATAAGATTGATGTATCTAAGTGTATACTTGGCGGACCAGAAAATCAATCCAGTACCTCGAATCAAGTGTTTATGCAAACAAGTACAAGTTGTGATCCTCCAAAAATAGGTATTTCTAATAATGTTAATTGTAAAATTTTAGTTGTTTTTAATCTTTAATGTGTTTGAATTTGTAAATTTTATTGAATAAAGAAAAGTTCTAAAAATCTATTTATATAGAAACGTAACAATAATACCTATAGCCTAGTCTCGTTATGCAAAAATGATTGATATCACGGCAAAGTTTTTCGCAGATATCTGAAGCTTTTGAATCTGAATACAGAGGTTGGGGTTACTAGATGACGAATAGATGAAAAAGTACTCGTATTTTTACGATGTTTTTTTTTTAATGATAATTTATGGTCAAAATTTCATTTTTTGTCCAAGTTTTTTTTCTTTTTTTTTTCTAATCAGGAATATCTTTATTTTCTCGTTTTTGAAATTAAAATTAATAAATATTTACGGAGATATTTGCAAAAAAGCAGTTTAGACTAATTTATAAATTTTAATAATTTTTTTTATTGACAAAATAAAATGTTATTAATACATTTGAACATCGAGGAATTACAGTCTTTCGAATAAAATTGTGCCAAGTTCAATTAAAATCCAGTTTGCCTTATCGGCAGTAATTAGTGCCTAGTTTAGTTTTAATAGTGTAATTTCTAAAAGTGATTTCTAGACTAGTTTTGTACGTATTGCTTTCATTATATTATTAGATAATATAAATTATTTATAATTTATCCAAAGTGCATATTAAAGACTGGTTTACCAGTCTGCTCGTTCTTGCTGGCCATCCAATTAAATGGATTTTAATATAAATTTTGATACCAAAACCAGTTAAAGAAGAGAAATAAAACGAGGTTACTGTCTGTATTTACATGAACAGTACAAATATAAACAACAATCCTACAGTTTCTACCTTAACCGTGGCCCTTCAAACTGCTACAAACAACATTCCAGCAACTACATCCCTTTCATACGTAACCACTGCAAAATCTACCCCAAACCATTTTTTTTCAAAAAAAAGAACAAGCGATAGTTCTACACGCAGAAGAAAACCTCAAACTTCTAGACTACGTTAACGTCATCGGTGATATTGTTGGACCAAAAAATAGTTCCTTTGCATCCAGAATATCTAACAATAGGATCTGCATATATCTAGCGAGCTCAAATCTCGTTGATCAACTTCTGAAATCCCACCCAACCGTTCAAATCGGACGCCTCATTTTAAGTATTCGTAAACTTGTCTCCTCAACAAAAAGAATATTAATTTCGAACATCTCTCCTTATATTCCCTATGAACTCGCCGAAAACGCAGTGAAGAGTCTTGTTTTTCAAACAGCCTCCCCTGTGTTCTTCCTTAAAGCAGGCATTCCAGGTGGTGAATACCCCCACATCCTTAGCTTCCGCCGTCAAGTATATATTTTTCCTCCTTCTGATAATTTTGAGCTTCACACCTCGTTGTTAATTCCTTTCGAAGGCAATGATAATAGAATTTTTCTGTCTACGGACAAGATGGAATATTTCTTATGCAAACAATCAGGACATGTTGCTTCTAATTGTTCCAATACTTCATCTGACAACTTAACATCTGAAAATCCGACTCTTTTCCATGACCTTAGTTATCCCACCGAATCAACGTCACAGCAACAAAATAAACAATCTCCATCTTATTCTGAACCGGCTTCCTCACAAAAAAATCTATCTGGTCCGTATTCCTCCCCAGAGAATTGCGAAAATGATACAATATCTGAAAAGTCAGATAAATTATATTTAACTTCTCAACTTTCACAGAAGAGGCCACTCTAATCTGTATCACCTATAAGCGATAATAACATTCAATCTGGGGAAAACCCCGCAACAGAATAAACTATGTTTCCTCCCAAACAAACTGTTCCTAGCTCCTCTAGCCCCTCCTATACAAAAAAGAAACGAAAACGTAGTTCTTCTCTCGATCCCAGTCTATCCACTGACTCCAAGCTAGTAATTCACGAAGCCTATTAACAAAACCAGTTTCGAGTTTCGAGTCAGATAGTAAGGAGAAAAACTGGTGTGACGGACGCAGTTGAAAGAATTACAACCCTGAAATGGAACTGGGCAAGACATGTTGCTAGGGTCAGAGATGGAAGATGGACAAAGAAAATTTTAGAGTGGAGGCCTAGACACGATGCTTATCGTAGTCGGGGACGTCCTCCAACAAGGTGGTCGGACGATTTAAAGCGCATCCAGTCTAACTGGATTCAAGTTGCTCAAGATCGGATGCAATGGAATTATTTACGGGAGGCCTATGTTCAGCAGTGGACGCAAAATGGCTAATGATGATGATGATGATAATGATTAACAAAACCAAAAAGCTTTTGCAGTTCCTCTTGATAACATAATTGCCTTTATCGAGAATGCTTACGGTAGCTGTGACCCTGTAACAGAAGCATTCAAATTCACAACAGATATTAAATCACTTATTCTAATTTTGCAATCAATAAACCCAAATTTTAGAGAAAGATCTACAAACATCAGAATGACGCGCTTAATTAAAACAATTAAAACTAAAATACATTCTGCAACAGATGATTCTAAAAGTATAAACAGTCTTGATAGTTCCTAGGATGCTTGTGATAAAGAATACTTGTCTGATAGTTCATAAACCTTGCAAAAATCCAAACACTCTACATATTAATTTAAGCCTTCACACCGATACAATGGAACTGTGATGGATTTTATCCTCGTCGTCCACGCCTTGAACAGCTTATAGCTGAGTCTTCTCCAGACTTTCTATGCCGACAAGAAACAAATTTCACTCATAAGTATTCCGGACAACTTAAAAATTTTACTGGTTACCACTATATTCGAACTACTCAACTTCGTGCCAGTGGCGGAACATCAATTTTTGTTTCCACTGACATTTTCCATAAAGAATTTCCGCTAAACACAAACCTTGAAGCTATAGCCGTTACAGCTTGGTGTCCTTACAAAATTACAATTTGTTGCAAATAAATTCCTCCAAACTACTGTTTAAGTAGTTCCGATCTTGAAGATTTAACTTCTTAGCTTCCTACACATTTTATCTTAGTAGGTGACTTTAATGCATACAAGACTATGTGGGGCTCCGAAAACACATTTGAAAGAGGTAAAACAGTCGAAAATTTACTAAATAATGTAAATATAAACTTACTAAATTCAGGAAGTAGTACATATTTTCATATGCAGACAGGTAGTTTCTCTTCTATAGATTTATCTTTCTGTAATCCCGAAATATTTTCTTTACTTTGATGGTACACATTGAATAGCCTCTAATAAAGTAACCATTTTTCTATTCTCATCTCTGACCAGTCAAAAATGCCCTCAAGAATTATAACAAAATGGAAAATCACTCAAGCAAACTGGGATCTGTTTAAAACCACTGTTAAGAGAAAAACCGATGAATTATTTTTTAAAAATGATATAGATACAGATGTAAAACTATTTAATACCTGTTTAATTGAATCTGCTGAGGAATGTATTGGTAAATGCGCGATTGATCCTTCCAAGACACCTGTTTCGTGGTGGAATGAGTCGTGCAAAATAGCTGTCAAACAATGCAAAAAAGCATTAAATAAATTCCGAAAAACTCGTACTACCACGAATTTAATTAATATTAAAAAACTTAGGGCCAAGTCTAGGTGTATCTTAAAAGAAAGAAAGAAAGCCTCATGGAATCATAACTAATACGTTAGTTCAATCACAAAAGATACCTCACCCTCGCAAATGTGGTCAAAGATAAGGCGTATGAAATTTGCTAAATGTGTCTAGCAGTTTTAATAGAGCAACTTCAATAGTTTGAATATTTAGGCTCAGAGATAAATAAATTAAATAACTTTTGAACTATTTGACGGATCGGGGAAAATTTTGCACAAATTATAAAGACGGTAATTCCTGGATGTTAAAATGTACTAATAACATTTAATTTTGTTAATAAAAAAATTAATAAAATTTATAAATTAGTGCAAAAAACTACTTTTATGCAAATATCTCCGTAAACTATTTATCAATTTTAATTTAAAAACCGGAAAAGTAAAGATATTCTTGATATAAAAAATGTTATAAATATTGTATATGTAAAATATACGGAAAAAAACTTTTTTAGAAAATATAATAATATTTAAATTATAAACAAAAAATAAAATTGTGACCATAACTTATTGTTGAAAAAAAAACGCATGGTAAAAATACGAGTACTTTTTGATCTATTCGTAATCTAGTAACCCCCGCCTGCCTTAAAAGCTTCAGATATCTGCCAAACATTTTTCTACCTTTTCTTTTTAACCAGACTAGGCTACTAGATAAAAGAAGTACCAACGCGACTAAACCACCCGGGTGTAGGACAACAACACTCTTAAATACAATTTGTTACCCAAAACATTATAGAATTGGTGGGGAAATATCCACCGCCGCCGTGCAAAATCGACCACTTTCAAATGTCATAAACTTAGCTCCATACCAGCGAATTGTGCCAAGAGATGGTCCCAAATGTACCTAGTTTATACCTCATCACTTATCCTGGGTGCATGTTATAAGTTTTGCTTGTATATCTATTTTCTTTATTAAAATGTAGTTATTAATAATAATTATTCTGTATTAAAATATGCACATGTTCGCAATCTGAAGGATTGCAATACTTCGCAAATTTTGCTATCGCTACTTCAGCGCAACCTGTTCTCCTAATACTTGATAATCATTTCATACATTCTTCATTAGCTTAGTATATTATTTGTTAAAATATTATGGCATCCACTTGTTATCACTTCCGCTTTACATATCTCATAGAATACAGCCTTCGAATGCAACTTTTTTAAGACATTAAAAACTGTTTACCATCAAGAATGTGGACTGTTGGATGTGGTGATTTAAGAGGCTCAAGCATGGGACGACATAAAACCAATAAGAATGGTAAGGTCATGGAGGACGCTATCAGAGCACAAAGCAACTGATAAATGGACAAGAGAGAAACCAGAAGAAGGTACCAATGAAACTTCCAACAAAGAAAAGATTGATGAACTGGTAAAAAACCTGCCGGGACGTGAAAAAATGAAGGAAGACGATGTTAACAAGTGGTTGAGTGCAGACGAACAGAGCAAAATAACAGATGGCGAATTATTGAACCTGGTTGCCTGGTGTGCAAGAATGATTACAAAAACTCAGGCAACGAAGGGGATGAAAGTACTGACAAAAATTCGGTCGTGATAAGTCATTCCGATGCATTAAAGTAGTTCAAGGCTCTGCTGTGCTACGTTTTAAGTCAAGAAGATACTTGTGCAAGTGACACGATGCTCTTAAAACGAGTGAGAGACATGGCTTTAAGAAAATGTGCTCGGTGTGTAAAGCAGAAAAAAATAACCATTATATAAATTTCAGGCGTCTATAGCTACATATTTTTTAATGGTCTGGATATCCGGACTTTTTTATATCTGAATCGGTCGGTCGCCACATTGATCTGAATGTGGCAGGTTTACTGTATATAGCTTAAAACTTGTGGAAGATAGAAAATTACATATTATGCACTATGATGTCCTTTTTTTTGTTGTTTTTGTCACTGGTTCTTACAAGGTAAAGACCTGAAGGTCTTTACCTTGTAGGACTTTTTATTTACATACATATATAATGATCAACATAATATCATCTCACTAAAATGATAGTGTCATAAGGAAAGATAAAGACAGACAGTACCCTGGATGTAAGCTGAAAACTTCTTATTAACTATATCTATATTATTGTTTTTTAACAAACCAAACTCTTTGCCTGGTCTGAGGATGAGGCAAATATTGTAATCCTCGAAACCGATCGCTTCTGTAACACTTTAAAAGTGAATATTAGATTGTAAGTATTGACGTTTTTATTATATCTGTTTAATTATGGACTCACACTTGCCACCCTTTTATCATTATCTCTTCTTTGTCAACCATTTTCCATCCACTACTGAATGTAGGTCTCTCCCAATTGCTTCCATCTTTCTCTATCTTGCGCCAATCTAATTGACTGTTTGCCTGCCACTGCTCTTATGTCATCTACCCATCTTTTTTGAGGTCTTCCCATGCTTCTTGTTGTCGTTCTTGGTCTCCATTCTAGAATTCTCCGTGTCCACCTGTTGTCATTATATCGGGCTACGTGACCTGCCCAGCGCCATTTCATTTTTGTAATTTCTTCCACAATATCCCTAATCTTCGTTCTACGTCGTATCTCGGTGTTTCTAATCTTGTCTCTTAGTGATATTCCAAGCATGATTCGTTCCATTGCTCTTTGCGTTGTTTCTAATTTTTTGGCAGATTTTTTGGTAAGTGCTACTGTCTCCAAGCCGCAGGTACAAACAGGTAGTATGCATGTGTTATACAACTTTTTCTTTAAGTTTATAGGAATGGAGGTGTTTTTCAAGATATGTGCTAGTTTGCCGAAAGCGCCCCAAGCCAGTTGTGTTCTTCTTTTAATTTCAGCATCTTGATTTGGTTTTTTTAGTTTGATAACATGACCTAAATATATCATCATATTAGATAATTATTATAATAGAGTCAAAATAATAATAAATTTACTTACTTAAGTTGATAGAAAACAGCAAACACCTTAAAATTTTTTAGTTTTACGTTTATTTAAATAACACTATTATTATAAACCAACACTATAATTATGCCAACACACACATACATAGAGCTATTAAAAGTAAAACTTATATTTATATAATTAAATTCAACAGACGTAAATGTGATTCGAAAGGATTACTGAATCTATATATGTTAAAACTCCAAATTAAGCGTCATTGTTTAGAGATGTAGATTGTCGTTACTTGTGAGTTTCTACTTGTTAATTTTGATACGGTTTTGTTTATAATCAGTTACAGTATGAGTGACTTTGTAACAAGTAGATACCACTTCAGCATCTCTAGAAATTGTGAATGAATTGATCATGCGTTCCTAGTGTTTATATTATACTTTTCTGTTAGGCAAACATAATTTAGAGTTTAACAGTAAATGTTAACGTGATTATTAAGCTTTTTGTTATTGTTAATTGCAATACTTGAGAAAGATAATTGGTGATGTAAACAGGATCCACTAGATAGAACTTCAGAACTTCCTTGTTAACTTCATTTGCTTGGTAGAGAATCTACAGACCAAAAAAATACAGAATATTTTAGTAATACTTCTTGTTTTCCTGTAACTGTTTTTTTTAATTTTTATTTAGTATTACTTATGAGCACATTTTCTTAGTCGAATAAGACTGAAATTAAAGTGAATGATGACTTCTTTACGAATTGGACAAAGCTTAATAAACTAGAATTTTGTGTCTAATTGACTTAAAGAAAGCCTTTAACAGAGTACGAATCAAATATATAATGCATCTTCTGTATAGTAGAGAAGTTATTATATATAAACTCTAAATATTATAAAAAATGACAAAAACATTTACCAAAACAACAAAAGGAAAGCCAGAATAGATGGAAAACTTACAGAATCTATAGAAATAGGCAGCAGTATAAGACAAGGGGACTCATTGAATCCCATGCTCTTCTATTTAATAATAAATAAAATCATCAAAAGCGTTAACAAATGAAGGGGATAGAAAATGGGAAAGGAAGAAATAAAAATACTCTGTTGCGCAGACGACGCAATATTGATAGCCCAATATGAAGATAGTCTGCAAAGACTGGTCCACAGATTAAACATAAGGGCAAAAGAATTTAATATGACAATCTTATCTCAGAAAACTAAAATATTAGTAGTCAGCAAAGAACCAACCAGATGTAAAATATAAATTGATGGCATCAGTAATAAACAAGTAATAGAAATAAGATAGCTAGCAAGTACACTGTCCAGCTATGGAGACCTGGACAAAGAAGTGAAAGATCACGTACAAAAAGCAAACAGACTGGCAGGATGCCACTATATGACAAACAAACTCATCAGCAGGGATATATATATATATATATATATATATATATATATATATATATATATATATATATATATATAATATATACATATAAAGCCAGTGTAAGATCAATAATAACATAATGCCTCAGCAACAAGACCCGGCACAGCCACATGGCAAAGGCTACTGAAAACGGCAGAAATGAGAGTACTAAGAAGAATTATAGGAAATACGCTGAGAGATCGAAAGAGAAGTGAAGAAATTAGAAAAAAATGTAACGCACAGTATATAAATGAATGAACACAAGATATAAAAAAACGAACGAGATAACCACATAAGCAGAATGAAGAATACCCGTGTCATCAAAATAGCGAGAGATAAGTCACCAATCGGCAAAAGAATTATTTGACGACCGCCCAAAAGATGGAGTGACAACCATCCATTGAGGTATTAATCCGCCAATGAAGAAGCAGAATTGTTTATAACGAGGAAGGAAAAGGACCAAGAAGAAAATTAACTATATGTGAAACATGTAATGTATTAGTTACTGTAAACTATACTGTACTGTACTATACTGTACTGTACTGTACTGTTACTATAAGTAATTTATTGGGCACTTATTGTTTAACGAATAATATTGTGTATTTTTTATATGTATTAAAATATTTTATAAAATTTAGTTTTGTGTTCTGTAGTCACCGCTAATAATCATCATGGACGGTAGACAAATTAGCATTGGAATATAGCAAACTTGCCCATATGTTCTCCTTCCTCTTTATATTAATCCAGCCTCAAAAGTCCACTGCTGACCAAAAGTCCCTTCCTCGTGTTTCCAACCCCATCTATCTTGCACCACTCTAATCCGGTTTTTATTTTGTCCTCTTAATTCGTCAGCCCATCGAGTAGTAGGTCTACCGACTCTTCTTTTGTCATAGCTCGGTCTTCATTAGAGTAACCTCTTTATTCATCGCCCATTTGTTATTTTAGCTACCTTAGTTTGGTAGCCAAGACTTTTGTTAAAACAAGTATTTCTACTTCTTATGTCAACTCTGGAGAACGCATTGGTCAAACACTTTTCTCTTTAGGCATGTCGCCAGCTCACTTTTAAAAGTCTGTCTTAGTTAACCATATCTACTACGTAGATCTAACTAAAGCCGTTTCCTCCATTACATTAGATGTGTTACATTACAATTATAAAAAGAAAATATATCTATCTCATAGAATAGTAAATATAATTAAAGACATCAACATACCTATTTCATTAAATTGTGAGGTAGGTGTTATCAAATATAACATCATTGTAACATACACACAAGGGCAAGACTTGTCATGAATAATAAAGACATATCTACTGCATGCTCAATTATCCAAATGTGTTTGCATAACGGTATAATAGTATAGCCAATTTCCGTTTATTAGGTTCAGCTTAATTTGTGTAATAACTTAAATTTCATTATCTGAAAACGGAACACACAACGCTTCGCAAAGTGCTGATATCATAAATATTAATAAAACCATTAACATGGCAACATTAATTGTAAATACTTCACTTTTATTTATGTAGTTTTGGGATAAACTCTGGGCTCAGTTGCCGTTATTTCAGAATATATTTTCGTATTTTAATGAAGCCCAATATCTCACAAACATACGTCTCTATTCTTGTTGTTGCGGTACTTTTTAGTTTAGTATATATATATATATATATATATATATATATATATATATATATATATATATATATATATTTATCAAATTATTCTCGACCGTACTGTGTTAAATATTATTTGTAGTCTCAGCAATTGGTCTGTGTGAAATAAAACTCTATTTGTTATTTCTCAATATTTCGTCACGATTTTGTGACTTCTTCAGGAGAAAACTGTAAATTTATTATAATTATTATATGTAAACAAAATGAATATTTCAATACTTACAACTTAAGATTAAAAATTTTAAATTTTGATAACATATCCAATTAGATAAATGACATTTTTTTGATTTAATTTATTTGGGAGTTATGGTAACCGCAATATTTTATAGAGTGAATTCCCATTGTACAATTTTTAGCGAATAAGTTTTAATAAACAATTACATATTGTGACAGTATTATCCATATAATAAGGTGCAAAAGTAGAATATTGAGAAAGAATCAGGAACATGGTAAATTGATCTATAAAATGTAATTGATGGTACGTAGTCAGTTATTGGTCTGATGTTGTTAGATATGAAGATATGAAGATCTATCATATTATATATTGTTTAGTATATTACAGTAGATATTACTTAAATGGTTGGTGTCTGTCTTATAATTGATAGATTCTGGAGTTTTATTAATGTGTACCATTTCAAGGAAAAGTCGATTTTTATAATTATCAATTTGTTCTAATATTTTTACATTATTAAAGTCAAAGTTATGTCCTGTCTTTAAGTGGTGGAAGTAGACCACCACCTTGTGCCTTAGTAGACCACCACTTAAAGACAGGACATAACTTTGACTTTAATAATGTAAAAATATTAGAACAAATTGATAATTATAAAAATCGACTTTTCCTTGAAATGGTACACATTAATAAAACTCCAGAATCTATCAATTATAAGACAGACACCAACCATTTAAGTAATATCTACTGTAATATACTAAACAATATATAATATGATAGATCTTCATATCTTCATATCTAACAACATCAGACCAATAACTGACTACGTACCATCAATTACATTTTATAGATCAATTTACCATGTTCCTGATTCTTTCTCAATATTCTACTTTTGCACCTTATTATATGGATAATACTGTCACAATATGTAATTGTTTATTAAAACTTATTCGCTAAAAATTGTACAATGGGAATTCACTCTATAAAATATTGCGGTTACCATAACTCCCAAATAAATTAAATCAAAAAAATGTCATTTATCTAATTGGATATGTTATCAAAATTTAAAATTTTTAATCTTAAGTTGTAAGTATTGAAATATTCATTTTGTTTACATATAATAATTATAATAAATTTACAGTTTTCTCCTGAAGAAGTCACAAAATCGTGACGAAATATTGAGAAATAACAAATAGAGTTTTATTTCACACAGACCAATTGACCAATTGCTGAGACTACAAATAATATATATATATATATATATATATATATATATATATATATATATATATATATATATATATATATATATATATATATATGTATATATATATATATATATATATATATATATATATATCAGATTTGCCGTTTCTCTTATATTATTAAATACTTTGGTTTTTCAAATTCATCACCCTGTATATTCAGTCATTATTGGAATTTTCTATTCAATACTGGTTCAATCGTATGTAACACTTATGATTTTATGTAATCTGGTAGGCCTTAAATACACAAAACAGTGCAAAATATGTTTTTTAATAAATAAATTTTAATAAATTTAAATATTTAAATGTAGAATGCTGTGATTTTGACATTTGTTTACCATTTTCATTATTAACTAAAACTGACAGTAGTTGTGTTTGAAAAAGTTTTGCGAGATAAATGCGTCTTTAAAATGGCTTTTAACGAAAAAGAACAAATCACTCTTCTAATGATGAGAGGGTAAGATGGCAGAAAGAGATCTTATTGTGAAGTAGCCAACTTGTTTAATAATACTTTCCCAAACCGTTCTCCTATTCATAAGGTGACGGTAAAAAACTGTAAAGCGATTTGAGGAATCGTCTGGTCACAGAACTATTCGTCCGTCTATTCGCACACACCCTAAATGCATCAGTCTTCAGCTACCAATCCGTTGAGAGGATGGAAAGTTTCTCGGATGAAGAATTAGCAATAATTGTTATATGTTTGGATGACGAAGAAGAAGAAGCGAAAGCAAACCAAGCAAAGAGACGGAAATGGATTCATAACGCATAGAAAAAAAGGGATACCGAACCTGTGAAACTGTATAAAGAACTGCTTCATGATGATGTAAAATTTCTTCAATATTTTACGTTGTCAAAAATTGCTTTCCTGCCAAATATTATTTTTTAAATTAATGTATAAATATAATAATAAGTATTTCGCATCAGACAAATCATATAAAACATTATATTTTCTCAAACATTCTATTAATCGTTCGTCAATAATTTTATTCTATTCACTTGTACCGTCCGACATGTTCTGGGCAAATATAAAAAATTCGTTGATGAGATTACAAAATCGGCCGGGCGATAGACGTGTCGAAACCTGACTGCTGCGAATTTGTTCATCAACTGATAAATGTGAATGCCGGTGGCATATTTCTATGAAAGAATATTCTGTGTGACAAATTGTTTGGTTCGGAGCCGGGACTGTGACGAGACGTGACTGATGAGTTTGAATCGACCTTTAGATGGAATATAGCTTAAAACGTCCTAACGATTATTTAGATCCTTTCCATCAGCAGTTACAGGCCTAAACTGCTACCGTTTTTTAAATTTTTTTCACAAAATACTTTTACACTTTTTAACACGTTGCCTGCCGTCTCAGTCTATATGACTGAGAAAAAATTGCTCTGCACCTTAGCGAGGTCTATTTGACCGAGAATTTTAATCTAACTATGGTACCCTTTCGGTGACCGCGTGGACGGTAAGTATGGCAAATTTTTCCATGGCAGATAAGATAAGTATTTAAAAATGCCAATATATATATATATATAACTTAGTTACGAATATGTCTTTCACTTGTCAGGATTGGATGTCCTTCCAAATGTATATGGGAGTCAATCTGCACAATTATTACATAATATGTAATTCATTGTTTATTTTGTTATTAATATAAAATACAATACAAATTAAAATGCAATAATCATAAGTATTTAAAAATGCCAATATATATATATATATATATATATATATATATATATATATATATATATATATATATATATAACTTAGTTACGAATATGTTTAATTTACCATGATAATATTAATACAATAATAATAATAATATTAATAAATATTAAATATATTTACAAAAGGAACATTTTTATTCTCGAGAGAGAAAATATTTCTTCTGTCTCTCTCTTACCTATATCTTACATATGTAATGATTTTGCCCCAATTCACTCCTGTAAAAACGCTTTTTAACGTTGAACGCGCGTATAGAAGTATAATTTCAAAACAGATCACCCATTCTTCTCCGCATTTAAAATCCATCAACCTTTAAAATCTCCTTACATATTGTTATCCTATACCCCTCTATTTTTAGCCAATCATCTTTCCGTATTTCGAAAACAAACCAAACTTTCGAATTTCCTCATAATTGGATAAACAAAATAAACAACAGACCTTAATAATTACTTTTTGGTAAATTTTTTCACATACGAAAAATTATGTTATTTTTCGCTGTAATATTAACTATCATTCTATCACAATTTTACAATCATTACCTTAGTCCAACCCTTGATAACCCTTCCTATTCCAGTTCAACCTCCCCTCCTTTAGAAATAAAGTCAGTTGTAACATAGCAAACAAAAAGTCGCTCTCTTTCGTCTGCTGAGTCTCGCAAGGTAGACGTACTCTCCCTCTTGACTGTTACCTATCACTTGGTACTGACGTATTCCTCTTGGCTGTTATCTATCGCTGAAGAGACTCTCTTTCCTGTTCACTGCCATTGCTGACAGGGGTGTTCTCTCTACTGTTGACTGCCGCTAACTAATTATTTCTTTCCCGCTTTTAGTTACGCGAAAAATACCGCAAATACTATTTTAAATTGCGTACAAACGCAAATGTGCTCTGTCTTGTGATCTCAGTATTAATACCGCGAAATACCTGTTCAGAAACAGGTATCCGGACAGATTCCCCGTATAAAGAACAACCCAAGTGAAAGCATTTCAATACCGCAGTTGTGTGAAGCAGCATATTGGTAAGACTTAGTATAAACTTAATTTGCTATTGTCTGTATAGCCCTTCACTACATATCCTAATTTATTTGAAACAGCCCTATGAAGTACAGTCCTCATACACTAAAATTATACTCATAATTTCACATATGCGCACCCTTTTGGTACACCTTTCTATAAACAAATTCTTACGAGTTTTTAAATGCAATGCCAAAGGACAATAGCCATCGTTATCGATTATCTTTTGTTTATTCAAAATAAAGTAGGTTTGTAAGAAAAACCCATTTAATATATTTAGTAGAAACAACGGTAAAATATTTTTTTGTGTTAAATAAAGCTTTGTATCACGATATTAAAAGCCATAAAATATAAAGTTATTATTGCTTAAAATAAAAAAAACTAAATGATTTCAAGTCGCATCAGGGCCAAATTGCCCTCTCTCAAGTTCTAGTGTTAATTTTTGAAAACTAATTTCATGAAAACTTAAAATGTAAATTTATTAACAAAGTAGTGAAGATTACAAATTTTAAGTACTTAACTGTTTAAATTCTTGGAATATAGAACCTTAAAATTTACTGAAATATTTTATTATGACTTAATTCGGACGTGGTAACTTACAACTTTTTAACAGTTGAAAATTCTACTCCAGGATTATTTTCATTATGGTGTACTTTACCATATGGTGTACTTTACCATATGGTGTACTTTCATTATGGTGTACTTTAAGGAATGTAGAACCTTAAAATTTGCGGAAATATTCTATTATGACTTAATTCGGACGTGGTAACTTACAACTTTTTAACAGTTGAAAATTCTACTCGAGGATTATTTTCATTGTGTTGTACTTTACCATCATTTTTAAGAGCCTGTTAGGATAATAAACACACTATGTTTTTAATCCCCTTAAACATTATTTGTTTTTTTTTGCTCATTTATGATTTATCAATTAAATTATTCTATTTTATTATTAAAAGATATCGAAAATCATAATTAAACATAGGAAACGTGTTATAAATTTTACTTAGTTTTGTGGAGATAACTAAAATTGCAATTAAATATAGGGCGTTTCCTGGGAACAAACAAAAGTTTGAGACGTCACTGGATTTATAAGATCTTGTATGCAGGGTGTTTTAAAAAGGTATGTCATACATTAAATCTCGCATTCCGGAGACAAAAATAAATTGATTGAATCCAACTTACCTTAGTACAAAAGTTTGCACAAAAAAGTTACAGCCCCTTGAAGTTACAAAATAAAAATTGTTTTTTGCATTATCTTCTAAACTACTTGACATTTTGTAATAAAAATTGACGCGTTACTTTTTTTGTTCTGAAAGCAGTTTTCATAAAAAAAAAACAACAAAATCTCAGCTCACAGAAAAATTTTAAGGGCGGTGTGCAGCCCTAAATCCCCCCAAACTTTTGAGTACGTTCAAATAAAATGAATTTTGTGGCATCTATAGTTTAATACAGCGTTTCTCAACCTTTTACTAGTTGCGACCCAATTTTATATAATTATTTTCACCGCGCCCCCCTCATACAATAAAAATATATGAATCCAGGACCGATTTGCAGGAGGGGGGGAGTGGTGATACATGAACTTTTTTCAAACCTTATAAAGTATATTTATTTGTGAAATTTTTTAGCCAGTCTCTCTGTATTTGCCCTTGCACTGAACTTACAGTAAAACCTTAATTACCAAATTACCGAGAATAAGTAAGTTTATTGATATGTAGCAACACCTATTCAAAACCGATCGTCTCTCTTCGCGAGAAGTTCCGAGTTCAATTCTCTCCTCCTCAGACCCAGACAGTCAGTTTAGTCAGTCTAGTCAGTCCTTCTGCGGCTGTTAAATTTATTGTGAATGTTTAAGTTGTAGGTTGCGTGTAATAATTGCAGTTCGCGGTATTAATTTATTCCAAGCAGTAGGTAAATATACTTAAATTTATACAAAATCATGGATACATTTTTAACTGGGCGTAAGCGAGCACTCGATACTAATGAAGCATCAACAAGTGTACAAGCGAGAGTAATTCCAAAAATAAAATCAAGAAAATATTCTCAAGATTACTTAAATTTTGGGTTTACGTTTACTGAAGTAAATGAAGTTGAATTAATCAACCCCGAGAATTTTTCGAGTTAAAATTAAAATCACATGAAAAACAAAAATCATTTATAAAAAAAACTTTGACTGTGAATGAAAAAGCTTTACTTGCCTCTAATAAAACCTCCCATCAAATAGCTAGATATAAAAAGCCTCACACTATTGGTGAAGAGCTTATTTTGCCAGCTGCAATTCAAATTGTAGAAACTATGTTTGGAGATAATTTTGCCAAAAAATTTTAGTCTAAACCTCTATCAAATGATACTGTTGCCCGTCGAATTTGTGATACTTATAGCTGAAGATAAACAGGATCAGCTACTCGGGAAGTTGCGTGACAAGCTGTTTTCGATTCAGCTTGATGAGGCAACAGATAGCAATAAAGATGCTCATTTTATTGCCTACGTTCGATTTTGTGATGGCATGTCATTAGTAGAAGAACTACTTTTTTGCAAACCAATAGAACTGAAAGCAACGTCGCTAGCATTATTTTCTATCTCAAACGATTATATAAATGAAGCAAAAATAGAGTGGAAGAATTGCGTCGAAATATGCACAGATAGTGCTTGTGCAATGTCCGGAAAATTTCATAGTCTAGAAGCGCTTGTGAAACAAAAGTCTCCAATGTGTATATGGACACACTGTATGATCCACAGAGAAGCTCTGACTTCCAAAGAAATGTCTCTTGGCCTGAATATTGTGCTAACAACGGTTGTAACAGTAGTTAATTACATAAAAATGAGACCTTTGAAAACCAGAAACATTTCTGCACTTTGTAAAGACATGGGTGCATTACATTCAGCATTATTATTTCATTGTGAAGCAAGATGGCCATCACGTGGGAAATTTTTACAACGTGTTTTTGAATTAAGACATGAAATCGCTATTTTTCTAGAAGAAGAAAATATACCGGAAACTGAGATGTTTCGAGATAGTTTATTTTTGATGAAATTCAGCTACTTGGTTGACATATTCGAGAAACTCAATATTTTGAACATTCAGCTTTAAGGAGCCAATACACGTATATTGACTACGAGTGATAAAGTTGTCGTTTTTGTAAAAATTGGAATTGTGGAACAGAAATTTAAAGCAAAAAAATCTAGAAATGTTTGCCAATGTGGACCAAAGTATTAAAACTTACAAGGTTGAAGAACAACATGTGAAAGTTGTTTTTGTAACCATTGAAAATCATTTAGCGAAGCTGACTAAAAATTTCAAAGATATTTTTTTGCCGACGCCATATTAATACTTAGTTACGAGTGGGTTAGGAATCCATTCCAAATTATTCCGGAAGGGCTCTCTACTGCCGAAGAAGAAACCTTCATTGACTTCATGGCAAATGATGAAATCAAGAAACAGTTTAATAATAAATCCCTCTTTGCATTTTGGGCAGGAGTAAATGATGAGTTTTCTGCACTGACAACCAGAGCGTTCCGCTTACTATTGCCGTTTTCAACATCCTACCTTTGAGAAACAGGATTTTCTGCGGTGGCTGCTTTGAAGAACAAATATGGATCGCAGCTAAATATAGAAAAAGAACTGAGAGCGCCTATTTTTAATATTACACCTCGTTTCGATAAACTCTGATCTACAAAACAAGCTCAAGGAAGTCACTGATTTATTATTAAACTTTTTTATAATTTAGTGTTCAGTGCTCTTTATAATAATACCTTTTATATCAGTGTTCATGTGTTTTTTATTTTGTAAGAATTTTGTTTTGCTTTAATTTTAGTAAATTAGTCAATTTTGCTTATGTTTTTTTCGAATAGGCTCACGCCCCCCCATTAACAATACCGCGCCCCCCTAGGGGGGCGCGCCCCATAGGTTGAGAATCACTGGTTTAATACATTATTTTTAAATTTTTTGCCTCTTATCACTTTTTGGAAACACTAGTTTTTTCCTAGTTCGCCATAAAATTACAATTAGTTTCTACGAATACAATAATTATAAACAGTTCCATCAACAATAGTCATTAATTTGAATCTATCATTTATTGTGTGAATAAGATTAATATTAAAAATTTTGATATAACAATGGCCTACATATTTCACAAAATGGCAGATATGCATTTAACTTTGGGTAAGTTGGATCAGGTTAAATTATGATTTCAATAAACTATCGGGAACATCGTATGTGAATGTCAAGGAAATAGTGTAGCAGTCGCAAGGCGTTATGCCTTAAAATACCCCAATCGAAATACACCCGATAGACTATTAGATAGATAATTTCCGACCATTGATCGTTGTTTACGGGAAACGGGTACATTTCAACCTCAAGTTGCTGTCAATATTGGATGCAACTGATAAAGACATTTTAGATATCATTAAAGAAGTCCCTGGAACAAGTACAAAAGTAATAGCTGCTCAACTAAATGTTTCTTACGTAAGAGTTTGGAGGCGTTTGAAGGACCAGTTGCATAAACCCTATCCATCCATCCAATGGCACTACAGCCCAAGCAGGGCCTTGGCCTCCTTCATTAAACCTCTCCAAACATCTCTATTTACTGCTGTTCTTTTCCATGAACGCGTTTTTAGGAGATTTTTGGCATCCTCATCTACCTCGTCTTCCCATATCTTTTTTGGTCTTCCAACAGGTCTTTTTCCTTGCATTCTTGCGTTTAGTAATTTTCTGGGGATTCTGTTCTCATGCATACGGGCCACATGCCCTGCCCATCGTAATCTCTGCAGTCTAGTGTATTGTGCTAGTGTTGGTTCAGTGTATTGTTCGTATATTTCATTATTATATCTAATTCGCCAGTTGTTATTTTCCTTTATTGGACCCAGTATTCTACGCAATATTTTTCTTTCGAACACGTCTAATGCATTGGTAGATTTCTGTGTTATAACCCATGTTTCACACCCATACCTTACTATGGGTCGGATTATTGTTTTATATACCCGGAGTTTTGTTTTCCGGTGTACGTCTCGCGATTTGAATATGTGGCCCATCGCGAAATAGGCTTTGTTTGCCAGCATAAGCCTTCTATTTATTTCCGGTTCTTCTTCATTATTTTCGACCAGATCCATTCCTAAATACGTGAATCTATTTACGTATTCTATATCGTCTATAAATTGTTGTTGTTGCGCCTGTCTATTTGATCTGGTTTGTATGAGTAGTTTTGTTTTATTTGTATTTATTGTTAGCCCTACAACTTCTGAACTCTGTTTCAACTGAGCGTAGGTTTCTTCTGCCGCAGTCTTTGTTCTGCTCATTATGTTTATGTCATCTGCGTATGCTGCTAATTGGGTAGATTTGTTTGTAAGTATGTTATTTCTGCTCACCGTCAGCCGTCTAATTACATATTCAAGAACAAGATTAAAAAGTGTTGGAGCCAGTCCGTCACCTTGTTTCAGTCCTTGCGTTGTCATAAACGCATCAGTGATCTGTCCTTGAATACATACATAAGCTTCTGTTTCTGTCATTATCATTTGCACTAGTCTTATTAATTTTGATGGTATGCCAAATTCTTGTAATATATTAGGTAGTATTGTTCTATCTATTGAATCATAGGCTTGCTTGAAATCTACAAAGAGATTGTAGACGTCTATGTCATATTCCCATGCTTTGGCTAGTATTTGTTTAACTGTAAATAGTTGGTCAATAGTAGATCTATTTTGCCTGAACCCTGCTTGATATTCCCCGATAATTTTTTCAGTGAGGGGTTGAAGTCTTCGATTAAGAATATTTGTGAGTATTTTGTATCCCGAACAAAGTAAAGAGATGCCTCTATAATTCTGGCATAACAGTTTGTCTCCTTTTTTATGAATAGGGCAGATTATACTTTTCTTCCATTGTTGTGGGATTTTTTCTTCTCTCAATATTTCTTGTATAAGCTGGTACATATGTTCTATCAAATTTGTTCCTCCCTGCTTGAACAGTTCTGCCGGTATCTTATCTATTCCCGCTTTATGTTTTTTTTGCATTTGGATTGCTGTTCGAACCTCCTCTAGCGTTGGAGGTCTGGCCAATTCATTATCTTCTCCATCTTCCCACAGCTCCTGTTGTTGACCTTCCTGTTCTACCTTCTGCTGCCGCTGTTGTAGTGGTGTTTGTGCCCTTTCGTTTAATAATTCCTTAAAATACATCATCCAGGTTCTCTTAATTTCGTCCATATCGCTAATTATTTCCCCATTCTTATTTTTGCATAGGCTAGTCTTCGGTTTGTAACCCTGTCTTAAATGTTTGATAAGTTGGTATGCACTGCGTGTTTCGTTTTCCTTGAACGCCCTCTCTATGTTTAGTATCCGGTTGTTTTCGTACCGTCTCTTTTTCTGTCTGCATAGTTTATCAGCTCTTCGTCTTTTATTCTCAAATTCTGTCCTTCTCTCTCTAGTTCGTCTGAGTATGAAATTCTTATGTGCTTCATTTCTTTCGTGAATAGCTTGTTTGCATTCTTCATCGAACCATTGTTCTTCTCTCCGTTGAGTGTTTGTTCCAAGAACTTCTTGTGCCGTGTTTAGTATGATAGTGCTTATGGTGTTCCAATGATTTTTTATTGTGAGTTCTTCTATGTTTTCTTCTAGTAATTTTTCACTTACTGTTCTCTCAAATCTTTCTTGTACCTCAGAGACTTTTAGGTTATCTAAGTTTAGTTTTTCTTGTTTCGGATATTTTTTCTTTGCTTGTCGACTGATTTTACATCTGAACCGTATCTGTACTAGTAGATGGTCGGAGTCACAGCTTGCTCCACGCCTACTTTTTACATCTAATATACTTGTGGCCATTCTTCTTTCAACCAGTACGTGGTCTATTTGATTGACTGTGTTTCCGTCAGGTGATATCCAAGTGCCCTTATGTATGTCCCGATGTGGGAAGCAGGTCGAACTGATAACCATATTCTTTCCAGCAGCGAAGTCTATTAGAAACTGACCATTCTCATTTGTCTCTCTATGCAGACTATGTTTCCCTATTACCCCTATGTACTCTTCTTCTTTTCCAATTTTGGCGTTTGTGTCACCTATCACCATTTTAATGTCGTTTCCTGGTATTGAGTCATAGATTCTTTCTAGATCTTGATAAAAAGCTACCTTAGTGTCTTCTTCCTGTTCATTTGTAGGGCAGTGTACATTTATAAAGGTTACGTTAAAGAAATGAGTTTTTATCTTAAGCTTGCAGATTCTTTCATTGATGGCTTGAAAGTCTGTTATCAGGTGCTTCATTGTATTATCTACGATAAAGGCTACTCCGAGTTCTTTATTTCCTTCATCTTTACCGCTATACAGAATAGTATGAGTTTTAGTGTCTCGGATACCTTTTCCCAGCCATCTAGTTTCCTGTACTGCAGTGATTCCAATTTTATATCTCTTCAGTTCGTGTAGAAGAATCCTCTGTGCTCCTGGTCTATTTAGTGTTCTGACATTCCACGTTCCCAGCAAAAATTCCATATTCCGTTGCCAAAGTCGTCGTCTTGATTTCCGTCCATTCCGAGACCCTTCTGAAGGTTTCGTAGTAGTACTTTTTTACAAGGATAGGTTACTTGCCTATCGCCCAACCCCCTTTTCGGAGGGCCATTTCTCCCTTCCTCGTCAGCCCTGACCCTGCCTTCCACTGGGGTTGGTTACCCAATCTCCAGCAGGGTTGCTCAGGTTCTCCGGGGTTCACCCGTGCAGCCTAAGCTGCACTTCGTGGAGGTGAGGATAGGAATTGAGTAGGAGTGGCTAGAGGTGCTATCAGGAAGCAGCACCTTGTATTGCGCCTCACTACTCATTTGAACCCCCCATAAACCCTATCATTTAACAACAATTCAAGAGGTATTGGTTAAAGATTATCCTAAAAGGATTGGATTTTGCGATTGGTTGTTAATGGAAATTACTCGAAATGTTAGGTTTATTAGAAATATTTTGTTTATTGACGAGGCTACCTTCAGTAGAAATGGAATAACAAACCATCGTAACGAGCACATTTGAACCGACAAAAATTTTCACACCAGAAAAAAGACTTATCGCCAAAGGACTTTCAAAGTTAATGATTGGGCAGGAATTGTGTGTAACAATCTAATAGGTCCAGTATTTCTTTCCAACACGTTAAATGCTAATAATTTTTTTGCAAATCTTGTCAAATGATTTACAAAAGTGTTGGGAAAAAATATATATTGCAATAATGCAAAATACGTGGTCTCTACAAGATAGCGCTCCACAGCATTACAGTAATGAAGTCCGTGAATACCTTTGCAGGCAGTATTCGTGTCGGTAAATTGGAAGGGTTCGTCACGCACCTATTTCTTGGCCACCCAGAAGTCCAGGTCTTAACCCCATGGACTTTTGCTTTTGGGGATTTATGAAAGAGAAAGAGTTTTCTGTAATCATAGACGACGAACAAAAATTCAGGAATAGAATAATTGAAGCTGCAAATCAATTTCGCCAGAAAATACGACTTTTCAGCGCATTCGGTATTCCTTATTAAAACGATACCGAATGTAAAATGAAAAAAATGGCGGACATTTCGAACATTTATTTTGATACCATATTTATAGAGGTTATAGATATTTTTTGTACTTGTTAATTCATTAAGCTATTTATTTAGTTGCAAGTAATTTTTTAAAGGTTAATAAAAAGGCCGTACCTCAATAAAAACTATTTTTTTAAAAAATGCATAGGAGGCAAAATCATTTAAAAAATAATGTGTTAAACTAATGAGGCCACAAAATTCATTTGATTTAAACGTATTCAACAGTTTGGGGGGATTTACGGCTGCACACCCCCTTAAAATTGTTCTGTGTACTTAGATTTTGTTGTTTTTTTTTTTACAAAAAATGCTTTCAGAAGAAGAACTTAACGTATCCATTTTAATTACAAAATGTCAAGTAGTTTAGGAGATAGTACAAAAAAAAAAAATTATTTTGTAACTTCAAAAGGCTGTTTTTTTTTGTGTACACTTTTGTACTAAGGTAAGTTGGATTCAACCACTTTATTTTTGTCCCCGGAATGCGTGATTTAATTTATGACATACTTTGTTAAAACACCCTTTATTTTAAAATAATTTTAAAATTTACTTTTCATTGACCTATATATCACTAAATATGATTTTAATTGTTTTACCGTTGAGCCACAATACACCGTCGCGTAGTGTTAAAGGTTTTTCACTCTAAACTTCAATTCCCATAACATTATAAGTTGTATTGACAAATAAATCACTATTAAAAAATCTTGGTTTTTAAATTTATCTAAGAATTTTTAGTTTGGCTTCATCCGACCATGAACCAAGAAAGTCGGCAACTACTTTCAACATTGCAACACTCTTAATCAATGTGTTCGACCTTAAAGTAAATTCCAACAAATATATTATTAGAACGTATGTTCTTTAAATTAAAAGAAAACTAGTCAACTACTGGAAAGTAACTTATTTCTTGCAATTTCTTTATCCAACGTCTTAGTAAGGAAACGCCAATGTCCCAATTAATTTCAAAGAGTAATCCTGAATTTTAAATTGAAAAAGTTTCAGAGCATTATTGAGTTTTATTCATAGTGACCCGTCTCATCAATTATATTCAGTGATTTAGAATAAATTCTTTCTAGCGGCAAAAAGGGATCATTTCGACCTCGTTAAACAGAGAAATCAATAGAAAGAAAATTCGGGAAGTCTGCAGAGCTTACTCATAATACGAAGTTAACCATAAGGATGAGCCAACACACGAAAAATTGACCGGAAGGAAGGTTAACATAGTTATGAAAAGGAAGAGTGGAAAACAATAAAATTTATAGATCGGAGTTAAAAATTTAATTTGAATTATGCATGACTTAATGAATAGTTATTAACTAAAAATCGTAGGCAGAGCAAATAATAATCTACAACACATAAATTAATTGGCAAATTTCGAAGTGATAGACAGATTTTTATACTTGAGATCCTTGATAATCAACACAAAGGCGATTGCTCCTTAAAAATCAAGCATAGACTAGCAAGCGTTTGAATCGGAACATATTAAAATTGAAAGGCGCATTATTTTGAAGCTCTTACAAAAAATATCAATTTTAAAGGTTTTTTTTTCACTTTTACGGTATCACTTGCAATGGTAAAGGTACGTAGGTAGTTTAATTATTAAAAACCCATTAGCGCCCACGGATAACAAAATCCCTCCAAATTTTACTAAGGTGCTACTGGAAATGTTTAAGTGGGAGTTCAAATGTATTTAGTTTCAAGGTTAGCAGACAAGACAGACTTTCATTATATCTCATTTGTAAGCCGACTGCAGTGTGTTTTATTGGTGTACAATTTTTTTTCCTAGACAGTTTTTATTTTCAGTCGAAATTATGGATGTTCGATGGCCGTAAGTATATTTTTGCAGTAAAATTGTATACTTTAATAAAAGTTTTATATAAACGCTAAAGTAAATATATTAATCATTTTTTTGATCATAAATATTTTAAATAAGTTTTTTTTTTATATGAAGCCCTAAATTAGCGTGATACCATATGGTATCCCTATATGTAGTGACATTTTTATATAATAGTTGAAATATATACGGTTTTTGTTTTAGTAAAGTTTTTTCGATATTCGAAGCATTAAATATGATATATGATAATGACGATAGGGTTTAGAAAGTTGATGAAATATTTATAATATGTTAATTGACGGTATGGTCAACTTGGCTCTTCAATACATGCGCTTAGCCACTAAAAGATGTACACCCAAGTTGGATATATGGTTCGTCTCACAATGCATCAACTACAAAGTTTTTTCTACCTTTTGTAGAATTAAAACACCAGGAAATGTTCCAACCACCTTAAGGAACACTTTTAAACTTAAAATCTTAAAGAAGGAGATCTGCAACCATTATGGAAAACTTAATTTTATAAACTGTAAGCTTAAGGTAACCTATGATTTATTACTTGAATCCATAGGTTTTGATAACTTAAGTAACCTTTTGAATGATGTTTAGGACAAAATTGACAGTGCAACTTCCATTAAATTCAGTAAACTTAAATTTAAACTCAATTAACTAATTATTAATGCATCTAATTCACAAAACAATAACAGTAACAATAATAAAACCAAATTCTCTAATTTCCAATTTCACCCAAGGCTCAAAAATTTATCTTCTGTAACCTTTGATAAAAATGAACTAAACTTATTGAATCTAGGTCTCAAATACTCCATTCCGAGGAACGTTTCTGCAAAGGATCTTCAGAGTCTCTCCATTGAGCTAGATGTTATCATTCAGAATCTCTCAATCCCTCTAAATCAAAAAACGTCAATTAGAAACTCTTGCTATAAAACTATCTACAAATTCAAAAACAAAAATTTTCCATCATCTTCTACTTCTTTCAATAACTCTACTTCCAACACTCCATCGAACATATCAAATAACTCATTATCCACCAACTCACCTTTTACTTCTCAAAATTATTCATTCAATGTTTCTTTTCCACAACTATCAAACAAAAAACAGAAAGACCAACTCCAAATCCTCAAGTCTATTCAAAACAAAATTAAATCCCATAATCTTATCATTAGTAAAGCAGACAAAGGCAATTGCCTTGTCATTTTAGATCAAAATACATATAACGACAAGGTCACTACATTTCTTTCACTATGTCTACCCCTAACTCAATTATTCAATTATTACAAACTTGTCTAGCTCAAGACTTTTTTGTATTCAATAGTAAATTTTACAGACAACCTGATGGCTTGGCCATGGGTAGTTGCCTTTCCCCTCTCCTAGCTGATATATTTATGGATCACTTAAAATCCACACACATTATGAAAAATCCTGAAATTCTCCATTGGTTTCGATATGTTGATGACTGTTTAGTCTTCATATCAGGTAGCTCAAATTCAGCTGATCTGTTACACTCTAAAATAAATCAAATTCACCCAAACATCATGCACTATGGAACTAGAGTCGTCTCAATCTATTAATTTTCTTGTCCTTACCATTACCAGATTAAACGACCATTTCGATTTCAGTATCTATAAAAAACCTACACAAACTGACCATATCATACCTTTATCTTCCAACCATCCAATGTCACACAAATATGCAGCCTTTCATAGTTACATTAATCGCCTATTAACAATCCCACTATCACAATCTAACTACCATACAAAACTCAACACCCATAAGCAAATAGCAGTCAACGATGGGTATGACCCCAATCTCATTAAGAAACTAATAAATAAGAGACAACTCAAACTTTTGAGAGAGACTGCGTTCCCCAGAGACTTGACCATCAAACCACATTATGCTTCTTTACCATATCTTCAAGAACGTCTTTCTGGAGATATTAGATATATCCTAAAAAGATCTGTTGAGAACACCCACATTTCTTTTAAAGTCCTGACCAATCTAGGACAATGTTTAACCAATACAAAAGATCCCATCAACTACATGGATCGTAGTGGTGTTTATAAATTACAGTGCTCTGATTGTGATGCTACATATATAGGTAGAACCTGTAGATCACTAACTTCTCGTTCCTTAGAACACGCTAAAAAAGAGAATACTTCCACCTTCTCACAACATCTTGCACTACATAAACATACCCTCAACATCCCAGAAGACGTCTCTTTGTTAAAATAATATCCCTCAAAAAATTTTTCTAAAATTAGATCTATATGAAGACTTGGAAATAGTCAAAGAAAAGCAAAGTAGCCCTAATTGCGTTAATCGTCATGTATCATTCAACCGACACTTTCAACCCTTACATCGACAACTCTTCTCATAGTCCACGCTTTACAATAGTGCCTTACTTTCTTTGCCCGACTATCCTATACAAACTTTAACACCTTTAATCCTATACAATATTTGTATTTCTTTAAACAACCTTTCTCTAAACTATTGCCACATTCACCTCAAAAATTTTCGACCCTATTGTTAACTTCAGAACCATCTACATCTATCATAACAAAATATTTCAACATTTTCTCCGCTCTTCACATCTACATCATATTCCTATCCATTCTTTTCTCTTTCATTATTTCTTGGTCAACTCATTTATCAAACATGTACTCAATAGTTTTAACTCATTATTCTCTCAAACATTATCTAACATTTTATCAAAATTCATATTATTTGTGCTTCTTCAAACAACCAGTCTCTAAACTTTTGCCACTCCTTCCCCTCATTACTTTTCGACCCTAGTGTTAACTTCCTAACCACCCCATCTATCATACCATAATATTTTATCATTTTCTTCACTCTTCACATCTACATCACATTCCTGTCCATTCTTTTCTTTCATTATTTCCTGGTCAACTCATATATCAAACATGCACTCAATAGTTTTAAAGTCAGTAATCATTCAAACATTATCTAACTGTTTTTCAAAATTCATAAATTTTTCCCATATTACAAAAATCCTTATCCAACATTGCTCACCGTCTCTTGGTCAACAACTTAGTAGCACACTCATACGTCAAATTTTAAATTTTTTTACAAACCGAATTTATTACTACTAAAATACATTTTGTTCAGGGTGCTAGATGCTGTAAGCATAAAGGACCCCTATTATCTCTAATTGTTGATTAACTCCTTTTCTCCTTTAATCATCCCCTTCTTCTTCAGTCATTTCCTCTACTTTTATTCTCATCAAGTCTCTGAGGAGCTCAGCCTCTTCAATTTCAAATTAATCACATAGGTTATAACTCTGATTTCTTCAGTCTGTAGATTTTCAATTTACCAAACTTATTTTTATTAATTTTTCACCATACTAACAGTCTTAAATACAGTCATTTGAATACGAGGTCTTATATTAAGCTAATCTAACATAAAATACACTTTTAGACAATATTCCATACGACAAAAAGTAACATAGGTTGCCTAATACACAGGTCATCCTCTTAAACATGACTTTAACACCATTGGTGATTTTACATCGATTATAACCCAAATTTTAAATCCCAACACCTAGATTGCTGTTATTATTTTTTAAAATCATCAAAATAATTTTTGAATCTTTAAGCTGTAGTAATACTGGGTATAATTAACATAGTTCCATGTTACATTGAAATTTTGTTTTTGACACCGTTTATAGGTATATTGTAAATCAGTTTCCAACTGTTTTCCGTGCGTAGAGGTTTTCTCCCCGGCTCTGGAACTCAATTTTACAATGTATGTTACCTGAAGTCATATTTAATTTAATACTGAACATCACGGTTTTTTAACATCAAGATGTATAATCTTTTATAACTATATGTAATTTAAAGGGTTTTTACCCATGTATTTTGGTGGCTCAGGCATTTTAACCTAGTTAGTATAACCATTTTTGCTTTTTAACCATAGTCAAAATTTCATAACCATGTTTGTTTTAACTAAATGGTTTATACTTATTTTAGGCGATTTCAAAACCTGATGATGGACTGTTTAATCCGAAAACAGTTGTTTTTTGATGTAGCCCATTTAGGGGTTTTTAAATAAATATACACACTTACGAAGACTAACCTCTTTTTTTGTGATACGTGGTATACAGCCAGCTACAGGAATTGTTTTCCTTGTGGAATTTATAATCCCACCAGAAATAAATGCAGAATCAGATGAGGATTCAGCTAACGAAGACGAAGGGGGAATGATGTATAATTTAACTAGCAAGAAGCGGTTGACCATAAGGGATTTTATATTTTATTTGCAACTAAACAATTCTACTACATGGAGTAGTGGTGACTTAGAACCCATGGCTCGCTTATTTTCGGAGGCCGATTATTCCAAATATATTGACACGCCAGTTATTTAATTATTCGAGTTATTCTTTACCGATGATATGTTCGAACTAGTCGAAAGTACTTCGAAATATGCTCAATTTAAAAATCAAATAGATCCCGAAATAACACTATCAGAAAATCGTTGTTTTGTTACTATTCTGATTTTGAGCGGTTACAACCATTTACCGACAAAAAGGATTTACTGGTGCATGAAAGAAGATGTTCACAACAAATTAGTTGCTGATACTATGCGAAGGAACCGATAATTTCAAATTCAAAAGTATATTTATATTGCCGAAAATTCGCAGAACAATCAACACCATTGATTCTTATGTTACAAGAACTAAAAGAACCGAATTTACCATATGTTTTCTGGTGTCTTGTGTTAATGATGGTGTTCAACCATTATGACAGGTTCGGAGATATTCTCAGACAGAAAAAAGGTACATATTGGTGCCTCGTCCTCAATGAATTGAAGCCTATAATAACAATATGGGGGAACTGATCTTATGGACCAAGGAGTAGCTGTATACCCAATTGGTATTCGAGAAAAAAAATGGTGCTGGCCGATTTTTACATGGTTTTTGGAAGTAGCTATACCAAACGCATGGTATTTTTACAGAAAAAATCATAAAGTATTAAATCTAGATTTTAGACGAGAAATATTAGTAGTTTATTTAAGTATGGTACCGCTCGAAAAAAGCTGAAAAAATTGCTCTTAGCAAAAACATAGTTCCAAATGTACGGTTTAACGTTATAAATCATTCCGTAGTTTCTTGTTCAAGAATACGATGTGCAGGTACAGATTGTAAATCTTTTGACCGAACTAGGTGCCAAAAATGTAACGTAGGATTATGTGTTAATTGTTTTGCAGCATTTCATACAAAATGAGGAATAAAATATGTTTTAATTTTTGTTTAATACTATGTAGTTTCAGTTTTAATTTTTGCAATAAAATTGTCCTAAAACCCCACGGATACCATATGATATTAGCATTTTTTTAACCCCTGTATATAAATTTTGCAAACCAAAATTATTTTTAGGCTGTTTTAACCAACATCTTTAAAATATATAAGAATTAAGCAAAAATTAAAAAAAAAATTAATTTGGGTGTTAATGGGTTAAAAAAATCGACATTGAAGAAATTCCACCGAAGCCTCCAGATAGAGGAAAATTTTATATAGAATTTGGAGAAGATATTATGATAGAATTTGAAGAATTAAAAAAAATAGCAACATTACAGTAAATGATGTGGTCTGTACTTTTGTATAGATGTGAAACTTGGACTTTAAACGCCGATATCATGAATAAAATCGAGGCGGCGTTTGAGATGTGGTTGTATCAAATGATACTAAAAATTGCATGGACTAGCAGAACCAGAAACGAAGAAGTTCTTCGAAGAACGGGACATCAACGAACTCTATTAAATATTATTAAGAGGCGTAAACTAGAATATCTTGGACATATAATCAGAGGATCAAGATATGAGTTCCTTCGGCTAATTCTCAATGGTAAAATCGAAGGAAAGAAATGGATAGGACGGAAGAAACTCTCTTGGTTGAGGAATTTGCGGCAGTGGACAGGTTTGACAACGCACTTATTGCTACACGTATCCCAAGACCGAGATATTATATTATAAGCATGGCAGTCGCCGACGTTCCGTAGGGATATGGCACTCTAAGAAGAAGACAGTAAATGATAAGGTAACAAATGAAAAAAGCCAAGCAACTAGCACTAACGAGGTAGGTTACCAATTTGATTTTAATAACGATGCAACTTTGACACAATTTAATAAAATAGATAGATCAGGTAATCCAAATTTAAATAATAAAGTTATAAATTTAAGATTAAATAATAGATATAAATTAGGAGATAATGCACCATATAAAGCACATATAGAAAATAAAAACGGTAATATCGGCAAATTATACAGGATAGGCACAGCCCGATTAATTTTACGATCAGTACCTGAAATTGAAAATAATGTAACACAAATTACGGTAATTGGTAGGATCAAAATTAAGATAGAATTTAATAATTTTACTATTGCTAATAAATTAATTAAATCTGATAATTTAAAAAGCAAACAGTACAAGGCATATACTCCAACATTTTTTACTCAAAGAAAAGGAGTTATAAAATCTGTAGATAAAGGGATAGAAGAGGATGATTTGTTATCATTAATTTAACCTAGGTTAAATGTTTTAACTCTAGTTAAACCTTCGGAATAAGGTTTAAAGTCTTACATGTAAGAAGAATAATGTGGAAAGTGGTACAAAAAAATTAATCTACTATCTATGTAACAACTGGAATTGTAATAGTAACGTTTAAAGGTCAGTCTATACCTAACAACGTAGTAATAGAAAAAATGATAAACGAGGTTGAAAATTACACACCTAGAATGCTACAATGTTTAAAGTGCTTGAGATTTGGGCATATACGTGCTCAATTTAGGAGAAAAGATAGGTGTGAAAGATGCGGTGAAGAAATTATTTAGATTTGGTCTAAGTCTAAGTCTGTATTAACTAATACCAATGTGGAACGGATTGCCTCTTTTAACTCGGTCATTTCTTTTAACATGAAATAGGTGAAGTACTACCTAGTTTTCATGTGTTCGATTGGCCGTTTGGGAACTTTGTTAGGTTGTAACTGATACTTTAAAAACCTTTTTGAAAATTCGGTACTTTTTTTGAAATGTGTTTTTTTGCCAAATTGTCGAAAAAAAAAAGACTTTTTATTTTATATATTTGTACACGAAAGCATTTAAGTGCGTTCTTCACCAATAAATTTAACGTATAAGCAAAACGATTTAAATGCTTTTATTCCAAAACATTTTTAATAGCTTTGACCACATTTGAGGCATTATCAGTTACTAAAAAATTTACTTTTCGTTTAAGACCCCACTGATTAATAATTTCACTAATTCCAAAAGCGATGTTTTCTGAATGAAGGTTTCCAGAAAAATGGTAGCATCCTAATAAAACCGTTTTAAATTGTAAATTTTCGGTTAAATATTGTCCTGTTAATGCGGTGTAACTCAAAGTTACTCCAGATGTCCAGAGCTCAGTAGGAATACAGATATTTTCAACAGAAGTTAGAAGAAGAAGAATACAACAGAAGTTTTTCTTGTTGGCGGTTTATATCCAGGAATCCACTCTGCAAACTTTTTAAAAGCTCGTTCTTCATCTATGGGAAACGGACGAAACGAGTCTTTGCATAGGTGTAGTAAATCCATAATATTTATTTGTTTGTTTTGTTCTAAACTAATATTTTTATTATTGGAAGTATCCATAACCTTTTAACGCTTGGGTGGGGTAGCAGTAAGTCGGTAATTGTAGTAGAAGTGATCAAAACGGACAGAAATGCGTCAGGAGAAGTTTAAATCATTGCAATATTCAGAAAGTGGACCATAAAAGCTGCATCTTCTACAAATGTGCATTTTTTGAAAATAAAATTATTATTCTTATACTAGGTCAATAATTTTGACTAAGAAAAAGAATTCTTAATTGAATATTTACAATAAATAAATCCTTTGGCGAGCTATAAATAAAGACTTGAAATCGAAAATGCAGATCAATCGTAAATCAAAACTCATTTATTAATCAGAATACCTAATTATAAAATAGACAAAAAAAAAGAGTTAAGAGGCTGGTTACTTCTATAAAAAAAGAAACAGAAGATTGTACCATTAAAAATCAACCAGTACAAGAAAAAGAAACTGATAAAGATGACTTAAGTCCATGGTGTATTTTTGATGAATTAATTATACATGACTCATCTAAACATACACCTGTCTCGAGAGATATAAAAGAAGTCGACATACATTTGTCTGATGATATATTACCCACAAAAACTTTCGAACGGAGATTGAAACTGTCCATTACCGTGGTGGAAAAACCATCGACATGTATATCCTAACTTAACCACTAACTCATAAAATATTGTAGTATTGTAACAAAATCTGTTCCTTGTGAAAACATGTTCCAAATCTGCTTTAATTTTAAATAAAAGAAGAACACATTTAACAAGAAAAGTAGAAAAACTTATGTTTTTAAATGTCACTTTAGACGATTCGCGATTTAGTAATGTGTAATGTAAATGGAAATATGTTTGTTTGTGTACTCGCTTATTTGAAACTACTGGTAAACAATCAACTAGTTACGGTTTACAAAAAACGTAGTTTTTATTTAGTTAGTTCCTTTAGTTTCTTGCGTATATTAGGATCAAAACCAGAGATATGTAAAATATCTCGGATCGGAACTAATCGTCTCACTAATGGGCAATGGGCGTCAATAAGAAATATGGAGAGGATACCAAGGGGAAATATGATTGTTATCTTTGTCTATTCGGTGAAAATATGATTTTATATCTGTGTTAGATATCCTGGTAAATTTTACCATACCGACCATACACTTTTACCTACACTGTATAATAATTATGCTCAATATTTTCTCGCATGAAAATGCCTGCCTCCTTCAGACTCTGCCTCATAGGGGGTCGGCAAAAAGGTTGGTAATAAATTATTAGAAACGTAGAAATCTTAAGAAAATGATACATTATATGAACAAAATTATTTTAACCCAATATATATTGTGAGAAATGGATGAGGGGTAAGTTTAATAATATTACTTTACGTATCATCAATAACTGATTGTCATTATGGTTTGTAATAGTAAAAATGCAGCGTCACTTAGCCGGAACAGCGATAGGTGTAAACGTATGGTATTTTTCTTGCTCTAAATATCCAGCTCAAACAAAAAATAAATATAGCCAAATCTGAGAATGATCCATATTATGCACCTGGGCCTTTCAATGAATCCGACAATAATATAAATGGAAGCGAGTCGAATTCTAATTACGAATCTAAACAAATTATTTCCCCCAGTAAAAACATACAGATACTGTCCAACGTATTACTAGCCAATGCAAGTTCTAATCAGGTAGAATTAAGTAATTCAAGGTATTCAAATATCGAATTAGGAGAACATAAGGAAAACCTATCAGATGTAGAACCAGCAGAAAACGAATTTTACTTGGTTCATGATTTTATTAGAGAGAATATTTTACATCTCAGCATTATAAACAAAGCAGTTAATAAAGTGGAAAGTAAATTGTATAAAAAACTGGGGGAATAAGAAAAAGGAAAAAATTTGAAGAGCTACTTGTTGAAAGAAAAAAACAAAAGAAAAGAGTTACATAAGAGCTCATGAAGTTAAAAAGTCATGTAAATGTATATTCAATTGCGCTAAAAACATTTCGTATTCTAGACAAAAAGATATTAATAAACAATACTGGGTATTAGAAAAAGAACGACAAAAAGAGTTTGTTTTTAGCTGTGTAAAACAAAGTAAGAAAAAAAGAAGTACATCTCAAAATCTAGCATCAACAAGAGTGTATTCCTACAAATACTTACTATCTAATATTAGAGAAAGCCCAAGATGTGCGTGTTTGTAAGATATTTCTTTTGGCGACATTGGTCTATGAAAAAGATAACGACAGAATGTTTAAAAATATACGAAAAACAGATGTGAAATTGATAGTATCTAAAAAAGATGGGAGAAACCGGTCACAGGTACGCAAAGTGGACAGAAATACAATTATATAACATATTAATTCATTAAACCCAACGATATTACATTACAGAAGAAAGCACGCTCCCTGTAGAAAATACCTTCCCAGTGATGTAAATATTACACTCATGTACAAAGATTTTAGATAAAATATCCAAATACAGATTTTTGTTACGAATTATACAGAAAAATTGTGTCTTATGACCTAACTATATCCTCTGTCAATCTAGGAAATGAAAAGTGCTGGGATTGCGAAGTATTTGAAATACACAAAAAAGCCAAATCTCATGAAGCCAATGAAGAAAATCTTGGTAAATGTAATTTGTGCAAAAAATGGAAAATTCATAAGATAAAAGCGTTAAACGCCAGAAAAAATTAGCAGAAAGATGCAGAGAAAATAAAACGAGGTGATGAGATTATTGTAGCTAGTGATTTACAAACGGTAATAAGTTTAAGTACATATAGAAATTTTAAATACAGTTTCCTAAATTTTTAGGTTATCATGCTGCCCCGTTTGGAAACGTTCAAGGAAATTATTTTTACGCCACGTGTCGTAGCATATAATGAGAGTTTTGTCTCGCTTGAAAAGAAGTCCAATACCTACCATTTGGCCGTATTGTGGCATGAGGGAATTGCTGGCAGATCCAAAGATGACATTATTTCTGCGTTTTACGTTTTTTTTTTTGGAGAAATAGGGACAATACACATATAACAGTTTGGCTTGATAATTGCTCAAGCCATAATAAAAATTGGTCCCTTTTTAGTTTCTTTATGTATTTAGTTAACAGTTCAGAAGTTGCTGTAGAAGACAAAATAATCAAATTTTTTGAGCCAGGTCATACTTTTATAGTCGCAGATTCATTTCACCACCAAGTTGAGCTTGCTCTTAAAAAAAAAAGTATACGATTTTGACGATTTTTGCGAAACGGTAAAACAAGCCAATTCGTCAAAAGTAAACTTAATAAAAATGCTACTTCCACAATTTTTTAACTTCACTGACTATACCTCCAAATATAAGTTACAAAAGCTGATTTCTCGCGTTTACTTAAAAGATATGGTTTGATTATGGTATGGTAAAAGAAAATTATTTTTTTCTTACAAAACAGAATTTGAAAACGATTTTATTGATTTAAAAGATATTTTTATAATAAAGTACGTTAAGGGCACGCTAACAGGGCCCCAAATTCGTAATACATGTCGCGGTGTAACTTTAGATAGAAAAAATAATCTTATATCCAAATTACAAGCGCACATTCCTCAAAATCGTATGAAATTTTGGAAAGATTTGCCTGTTAATGAAGGTGCTTCTGAGGAAGAAAATGATTAATATTAGTAACGTTTTAATGTTTTTATCGATATATTATATCATTTATGTTACATATATTACAATGTAAATAGTATATTGAGTTTTAAAACTTATTAATAAAACTACTAGTGTTCAGTTAATTAGAATTTTAGTTTCATTTAGGGCAAATTCAGTAAGAAACACAAAAAAAAATTATGACTAGCAATTAAATTCTATTCTTCACCTTCTTTTTCTTCAGATGCAAATCCACTAATGGATGTTAGCGATCACATTTTCCATTAATTCTCTATTTCTTGCAATATGTATCAGAGATTGTATGTCGTTAATCTCTGTCCATTGCCTTATGTTTCGGAGCCAGGACATTTTCTTGCGTCCCATTTCTCTCTTGCTTGCAATTTTACCCTCGATAATAAGTTGGAGGAACTGGTATTTTTCATTTCGCATGATGTGACCTAGATACGCTGTTTTCCTTTTCTTGATGGTTTCGAAAAGTTGGCGTTCTTGGTTTATTCTTTTAAGGACATCCATATTTGTGATTTTCGCTGTCCATGGTATTTTTAGGATACGGCGATAAAGCCACATTTCGAAAGCTTCTAATCTGTTTATATCCCTCGTTTTGAGTGTCCAGCCCTCTACGCCATATAGCATCACTGACCATATGTAACACTTAATAAACCTTATTCTCAGTTGAAGATCAAACTCTGAACAAGTCAGTACTTTCTTGAATTTCACGAAAGCTTGTCGAGCTTGCTCAATGCGACATTTTACTTCCCTGTCCGATGCCCAGTCTTCAAAAAGCCACGATCCCAGGTATTTAAATTTACTCACTCTTTCAATGGACTTAGTATTCAGTGTTATGGTAGAGTTTTCAAGTGCATCTAAATTTCTGGAGGTGATCATAAATTTGGTCTTTTTGGTATTAATCTCTAATCCCATTCGCTTACTGTATTCTCCGATTATAGTGACAAGTTGTTGAAGATTGACTATGTTGTCACAAATTAAGACACCATCATCAGCATATCGTATGTTGTTGATCAATACTCCATTCACCTTGATTCCCATCTCTGCATCCTCCAAAGACTCTTGAAATATGGCTTTAGAATAAATGTTAAATAAAAGAGGGGAAAGCACACATCCCTTTCGAACGCCTCTTCTTATATGTATGGGTTTGGATATAGATTTGTCTATTTCTAACTGTGCCGTTTGATGCCAGTACAAGTTTTCAATGCATCTTATATCTTTTTGGTCTATATCAACTTTCTTGAGAATCTTCATTAACTTGTGGTGTTGGACACGATCAAACGCTTTTTGGTAATCTAAAAAAGCATAGAAACACATCCTTATTCTGATCGTAACAATTTTGGACCAGCACCTGTATTGCTACTATTGCTTCGACTACTACTTCGACATAATATATAAAATAAAACATACAGAAATTGTTAAATTACCAAGCGTTCCACAATGAAAAGAAACAAAAACTGGATTTTCTCAAAACCTAAATTTTGCCTTGCCTAAATTGGACCTTTCAAGTTAGGACGGCAGATTTGGTTTGACGTTGATTGTATTTAATTTATTAAACAATATTAGTTATTACAAATAATCAGTGTCAACCATTATCCTTAACTAAATGATAATTGTTGACACTTTAATGCATGTAGAAGGTTGGTTAAATAATTTAAAATCCCTTCAAATGAAATGTCTCAACAACTACAGTACTATTAAAAAAATGATGATTACGTTATCACATTTACACACCGATATAATGATAAAGAACATCCGACGGAATGTGTGTTAGATTAATATCAACAGTTTTAGGCATTTATTACTTACTTTAAAAATTTATGATTTACATATCTACAATTAAAATATTCCATAAAACTAAAATACTGCATTGTAAATTGCACGGTTTATACATAGTTTGTTTGCCAACAACTTCATTAACTCACCAACGAGGACAATTCGAGATAAACCAAACGAGCAGATAAGAAAGAATGCCAGTTGTCAATTGTGTTTTTCTGTTGGAATTACTTCAGTTAGAATAAAACAAGTCTATTTTAGAACACCGACAGCAAGGATTTGGCACTGAATACAAAGAGGATCCTCTCTGGATTTTCGACTGAAATGTTATGTGTAAGCATGATTAAACGTTACAAATGGGTTTCGGAAGAATCTTTAAGCGACACAGTGGAAATTCTGTTTGTTGCGACAGTTGTTTTGTGAATAATGTACCTCTCCAATGAAAATGTTTTGAAACAGTTTCAAGGCTAACTTTAACGCAATAATAAATAAATTTTAATAGCTACCTTAGTTAGTTAGATTTGAGAAGACTAAAATTTAACTAGTAACAGTAAATTTGTAGTAAAACGTATTTCTAAAAATATAGGTAGGGGAAAGGTGGGCAAAATGGGGTACGTAAGATTTGAACTTACATATTTCATACACAGTATTAAAAATTATTTGTTTTAAGCTGTAAGCGTAATCTCTATGAAATAATAAGTAAAATAATAATATTGCTTGACATAGTAGTTTTGACGTTTCTGATGTATACTAATATTTTGACGCATGTGTCATTTGCCCCATTTTGCCCCACCTATGGGGCAGAACAGGGTACCTCCTAAAAGCTAAAGTCAAAAGGTAAAAAATATCTTTATTTTTGTATTCATAAGTATTAAACAATAAAATACACATGTATCTTTAATTATTTTCGCATATAGCGCATAAGTGTGTAGCATCATCGTCATCTTCATCAACTCCTGCACACGAATTATGTGCCCATTTGGAGCATGATCGGCAACGAATCCACCCTTCTTCAGAGAAGTCATGGCAGTATAGACACTCATCTTCTGCAGCCTCTTCTTCACTATCAGATGAAGCAGGAGTAGGAATTTTTAATTTTTAAGCAGATTTCTTTTTACGGTTTGGTCTGCTTTTCCTTGCCTTTGATTTTCAGCATTCCTCAACTCGTCCTTATATGGCGATGATGTCAAAATCACAGTTTTTCCACGTTTTCTGGTAGTCCTTTTACTTGTCTGTGTTACTTTGGGAATTGGCAAAATGATTTGGGGACTAGCACCTTTAAAACTATTACAATTCAGATCTGGTTGAGAAGTTGAGTAAATGGAAGATTGTGCCGAAGTCGATGGACTGAAAATATTTTGTACAATCATGGATGGTTGGGACGAAGTTAGATGTTGCTGGCCTGGAGGTGACGGCAGAATCTTTGAAAGCTGTAGTACTCTGGACTTGCATCTCCCTTGTATCATTGAGAGAAATTTCAATGTTTGTCGTTGCAGAAGGTAAAAATCTTCATCTTTCAAAACATTCATGTCACATGGCCAGATTCCAGTTTTTAGAAAACCATTTATAGCTGTGCTCATCGCTGCAGCCTGTATAAAAGCGGCCCCAAATAACGAAGCTATCTAAAACAAGGTAACGACTTTTCGGGATTACAGGATTACATCTCAACAATTTACGTACTTCATCCTAGTAGTACTTACTTAACGGTTTCATAAATGCCACGTCTAGTGGTTGAAGTCGGTGAGAACAATGGGGCGGAAAACACAACAAAATTACCCCATTATCTCGTGCAAGATGAGTTAATTCCAAGCTCTTGGTATGGGTGGAGTGTCCATCTAAAACAAGTAGAAATGGTTTCTCTTTTTTGGCTCCGGTAAAAGAAGTTAATCTTTGAAACCAAACAACAAACAGTTCCTTGGTCATCCACCCAGTCTCCTGAACCTCAGCAAACGCACCCGATGGAAGTCCAGTCTGGAATTCTTGCTGCATGCGTTTTCTGGGAAAAATTAACATTGAGGGAACATACGTCCCGCTAGAGGAGAAACAAATTTCAGCGGTAACAATTTGACCTCACAATGACACCTTAGACAATGACATGAAATAAATAGCTATTGAGTGAATATAGTTCCAGTCTACTTACTTTTGTAAAAAAAATATGTAAATATTGCAATACCACTATCAATCCTCACTATTCAACGAATTTATCGACTTTGGCGCGCTGTACAGCCAAACGGCGGCATCAAGTGATGTCGTACCACGTGAACACGAAATTCCTGGAGATGTAGCTCAATTGCACTAGTGGTTTGGAAAATAAGAGGGGTACCCCGTTTTGCCACACTACCCCGTTTTGCCCCCCCTTCCCCTATATAAAAATTTCCTAGTGGATTTTCCGTCCTGGATTTAGTACTGAAATACGGCAACTAAGTCGTGTCCTGAATTAATAATGTTTTTTATAAAATTTAGGCATATTTATTTTAAAAGTATATCAGTGAAACTAGTATAGTAAGTGTGCTAATTTGTGCTACGAATCATACTGTGAGTAGCATATTTCTAAATAATACCTATTGATCAATGCTTTAACCTCAAAACTTGATATTCAAGAGTACCAATCAGAAACCACTTTTATTTCTTACCTTCTGTTCCTACCGGCTTTCGAGACAGGGCCGTCTCGAGAATCAAGTTGGAGAAATATGCGGAATAAATTCAAAAATGGATAAAAATCGTGATCGAGAAGCTTCGGCATCTCACCATACCAACCAGCCATATACATATTCCAGTGCCCTTACTTTTTTCAAATATCCGACCAAAGAGCAAGATGTTGTTCTCTCTCGCAAGCTCTTCTATTTGCCTCACGTATCTCAAACAATAGAGTATGTATTTATCTCGCCAGTACTAATGTCGTGAATTCCTTACAGCGAGCACATAATTCACTAATATTAAACAATACACAAATTGAAATTAGAAAATTAATCACCCCAGTCACAAGACACGTCATTTCTAATGTCTGCCCTGTCGTCCCAACCACTTTAATAGAAGATGAAGTGAAAAAGCTCAGACCTTAAACAGTATCTAAAATAACTTTTTTAAAAGTAAGCACGTCGGATATTGCATACAGCCATGTTTTAAGCTTTCGCCGCCAAGTGTTTGTTACTCCTGATGATACTATCCTTACTTCAGGCTTTGTTACAATATACTATGACAACACCAACTACCGTATATACTTTACCCTCAAAAACTTAAATTGCACTTAGTGTGCAATAAAAGCACATCGGGAAACTGATTGTTCATCAACATGTCAACAAAAAACCTTCAACTTAAATAGCCCAGATTAACCAGAGAATGTAATTCCACAAAAACCTCCCCCAATAGATACCGACCACACTAACGTTCAAATTTTTAACACTGAAACCTTAGTATCTGATCAACCATCATTAGAAAAACACACTTTCTCCACAGAAAAAACCAATGAAACAAATTTTCCTCCATTATATACCGAAGTATCCCCTTACACAACCAAAAGACAGATATCTACCTCACCTAATATACAAGAAACATTAACTGCCACAACTCCTTTTGCAAAACCTAAACACATAATGAAACGCCAAAAAGCTTTACCCTCTGATATTATTAAAGAGTTAGAGACTATTAAAAATAAATTTGAGTCTGGTTTACAAAATTTCCTCTTGATTTTATTGTTATTTGTGATGCAATACAAAATGCCTTAAACTCAAAAAACCCTAACTCCATTGTAGAAAATTACACCATGAATCATCTAAAGATCATATCATTTAAAGATTCTATTATCGGCACATGATCATATTTTAGACCGCGGTATAAAATCCAAATTAACAATGCTAAGAGAAAGATATATATTATTATACTCAGAAGAAGTATTTAAGACAGCGCTAGAGGAAAGCACAGAAGGCATAAAGATAAATGAAGAAATAATTAATAACATAAGGTATGATGACACTGTGATTCTAGCAAGTAGCATGGAGGAACTGAGTTGCCTAATGAATAAGATACAAAAAACAAGTGCACAATACGGACTCAGACTAAATATCACAAAAACCAAATGGATATTAGTAAGCAAAACCCAAAAACCACCACAGCAACTGACGATGAAAGAATTGAACACGTGGATTCGTACGTCTACTTGGGAACAAGAGTTAACTCAAATTGGGATCAAGCGAAGGAAATACGTATAAGAGTAGAAAAGGCATCGTTCACTAGCATGAAGCAAATTTTCACCTCTAAAAGCCTCACCCTACCTCTCAAAATTCGACTTCTGAAATGATATGTATTCCCGGTTTTGTTATATGGAATGGAGGCGTGGACAATGACCGCAACATTGATGAAAAAAGTAAAGGCCTTCGAAATGTGGGCTTACCGACGTATATTACGTATATCCTGGACTGAGCACGTGACCAACGAAGAGGTACTACGCCGGATAGGTAAAGAGAGAGAGGTAGGAATAAGTATAAAGAAAAGAAAGTTGGAATACTTGGGTCACGTTATGAGGTTATGAGTCATAATAAATATTGAGTACTACAGTTGATCGTTCAAGGGAAAAGAGATAGCAGAGGGAGGGAGGAGAAGACACTCGTGGCTCCAAAACTTGCGGCAATGGTTCGGATTGTCATCTGCTGAACTATTCAGATCTGCCGTAAACAAAGCCAGAATAGCCATGTTGATTGCCAACGTTCGGAACGGACAAGGCACATAAAGAAGAAGAAGAAAAGATTTCACCTAAATATCACTGATTCCTCATCGTTTTATTCATTCATTCTTAATAGATTTATTTTTCAATGAAACCCAAACGGATATTACAAAAACGTAGAATCTCTTATTATTTTAATAGAAGAATTGTCTCACCTAGTAATCTGTTTACAGGAAACACATCTTAAAACTAAAAACTTACATATTAAATACTATAATAACTTTTTCAATAATCGCGACACAGAACACGCCAGCGGCGGAGTAAGTATTTTCGTAAAAAATTTTGTAGAAGCAAGAAAAATTCACCTTAACGCTAATTTGGAAGCTGTATCTATATCATGCAATATCAACTGCAGACCTATTAACATATGTAATATTTACGTCCCTCATCCAAATGAAAATGTACTTGAAGACTTACAGCGATTAATCGACGATATTCCTGCTCCCAAACTAATACTTGGTGACTTGAATTGTCATAATATCACATGGTGTGTATAAAAAAAGACAAATGTGGTAGACTTTTTCAGAAATTAATAGATAATTAAAATCTAATATTAATGAATACTGCTAAATCTACTCATTTTACCTCACACAATAGTACTTTTTCTGCCATCGATATTTCGTTGTGTGATCACTCATAGCTAAAAGTTTTTCTTGGAATAGTTTTGATTATCTTGAAATAGCGATCATTTTCTTCTAACAATTAAAACTTTTGGGCATGATCAACCGAATATTCCTGTTTACCAAAAAATGGAAACTAAACCCAGCAAACTGGAACTTATATAGAGATCTAATAAATAATTATTTTACGAACTTTATTTTAGAAGATAGTATACATTCATCTCTTCATTATTTCAATGGTACTGTACTAAAATGAGCTAATACTGCAGTGGAAAAACAAAACCTTGTAAACGAAAACCAGTACCATGCTGGAAAGAAGAAATAGTCTTAGCTATGAAATCTAGCAAACATGCTTATAATGTTTTAAAAAGACTCTAAAAATGGTAGTTAGGTCTCTACCATAAATTCATCAACACCTATGATAACAATCTGGAATAAAGTACGTACGCTAAAAGGTGAACAAAACTCAATTTGCAATAACAATTTTCTTATAAAAACAAATTAATTCCTTCCAAACAAGAAATTAGTAATATTATGTCAGATGTATATAAGACAAATTCATACAATGCAAACTTCAATCCCGCATTTTTAGATTTCAAAAATAAACGTGAATTGACAGAAATATCTATAGCAGATACTGATAATCCACTAAATTTTCCCATTACATATCAAGACTTTGAAGAAGCTCCAGATAAATCAAAAAACACTTCATCAGGTCCTGATAATATACCAATCATATTTATCAAAAACTTGTACACAGGAAAATTAATTCTTTTAGACATTTTCAATCATATTTTCTTCCTTTAATTTGGTCTGAATCAACAACTATTTCAGTCTGGAATTCTTGCTGCATGCGTTTTCTGGGAAAAATTAACATTGAGGGAACATACGTCCCGCTAGAGGAGAAACAAATTTCAGCGGTAACAATTTGACCTCACAATGACACCTTAGACAATGACATGAAATAAATAGCTATTGAGTGAATATAGTTCCAGTCTACTTACTTTTGTAAAAAAAATATGTAAATATTGCAATACCACTATCAATCCTCACTATTCAACGAATTTATCGACTTTGGCGCGCTGTACAGCCAAACGGCGGCATCAAGTGATGTCGTACCACGTGAACACGAAATTCCTGGAGATGTAGCTCAATTGCACTAGTGGTTTGGAAAATAAGAGGGGTACCCCGTTTTGCCACACTACCCCGTTTTGCCCCCCTTCCCCTATATAAAAATTTCCTAGTGGATTTTCCGTCCTGGATTTAGTACTGAAATACGGCAACTAAGTCGTGTCCTGAATTAATAATGTTTTTTATAAAATTTAGGCATATTTATTTTAAAAGTATATCAGTGAAACTAGTATAGTAAGTGTGCTAATTTGTGCTACGAATCATACTGTGAGTAGCATATTTCTAAATAATACCTATTGATCAATGCTTTAACCTCAAAACTTGATATTCAAGAGTACCAATCAGAAACCACTTTTATTTCTTACCTTCTGTTCCTACCGGCTTTCGAGACAGGGCCGTCTCGAGAATCAAGTTGGAGAAATATGCGGAATAAATTCAAAAATGGATAAAAATCGTGATCGAGAAGCTTCGGCATCTCACCATACCAACCAGCCATATACATATTCCAGTGCCCTTACTTTTTTCAAATATCCGACCAAAGAGCACGATGTTGTTCTCTCTCGCAAGCTCTTCTATTTGCCTCACGTATCTCAAACAATAGAGTATGTATTTATCTCGCCAGTACTAATGTCGTGAATTCCTTACAGCGAGCACATAATTCACTAATATTAAACAATACACAAATTGAAATTAGAAAATTAATCACCCCAGTCACAAGACACGTCATTTCTAATGTCTGCCCTGTCGTCCCAACCACTTTAATAGAAGATGAAGTGAAAAAGCTCAGACCTTAAACAGTATCTAAAATAACTTTTTTAAAAGTAAGCACGTCGGATATTGCATACAGCCATGTTTTAAGCTTTCGCCGCCAAGTGTTTGTTACTCCTGATGATACTATCCTTACTTCAGGCTTTGTTACAATATACTATGACAACACCAACTACCGTATATACTTTACCCTCAAAAACTTAAATTGCACTTAGTGTGCAATAAAAGCACATCGGGAAACTGATTGTTCATCAACATGTCAACAAAAAACCTTCAACTTAAATAGCCCAGATTAACCAGAGAATGTAATTCCACAAAAACCTCCCCCAATAGATACCGACCACACTAACGTTCAAATTTTTAACACTGAAACCTTAGTATCTGATCAACCATCATTAGAAAAACACACTTTCTCCACAGAAAAAACCAATGAAACAAATTTTCCTCCATTATATACCGAAGTATCCCCTTACACAACCAAAAGACAGATATCTACCTCACCTAATATACAAGAAACATTAACTGCCACAACTCCTTTTGCGAAACCTAAACACATAATGAAACGCCAAAAAGCTTTACCCTCTGATATTATTAAAGAGTTAGAGACTATTAAAAATAAATTTGAGTCTGGTTTACAAAATTTCCTCTTGATTTTATTGTTATTTGTGATGCAATACACATTTTACCTCACACAATAGTACTTTTTCTGCCATCGATATTTCGTTGTGTGATCACTCATAGCTAAAAGTTTTTCTTGGAATAGTTTTGATTATCTTGAAATAGCGATCATTTTCTTCTAACAATTAAAACTTTTGGGCATGATCAACCGAATATTCCTGTTTACCAAAAAATGGAAACTAAACCCAGCAAACTGGAACTTATATAGAGATCTAATAAATAATTATTTTACGAACTTTATTTTAGAAGATAGTATACATTCATCTCTTCATTATTTCAATGGTACTGTACTAAAATGAGCTAATACTGCAGTGCAGAGTGCAGAGCTAATAATGTTTTAAAAAGACTCTAAAAATGGTAGTTAGGTCTCTACCATAAATTCATCAACACCTATGATAACAATCTGGAATAAAGTACGTACGCTAAAAGGTGAACAAAACTCAATTTGCAATAACAATTTTCTTATAAAAACAAATTAATTCCTTCCAAACAAGAAATTAGTAATATTATGTCAGATGTATATAAGACAAATTCATACAATGCAAACTTCAATCCCGCATTTTTAGATTTCAAAAATAAACGTGAATTGACAGAAATATCTATAGCAGATACTGATAATCCACTAAATTTTCCCATTACATATCAAGACTTTGAAGAAGCTCCAGATAAATCAAAAAACACTTCATCAGGTCCTGATAATATACCAATCATATTTATCAAAAACTTGTACACAGGAAAATTAATTCTTTTAGACATTTTCAATCATATTTTCTTCCTTTAATTTGGTCTGAATCAACAACTATTTCCATTTTAAAACCTTTTAAATAAAAAAATGACCCTCTTTCTCTAGACCAATTTCTCTTACAAATAATACATGCAAACTACTAGAAAAAAATTTTAAATAACAGATTAATATGGTTTCTTGAAAAAAAAAACCGATTATCAAGCCGTATCCAAAGCGGTTTCAGAAAAGGCAGAGTAACTCATGATGCCTAAGTAGCTATAGACAATATTATATGTTAGTCCTTTAAAAATAACCAGAAAGTAATTGCCATATTTTCTGATATAAATTGCATTGGAATCTGCATGGAGATACAACATTTTACAAACCATGTCTAAATGTGGTACCCAGGGAAAGTTTCTTGCTTTTGTAAAACATTTCATGAAAAATAAAGTATTTCAAGCACGTGTAAATAGAATTACTTCAAAAACAGAATGTCTTAAAAACGGTGATCCACAGGGCTTAACCTTAAGCCCCACTCTATTTTTAATAGCAATTAATAATATCGCTCAAGAGATAAAGCTACCTTTGAAAGCAGATCTTTATGCAGATGACTTAGTTGTATATACTAATAGCTGCAATATTACACTCGCCTCAAAAATTTTGCAATCATTTCTGCATAAACTAGAAGACTGGTCAAAAAAAACTGGTTTTACGTTCTAAGGTGATAAATCTCGTTTTATCGTATTTAATAAAAAAAATTGATTGCATAACAACACTCTAAATGGTATCAACTTTAACCAAGTACAGAGCATTTACTTTCTTGGCCTAAGACTGGACAGTCAGTTAACATGGACAGAATATATTAAAAAGCTGGTCATATCCTGCCAATCCAAAGTAAATATGGTGCAATATGCTATTTAACTGCGAATAATTATATTCTTAAAAAACTTACAATTATACAAAACACATGTTTAATCCTTACTCTGGGTGCTTACCAATCTAGTCCTGTTTCAAGTTTTCAGGTTATCCTAGATGAATCCTTCCTATCAATACGAAAACAACACATTTCTTTAAATTATGCCGCGATGATTATGATTGTCTTCCAACCCTAATAATACAAACTATCCGCTTCTTTACAAAATATATCCACCTACTCACTACCAGCAACAAATTAAATTTTCAGACCATTTAAAGAACGTTTAACGAGATATAGACCAATATTTCTCTTGTCACAAATCTATAAAACTTTCACTAAGGTGATCACTACTAGACTAAACAACAAATTTGATGCATACAAACCAGTTGAGCAGGCAGGATTTAGAAAGGGGTACACAACTGACCACCTTCACACTCTTAAAATATTGATAGAAAAGACCAACGAATACAACCTTCCAATATACCTAGCGTTTGTTGACTATGAAAAAGCGTTTGACAGCATAAAACGCATAAAGCGCTAGTTAAAGCGAATAGATTTACGGTATAGATTTTATATATTAATCCACAATATATATCAAAATGCCACTATGAGAATTTAGCTTCCAAAACATATTCGTATAAAATTTTATTACAATGTTGCCAGCAGTTTCGGCAAAACCATAAAAAATGCGTAAATTTCATTTTCTTCGACGCCCTGTATCTTGAAAACGGATGGCGTTACAAAAATTTTTTACTAAGCAAACCCCAATTAACCCCCTATTTAAACCCCAAGGAATTTGCGACACAATAGGTCTCATTTTGCATAATTAGTGCCGCTTCTTTGATTTTTCTTTTTTTACCATCGGTTTCTTTTAGGACTATACTTGAGTCATTTTATTGAACCCTATGTTCATTATTTCATGCGTACTTACATATTTGTAATCTATTTTTAATATAAGATTGATGTTCACTTATTCTAACATTTAATGGCCTTGATGTTTTACCTAAATAAAACTGATCGCATTCACAAGGTATTTTATAAATGCAATTCTTTGTCTTTCTTGTTCACTATTAGGTTGTGAATGAAATATTTTACAAGTAAAGTCGTTTCAGGAATGCAACGCAACAAAATTGGCAATATCATTTTAAAGTCGTCTACTTTAAAATGTATAATGTATGTTTGAATTGTCAATATAAATGTAAATTTGTATAATTTACTAATGTTTGTATTTTGAGAACGATTTTCGTAATGGAAATTAAAACGTCACTTATCTTATTTTAAACTTTAATTGGCGTATTGGCGTATTCCCATTAAAATACGTCAAATAGTAATTAATTTAAGATGATTAAAAAAAGCTTGGGTACAATATTAAGTCAAAAAGATATGTTATAATCCATCTTTTTTTGTTAGAAAGAAAAAACCAAAACAATACTGTACCCAGGATGGTTTGGTAACTATTTTATGAAATCTATCTCAAGCAAATATCAAATTATTATTCGTAAAACTGGACAAACAAACAAACATACTAATAACATCTAAATATTGGTTTATTGAATTATGCAATTACATAACTGTTACAAAATAATAAGTTTTTACCAACCAAAACAGTTTTTTTATTTTTTTACCATTATGTGGATTTTCTTTTGCACAAATTTCCAAAAGATGCATCTACATTTTTAGTGCAATACGTCTCTGTGGATGTCATGGCGGTGGTAACAGCCGTTCGGTAGCGGCAATACTATTTTCACAACGTCAAACCCTTATCAGAATGTGATAAAGATTTCGTGTAGTAGTTGCCTCTCTTTGGAATCGAATTATGTTTTCTTGAGGACTCAGCAAAGGGTTAAAGTAATCGGATTGGACCAAATGGGTTTCATCAGAAGGCTGCCTTTACAGTTATCATAAAAGTTGTCCCATGAAATGTGGCTTATTACGTATTACTTCGTAAAGTTATAAATTTGGAAGAAATATTTATATTTGATTTTAAAATTATGTTAAACCAAATTTGAATAAATAGTATTAGTTTCTAATTGCTCATATAAGGTAAGTGTTTCAATTCACAATAACAAAGCAAATTTCAACAAAGCCAAGTTTAACACCTAAAATCTGATGGATATATTAAGACAGTAAATAATTTATATTATTATATTACGCATTTAAAAATTATATAAAACTATGTGTAATACAGAGTTCCAATATATTTTTTATTAAATGGGTGGATAAGTTTACAGTGAACGGCTAAATTATGGAATATTAACAAAATTTCGAGAATCGTCGAGTTTTGATGGAAATTCCGAAACAATTATTGTTTAGTTCAGTAAATTAGTACTGTAAAGTGATACTAGTAGGAAAGTTTTGGGGAAGTTCTGATTTTTTCATTCCATATGTGTTTTGGGGTGCTAAATCTGAATCTGAGGTTTGCGGACAAAATTTCTTGACGCAACATTTAAAAACCCAGAAGAAATCGGTTTTTTTTTTCTTTTTCTGGTTTTTTGCTTAAAACTCGAAAACTGTTTACTTTTAGTAAATGGTCTGTTTACAGAAATTAAAGTACTTAAAGTTCTGTACAAATGTCACTGTTTTGGCTAGTGTACAGACGACCCGTTCGGTCTCAAGGGCAAGTTGAAAATTGGAAATTTGTACCGGTGTGACTGCAAAACCCACTTTTTAGATTTGTATTGAAAGGTTTTCAGTTAATTTCCCCTAGTATTTAAGTTAATTAAAATAAAGACCAAGTCACACGGATAATTCACGTTTTGACTCAAATATAGCTAGATTGCAAAAAATCAAAATAACTCAGTTAAAAGCAGTTAAAGCCGCCTTACATTCCAAGCGGCAACAATGTGCTAAACTGTTGTAGACGTTGTAGTATGTGTGTACGTGTAGCGCAAACTAGAGCACAAATGAACATGTGACAGTGGTGGGAGAAGATATCGACCTACTGGTCATTTTGATTGGCCTTTGTAGCCCTGATATAAAAAATATATTTTTTTTTGAATCCAGGAAAAGGAAAGGTTTCGCAAAGCCTCTACAACCTTCATCTGGCTGCCGAGAAAATCCTATTGAATCATATTTTATTCCTGCTTGCGATGAGTGGTTGTGATACTACTTCTGTATTGTTTAATCAAGGGAAACTGAAATTTCCTAAAGTCCTGCAGAAGAACAAAGATTTGCAATCGGTAATTGAAGCTTTCAAAGACCCTAATTCAAGTCAAGATGAGATTGCCACAGCAGGAAACATGTTTCGCACAGCTCTATATGGAAAAAAAGAGACAAAACTAAACGATTTAAGATATAAACAATACGTATCTTCATCATTCAAAAATAAGACCACATTTCCTCATTGCCCCCAACTGAAGCTGCTGCACGAGAACATTCACTGAGAGTTTACTATCAGGTGCAGCTGTGGTTATCCGCTCAAGCGACACATAACGAGCAACAAAAAGACCCAATTGAGTGGGGATGGCAAAAACTAATAGTGGTCTTGTACCAGTACTAACTACTTTGGACCCTGCACCAAACTCAATACTCCGGTACATTTCATGTAAATGTAAAAAGGGCTGTCATCGCAATTGTGGATGCAGGAAGGCGGGACTCCATTGTTCCCCAATATGCGCATCATGCAAAGGACTGTATAACAGTGTTGAGCCCCCAGAAGACAGCTCTGACATATACGTAGAAGAAACTGAAGAAAGAGGGAGAGGTATGTTGGATATGACAAGTTATTTTGTAGTCATTCATCTCTCCTTGATATATGATATGTCTCTCCTCTTTTTATTTTCCAGGAGAACGACTCCCAACGCGGACGATGGAGCAATCAGACCCTGAGCCAGGACCCGATACCATCGAAGAACCTTGCTGCGATGCGGAAGGTATCTCACAATCTATTTTGCAATCTTCATCTCTTCTTGATAAATGACTTAACTTTAAACTTTTATTTTCCAGAACAAGCAGAACCAGGATTCATCGTTATCGAATAACCTCAGCCAGGGCCTTCCAAAAGACAACAGCTCATATAAATTTTGCATATTATAATTTATAATCATAATAATATTATATGATCATAAGTAACGAGATTTTAAGTTTTATTTTGTTACGAGTTCTACCTACCTACTGAATTTACATAATTTTTCCCTTTTTTCTTTTTAATTACTTGTGTGGAAAACTAGGTGACATTTATCAAATGACAGCATCCATAAAAATTAAATATTGAAATGTAAAAAGTGGGTTTTGCATTAAATGCTAAAAATATACAATTTTCAACTTGCACTGGAATCCTAACGATTCGTCTGAAAAAAAACTAAATACTGGTATTTGTAGAAAATTTCAAGTAGTTTAATTTCTGTAAATAGACCATTTACCAAAAGTTGATAGTTTTTGAGTTTTAAGCAAAAAACCTGAAAAAAGAAGAAAAAAAAAACGGTTTACTCTGTTTTTTTAATGTTGCGTCAAGAAATTTTGTCCGCAAACCCCAGATTCGGATTAAGCACCCCAAAAAACATATGGAATGAAAAAATCAGAACTACCCCAAAACTTTCCTAGCAAAAATACAATTTAACTGAACTATAAAATACCCATCTTATAACGTACATGGAGTAGGGATGACGTCACCGGTGTGGGTGTAGTAACATACCCGTTAATATTTTTAAATAGAAATTGGTAATATAATGCGACACCTCATTGGAAGGAGAATTTAATTCTCTATTTAACGACATTACATTTTTAACTAAAATATTTTTTTAGAGTACAAAAACAATTTTTTTTTATTTAGATTTAACTAAATTACAACTAATGATTTAATTCATAATGTACTTTAAACCAAATTATGCATAACAATTATTTTAAATTAAATGTTCGAAATACCATCCATCGGTTCCTGCCATGACTTTTTGAAGTAAATACTTAAAATAGCAAAAATAAGTAAAAATAATAATGGACAGAAAAAGTTATACATAAACACTGAAACTTTTTGTTAAATGTTAATTCAAGCAAGTGATAGTGGCGTAGCTACTGTACTATTTATTGGAGTAAATGTTTTTATTTTATAAACTGTCATCAGTTGTCAATTGTAATTTTTACTTTTGAATACTAAATTATGGCTCACCTAAATGAAACACAACGCATAGAAATATTAATTCTTAACGGACGCGGAGATAAAAAAGAACACACAACCAGGTATGCAATTTATTCAACGCAAAATATCCAGACAGACCCATCAGCGAATCAAACAGTAAGTAAAATAGTCCCAGAATTTTGAGAAACTGGGCACGTTAAACATATTTCAAACGCTGTGCGTCCTAAAATTGAAGACAATGTTAAACTTGATATTTTATTAAATGTACATGACAATCCTCACAGTAGTTCAACTGCAGAAATTATGCAGAATTTATGTATCCGCAATCCACATTCCATCAATCAAATCCTTTTTTTACGATGAAGCAATATTTTTTATACATGGTGTATGTATACATATTTTATAAGTGAATCGTCAAAATTGCATTTATTGGAGTTAAGAAAACCCACATTGGATGACTGCAATATCCTCAGAAAGTAAATGTAGGGGCAGGAATCATTAATGACAGAATCATTGCCCCGTTTTTCTTTGAAAAAAATCTAACAGGAGAACGTTATTCAACTTTTTTAAAAAATCAACTTATAGTTGTCCTTGCTAACATGTATCTAAATGCCAATAATCCAAATTCACCTAGTGAGAATATCTGGTTTAAACAATATGGAGCCCCTTTGCATGACGCACGTGAAGTACGTCAATTTTTAAATCATTGATTTCCCAGGAGGTGGATCGGAAGACGAGGTTTTATAGAGTGACCAGCAAGGTCGCCAGATTTAACATGTCTAGACTTTTTCCTATGGGCATAAAATTAAAAGTTTATGTAAATAGACCCCCAAACTTATAGAACTCGAAAGATAGAATTAGGCATGAAATATGTGATGAATGATGATGGTGATTTTTAAGTACATCGTTAATTAAATCATTAGTTGTAATTAAGTTTAATTTAAATTAAAAACAATTGTTTATGTACCATTAAAAAATATTTTAGTTAAAAATGTAATGTCGTTAAATAGAGAATTAAATTCTCGTTTAAATGAGGTGTCACACTATACCGATTTCTATTTAAAAAAATTACCGATTACGTCACTACACCTACACCGGTAACATCATACTTACTCCACGTACGTTATAACATGCGTTATTTTATAACAAAAATCGACATGTTTCGGGATTTCCCTCAAAACTCGACGCTTCTCGAAATAATGATAATATTTCATAATTTAGCCGTTCACTGTATATTTAAAGATTCTTTGACCCTAAATTACTAATCATTGTTAAAATTTACGAATCCGTTAATTAAACATACTTATGTTAAGTTTTTAGGTAGTAGCACAGCCACCTTTACTTCCAAGCCATGAAGTAGAAATTTGGCAACAACGCGTGGTAGTCCGACTGTGGTTTGTTTTGGTTTAACATTTCATATAGGAAGGCTTGTAAAATTTGTTGAATTTATTGTTTTTTTAACTTTATTCGAATGTTTTATTTGTAAATTGTGTTTAAATCAATCAGAAAATATTAATATAAGCGAAATTTCATTAAATTTAGAACTTTTAGAAGATTCTTAACGACAATTTAAAAGGCAAGTATAAATATAACCTACAAAACAAACTGAAAATAATAATACTTTTGCTTCTTGTTACAAAATATGTAAACTAAAAACAACAATAATAATACTTTTGTTTTTTGTTACAGATTCTCTGGCATTGTTATGTACCTGGTTGCAATACCAATTATGCCAGTACTTTAAGAACGAAACAGGCAGAGAGTACGTTTTTGTTTCCCAAAGATCCCCAAAGAAGGTATATACTGGGTTATGCTCTATTCATAGAGAAGGCTGTACAATTACCAAATCTTCCGTAGTATGTGCCAAACATTTTCATGAAGATGATATTCAGCGGACTGAACAATGAAAAGATAAAGATGGAAATGTACACATTGAAAAGTTAATATTTCCCAAATTAAAAGGCAATGCAGTTCCTAATATATTTCCTGAAGTACCATCATATCTAACTGTTCATTGTACTAAAGAAAGAAGGAATCCCGAAGACAGAAGAAACTTTTTGCATAAGACGAGGGAACAAGAGATAACATAATTATGTCAATTAAACTTAGACAATAATATCCCATTGAAAAACTGGACAAGTAAAATTACAAGTGACTGTGTATATTTCTATGTATTAAACATTAATCAGTTGGGACACAAGTGTGATAATATTTGTGTAATAGTTAGCAGTAATTTTAGTGTAATCGTCAATGTAGGTAAGAATAGATTAAGTGGTAATGATTTGAAATGGATTTTACAATATAGTAAATTAACAAGATGCTCACAATTAGAGAACTTAATTTCTCATTTAGATCTGCTTTTTAGATAAGTGATAACAAATTTGAGTATTACATTCAAAAATCTTTTGAGAATATAGGCTATTTTAAATCGATATACAAGTTATAAATGGTATGTTACATTCAACACATTTTTCATGTATACCTCTTTTAACTTGGTCTATATGACAACAAACCTATTCATATTTAAAATTGCTACTTTTGTATATCTAAGTATGAAAATTCAACAAAAGTTATAAGTAAATATGTAGTAAACTATTTAATTTTCAATTAGATTAATTTAGAACCATATTTATATTGTGTCTGATTTCTTAGGATGAATTTTTTAATCATAATAGTTACACTAAGTTTTTACTTAGCACAAATTTTATATCTTTTGTATTTTTAATAATCTTTTTAAATGTCGTGTTAATGTATTGTGTTATTTATATGCTTAAGTACTTAATATTTAAAATTTCTAGAGATTCTTGACTGCATTTGATTGTAAGATTAACTGTTTGACACTATTTTAAGTGCAATAAATTTTACTCTAGTGATTATTTTATTGATAATATAACCTAAATAATAATAAAACTTTATATATATTTACTAGGTATATATAAGGTTTTATTAATTTAATTTCCCTAAAAATATTTCTGTAATGAATTGAAGTTTTCAAAATATCAGTTTCCTAAAATTCAAATTAGTTTAATATTCTGGTAGACCTTACAGCTGATTATCGAACTACCGACGTCATAGAATGCGGTGTTGCCTTTTTTACTTCATGGCTTGGAAGTAAAGGTGGCTGTGGTAGTAGCTTTATAATCTCAAAAATTTTAAAAATAGACAAAAATTTACTTGCGTATATTGTTGTGGTGCATTTATTATTCCTTAAATCAATATAAGGTTGAATGTTCGAATAATTAAACTTTGAGGGTATACAAGGCAACTATCGAACACGGTGATTAATTTAATCTTGCCCAAGCGCTTTCGATCAATAGATCATCTTCAGGGGCATCTGAAATAAGCCAAGAAACGTTTTTTATAAACAGGAAAATTAATTCACTTGGATAAAAAACTCCAAGTTTATGGTTGAAAAAAATTTTTTATATGTGATAAACGTTTATAGACTTACTTCGTCAATTGTGGACTATCCGACATACTAGAATGTCATAAATGTAAAAACTGGACATAACAATACAAAATACACTACACTAAGACAAACAAACACTTTAAAATTTATATGGCGAAGCTACATATTGTGAAGAAGCCGGAGACAGAATGGGCTCTCGGTCTGACGGAAATGTAGAGATGACATGTGACAAATGACAGCTTATGAAGGGCAGTTATGTGATCTGCACCTTTCAAAATTCTATGACACTAAGTATTGACCAAAGGTCCAACTGACACCACTATAGGAAATCGACTGATGAAATATAAAATTATATAGTATATTTTTTATGTGGATTGAATAATTCCAATCTCACACTCAAACCTGTCTATAATAATTAGGATGTTGGTTTGAGAGCAATTGAAGTTGACATAAAGTATGAATGTGAGAAAAGACTAACAATATATTAGACAGTGGATGGTTGACTACAATAAAATGGTCCACCAAGCGCTATCAGTACTGTAAAAAATAAAAATCTGAATATGCAGTTAAATTACTAAAAGTTAAAATCAAAATTGAAGACAAAATATATAAATGTGTTATAGTCCACGTAGTTCAGTTGAATCCACAGTCAATGGAAGAACTTTAAAATTAATATTGAAATATTCAGTGCATGAAGTCTAAACAGTCGAGCTGGGTCCTCTACGAGGTGAAGCTGTAATAAAGTTTTTAAATATAGGATTAAATTTAGTACAATTTAAATTAATTTGAGTATTAAGACAGTGAGAGTTTTCATTTGTTTCCCTTGTAATCTCCAAATCTTCCAATAAATCCAACTCAAGATAGTTTTTCTTTCTGCTAATGTCATGTAAGATAGATGAACCAGAATTGATGTTAAAATTGTGGTTGCTGGCTACTAAGTGTTGACCAAAACTTGAAGAATTTGGTCTTTTCAAATGTTCAGAGACTCTAGTGGATAACTTTCTGATGGTTCTACCTACATAAGATGCATCACAATCATCACATTTTAATTTGTAAATACCACTTTTATCAAGTGTATTCATCCTATCTTTGGTATTGATTAAGAAGGAACCTAAAGTGTTATGTGATTTAAAGGAAATTTTGATGTTATCAATTGTAGAAGAAAAAAGTTTAGATATTTTATTGGAAATGCTACTAATATAAGTGAAGGAGAAATATCTGATGTTATCTGAACCATTCGGTTGGGAAAACTGTGAAGAATATGCAAGCTTTTCTGCAATTTTTAGTTTAGCTCTATTTAGAAGTTTGTATATAATGTTGGGATCATAGCCATTATTGAAAGCAATCTGCTTAAGAGTATTAAGTTCTGTATTGAAATTATCATCAGAGAGAGGAAATTTAAGTAAACGATGAATGTAACTGTTGAAAGCAGCCATTTTATGCTGAGTAGGGTGGTTAGACGTTTCATGTATAACGTGTCTCTTTTACTCTGGAACCAGAATCTGACAATAAGTTGAACTTCTTGGATATGACTATTTCCCGTAAGAAAGATTCTTTAGAGTACAACATTTATAGAAAACCCACCCAAACAGATCACGTTATACATGAAACGTCTAACCACCCTACTCAGCATAAAATGGCTGCTTTCAACAGTTACATTCATCGTTTACTTAAATTTCCTCTCTCTGATGATAATTTCAATACAGAACTTAATACTCTTAAGCAGATTGCTTTCAATAATGGCTATGATCCCAACATTATATACAAACTTCTAAATAGAGCTAAACTAAAAATTGCAGAAAAGCTTGCATATTCTTCACAGTTTTCCCAACCGAATGGTTCAGATAACATCAGATATTTCTCCTTCACTTATATTAGTAGCATTTCCAATAAAATATCTAAACTTTTTTCTTCTACAATTGATAACATCAAAATTTCCTTTAAATCACATAACACTTTAGGTTCCTTCTTAATCAATACCAAAGATAGGATGAATACACTTGATAAAAGTGGTATTTACAAATTAAAATGTGATGATTGTGATGCATCTTATGTAGGTAGAACCATCAGAAAGTTATCCACTAGAGTCTCTGAACATTTGAAAAGACCAAATTCTTCAAGTTTTGGTCAACACTTAGTAGCCAGCAACCACAATTTTAACATCAATTCTGGTTCATCTATCTTACATGACATTAGCAGAAAGAAAAACTATCTTGAGTTGGATTTATTGGAAGATTTGGAGATTACAAGGGAAACAAATGAAAACTCTCACTGTCTTAATACTCAAATTAATTTAAATTGTACTAAATTTAATCCTATATTTAAAAACTTTATTACAGCTTCACCTCGTAGAGGACCCAGCTCGACTGTTTAGACTTCATGCACTGAATATTTCAATATTAATTTTAAAGTTCTTCCATTGACTGTGGATTCAACTGAACTACGTGGACTATAACACATTTATATATTTTGTCTTCAATTTTGATTTTAACTTTTAGTAATTTAACTGCATATTCAGATTTTTATTTTTTACAGTACTGATAGCGCTTGGTGGACCATTTTATTGTAGTCAACCATCCACTGTCTAATATATTGTTAGTCTTTTCTCACATTCATACTTTATGTCAACTTCAATTGCTCTCAAACCAACATCCTAATTATTATAGACAGGTTTGAGTGTGAGATTGGAATTATTCAATCCACATAAAAAATATACTATATAATTTTATATTTCATCAGTCGATTTCCTATAGTGGTGTCAGTTGGACCTTTGGTCAATACTTAGTGTCATAGAATTTTGAAAGGTGCAGATCACATAACTGCCCTTCATAAGCTGTCATTTGTCACATGTCATCTCTACATTTCCGTCAGACCGAGAGCCCATTCTGTCTCCGGCTTCTTCACAATATGTAGCTTCGCCATATAAATTTTAAAGTGTTTGTTTGTCTTAGTGTAGTGTATTTTGTATTGTTATGTCCAGTTTTTACATTTATGACATTCTAGTATGTCGGATAGTCCACAATTGACGAAGTAAGTCTATAAACGTTTATCACATATAAAAAATTTTTTTCAACCATAAACTTGGAGTTTTTTATCCAAGTGAATTAATTTTCCTGTTTATAAAAAACGTTTCTTGGCTTATTTCAGATGCCCCTGAAGATGATCTATTGATCGAAAGCGCTTGGGCAAGATTAAATTAATCACCGTGTTCGATAGTTGCCTTGTATACCCTCAAAGTTTTATTATTCCTTATTTTTGAGCAATTAGCGTCAAGTAGTTAGTTTGACAACAGGTTATGTTTTTTTTTTCAAAAGCCGTTTATTTTGAGAGTCAGGGATACTTCATAGACTATCATAAAGGTTTTGACTGTACTCAACACCGGAAACTAGCAGAAATACTTGGAACAACGAGTGTAGATGACGATGACTTTATAATAATTACGTAACTATACTGGTAAAAAAGCAGCTCAAGTAAGGGTAGAGAATAAAATTTCGGAGAAACTAGTTGTAAAAAAGGGAATACGACAGGTATAATACATATTATCGCCACCACAGTTTGGATTTTATTGAGAAAAAGTATTCGGTAAAAAGCTATTAAAGATACTAGCGCTCGATTTAATATGAATGGCAAAATAATAAATATTATTTATAACATATGCCGACAATGCCGTCATTATTGCTAGCACTGTCCCTGAATTCCATCAATTAATAAACGAAATTATCGAGAGAAGCGAGTGTTACGGTCTATATAAAAGCATCAATCTTCTTCTTGTTCGTTTTCTTTTTATATAGACATGATTCTGTCTGTTTTTCAATGTGCCTACAGTAAGTTGTCATTCCATCGTTTTCGTGGTCTTCCTACTGATCGTCTTCCTATTGGGGAACCGTCCCTTGCCGTCTTTCCTTTTGTAAATTCTGTCTTTCATTTCTTTCCCGATATTTTTATTTCTCTATATTGTTTCATTTAGACAGTCTGCGCCTCTATGTGCTCTATTCACTTGATCTTCCATTTCAGTTTTGAGCTTACGGTAGCTAGATAATATGATGTCCAGATATTTAGAGTCTATCACTTGTTCTATTATCTGACCTTCCAACAGCTTCAATTTTCATCTTAGTAAATTTGCTCCTGTAACTATGCATTTTGTCTTTTGTGGAGAAATTAAAATGTTAAATTTTCTGGCGGTGATAGTAAAGTGGTGCAGCATACGTTGTAAATCATCTTTACTTTGACAGAGTAGTGTTGGGTCATCACCTTATTTTCTTATTTTAAGTTGTTTTTCTTCCATTTGGTAGATATATTTTTTTGGTTCTTACTTTTTTTTATGATTTCATTGATAATCAGGTTGAACAATAGACACTAGAGGACTCAAGGAATCTCCCTGTCATATCCCATTGCTAGTTTCTATAGCGTCGATTAGTTATTCTACTTCTCTACTTTCTCTACTTTTACTTTTATTGTGTTGTTTTGGTAGATATTTTCGATCGTTTTAATTATTACTAGAGGTATTTCTTTTGCGTACAGTAAGTGGATAATGCCTTTTAATTTGATTATGTTAAATTCCTTCGTAAGTTCTGCGAAACATAGATTATGCTGGTTTGTTGTATTCTAATGATTTCTTGTTCGCTTGCCTCATTATAAATATAGCGTCGGTGCACGATCTTCCCGACCTAAAATCTGTTTGTTCTTTTGCTAGTGTTATAATTTTATTCAGTTTATTTATTATCACTTTGGCTGATAATTTTAGTGTCGTGTTTAATAAATTAATTCCTCTGTAATTTTCCGGGTCCAATTTGAAACCTTTTGAAAGAGAGGTATTAGGATGATTGATCTCCATTCTTGAGGAAATCTGTTTTGTTCTATTATTTTTTGGATTAGTTATAATAGTTGGTTGGTAAGATCTGGTCCTTCGTACTTTAGAAGTTCGTTTTGTATTCAGTCCTCTCCTGGTGATTTTTAATTTTTTAACCCTCCGTTAAAAGAGACTAGTAAGGACTGTAAGACTAGTCTCTACAGTCCTGAAAGACAACTAGTCTAGAGGAAGAAAGCCTTGATTAAAAATTACCCAGTCCTCCTGGAGGAGGTTAAGTCATGGGGCCAGCATCTCCATACTAGTAGAAATCCTATAAATGCTAATATTCCTAGTACCACGTCTGGAAAAACGGATGGACTCAAACGAAGACGAAACTCGCTACGGATCAGGAAAATGATTTGGGCAACATGGAACGTCCAAGAATTAAGAAATAAAACGGAAGATGTAATGAAAAACCTTGAAGAAATGAAGGTTGATGTAGCAGTGCTTACAGAAACCAAAAAAAAAGGAAACGGGATTGATCAACAGTTAGACTATTTACATAATATACACAGTGGAGTTCCAAAAAATAACAGGGCTTCAAAAGGTGTATCAATATTGATACATAAAAAATATCAGAGAGGTCCTACTAGCTGGAGAACAATAAATGAGAGAATAACCTCAGTAAATATTACGATAAAAGGACATAAATTAACGTAACAATAAAACACTGAAAACTTTGTTTTCAAACTTCCACAAAATTTATTTTAACTATTATCACTACAGCTGTTTCGGCTGATAGCCTTTCTCAAGTGATCTATTTTTGGCATGCGTTTACAATTTATAGTCTCTAATGAAATAGGTTGAGGAGGGGAGAACTGTTTGTCTCAAGTTGGTCATTCAGAATTATATCTGTGTTTTTTAATTTATTGATTTCCATAGATTATAACAAAGATAGCTTAAGGCCTTTATTTTGAACGTGAACAATTTTAAATTTGTCATTAAAAGAATGATTATGATCTAGAAGGTGAAGTGCGTATGTCGAATCTGTTTTTCCATTTTTGAAAGCCCTTTTATGTTCTGCTATTCGTTTCTCAAAGTTTCTACCAGTTTGACCGATGTAAGTTTTTGGGCAGTCGCCACATTGAATTTTATACACACCACTATTTAAGTGTTTTTTATTTTGGCTCTTGTTATTTTTAATATATTTACCTAGGTTGTTATTTGTTCGGAAAGCTGGTGTTATTCCTTTCTTTTTTATATGTTTGGCAATTTTTGTTGTTATTTTGCCTGTATATGTAATCGAGCAGAAGGTACTGGGTTTTTTCTCTGGTGGTGGAAATACTATTTTCAGAGCTTTCTTGTGTAGTTTTTGATTTAACATTTTATTAATTGTTTGTTCGTTGTATCCGTTGTTTACTGCTATTTGCTTAATTATATTTAATTCTGTCTCAAAGTTGTCTTTTGACATCGGAATTTCTGTTAATCTATGTAACATACTATGATAAGCTGCCAGTTTACAACATAAACTGCAAGAAACCAGGAAATACATCATTTATTTGTGGATCTCACAAAATATTATGACACGATTCCTGTGAGAATACTGTGGCAGTCTCTTGAACGATCTCTATTAAATAGCACGATCATCGCCGCAGTCAAACAATTATACAATAAAGCATCATCAAAAATCAAACTAAACAACACCTTATCAGAACTTATAGACACATTTATATATATATATATATATATATATATATATATATATATATATATATATATATACATATATATTTATATTTATATATATAAATATATATATATATATATATATATACATATATATATATATATATATATATATATATATATATATATATATATACTTATAGTAGTGTAATGTAGTGTAGTACAGTAGTGTAGTGATCAGTGAACAGTGTAGTAGTGTCTGGGTGCTCGGGCGACTGAGACCTCGGAAGCCCTGAGGAAGACAACAGAGAGGATGTTGAAAGCTCGGCAAAATGAATATATAGTCACCTAGGGCTCGATAACACGGAAAGAGTCCCACCAGAGCTCAATCCTTTTGATACCGTAGGTATCTGGGATGAGTGAATTTTCGCCTTAGAGGGAGTGTGAGCCGTATGGCTAAATCTAGATAATAATAATAATATTCAAGATCAAAATAACACCCAAGATCCAGCCAAGTACCGCCCAATTACTTGTCTTCCAACTTTGTACAAATTGGTCACACCCTGTGTAACCCAGCGTATCTACCAACACTGTTCTCTAAACAATATCATAGAGCCTCAACAGAAAGGATGCGCTAAGGGTTCCATGGGCTGCAAAGAACAACTTATAATCAACTTAGTCATTTCCAACCAGGCGTACAGCAAAAAAAAAGGAACCTTTTTACCGCCTTCATCGACTACAAGAAGGCCTTTGATTCAGTACCGCATCAATGGCTGATAGATATATTAAAAATATATAAAGTCGATGTTAATATAGTGACTTTTTTAAAGCATATAATGAAGGAGTGGAAGACTAAAATTCACCTTCAAATACCTGGTGAAAAAAACATCGAAACTGAAGATATTCCAATTAACCGGGGCCTTTTCCAGGGGGACTCCTTGACTCCAGCTACTGAACTCCACCGACTCAGGTTTTAGTATCAAAAATAACAACACTGTTGTGGCGAAGCTTAATCATTTGTTGTATATGGATGATTTGAAATTAATGGCTTCCACTCGAAACCACCTAGACCAGATGCTAAAAACTGTTGAAAATTTTCCAAATGATATTAGTATGCACCTCGGTCTTGACAAGTGCCGTGTCTTAAATATATTCAAAGGAAAGGTTCAGCCCGGCGGATTTGATATGCAAAACGGCCAGAACATCGAGGCCATGGGTGAAAATGATATGTATAAATACCTCGGAATAAAGCAAGCTCGGAAGATTGACCATAAGCAAATGAAAACTGAGATAACAATTGAGTTTATACGAAGGGAAACAGCTGCTTCGTTCACACCTTAACAGTAAAAATTTGTTTAAGGCACTAAACGCCTACGCATGTTCCGCGCTTAGCTACTCATTTGGTATTGTTAAGTGGACAAAAACGGATATAAAAAATCTTCAGCGAAAAGTCCGAACACACCTCACAAAGGCACAAAAACACCATCCTCGAAGTGCAGTAGAAAGAACGACATTACCACGGTATTTAGGAGGTCGAGGACTTATGGATATAAGCGAGCAATTAGAAAAACAGATTACCAATCTAAGAACTTATTTTCAGGTGCAGGCGGAGACATCTACTCTTCATCGCGCGATTTGTGCAGTAGATGACACAACACCGATCAAACTGAGGGAACCAGAAATGCGCAAACCACCTTACTAAGAACGAAAAAATGCGCACCTGGATGGGCAAGCCTCTGCACGGGCGACATCCCAATGAGGTCAGTCAAGACCATGTCGAGAGTATAGCGTCGAACTATTGGCTGACATCAGGAAGGATGTTCCCCGAAACAGAAGGTTCACTACTGGCCATTCAGGATCAGGTTATACCAACCAAAAATTACCTGAAATATATCGTCGAAGACCCTCAGGTCCAAAATTACAAATGCCGATATGGATGCCAAGCCCAGGAAACCATTCAACATCTTACCGGGGGCTGTCAGGCATTTGCTGCAACTGAATATAAGGAACGGCACGACTCAGTAGGAAAGATGCTTCATCAAGAGATAGCTATCAAACTGGGACTTCAAACAAACCATCTTCCATATTATCAATATGTTTCTGAGAGTATACTTGAGAACGACAACTACAAGCTATACTGGAGTCGCACGGTGCTCACAGACCAATCAGTGGCATATAATAGACCAGATCTCATACTAGTTACTAAACTAAAGAGACAAACAACATTAATTGATGTGGCGATACCCAACAACAATAATCTTCGTGTTAAACAGAACGAAAAAATGGCCAAGTACAGGGATTTGGAAATTCAAATACGAAGACAGTGGAAAATGGAAAGTACCCAGACAATACCTATTATTCTCTCTACTACTGGAGTCATTCCAAAGAACCTCCTAGAAAATATAAAAAAGCTAGGTCTGAATGAACATCTCTACAAGACCATGCAAAAAGCTGTACTACTCTCAACATCCCGATGTGTACGAAAATTTTTGGGAGATACTCCAGCATACCAAGTCACCTAGGGCTCGATAACACGGAAAGAGTCCCACCAGAGCTCAATCCTTTTGATACCGTAGGTATCTGGGATGAGTGAATTTTCCCCTTAGAGGGAGTGTGAGCCGTATGGCTAAATCTGGATAATAATAATATAATAATAATAATAAATTTGGTTTTGTTAAAAGTTGTAGGTAACAAAAAGATCTACAACTTTTGTATTTACACTTTTTTCACATAACCTCAAAATTTTTGTGGAAAATTCAGAAAACTAAGATTCTGATTTATTATTTTTATCTTTTAAAAAAATATATTTATTTTACTAAATTTGGTGAAAACTTGCCTTTATATGTATCAAATACACTGTAATTTTTTGGAATTTAAAAAATTTATATTTTTTTTAATCGGTGCGCTTTTTGTTCGTTGAAATCTCTACTTTCCGATAGTGTAAAAAAATATACATTACTATGGGAAATGTTTAGAAAAGACAAAATAAAAATTATTTTGTCTGTTAATATTTTTTCAAAATTTATAATTGTCTTGGGGGGCAGAAGATATTTTTCAGCTTCGACCAGATTTTACCAAATTACTTACCAGTTGATTGGGCAACTTTTGTGGGGTATTACTTTTCCATTGCAAAAAAAATTTTTTTTCGCCTGTTTCGTTGCTTCCTATTCCACAAATTGGAAAGTCACGTTCATAAATGTATACCCAGTTTTCAAAATTCAATAAATAAAATAAAAGTGAAGTATTAAAACTTCCATTGTAATATTAGCCATTTTCGAATTTTTACAACCGAAGTACGTTTGGCTTACATTTTTTGGTTTATTTCCTGTAATATGAATGATGACAATGTGAGAAGATTTAGCGGATCTACTGAACGCAAAAATCGCAAGTCATTACCGACTTACACATGAAACGCAACAGATAAGTCGAATGATATTCATAAGGCAAAAATTTTTACAAAAATTATACATTTAGTTATTGTCGCATTAACAAATATGTATAAAAAATATTATTTTAGCAAAACGACAATGCTGTTACGAACGTTTTTCAGAATAATGATAAATTCCAAATTAGTATTGTTATTTCTTATTAGAAGAAGTATATTACAAATGATATTATTAATGGATTTACCGCTCGACACAGAAATAAGGTTCGGAAGGTTTGACCCGATGTTGAATCCCACAGGATATCTATTACCCACAAAAACCATTAAAGACTTACATTAGGCGATCACGAAATTCCCTTATATTAGATTCTGGGCTTCATCAGGTCGTCCCACCGGTCCTACGTGCTTTTTTCCTTTGAAAAAAAAGGAGAAAACGTAATCTAATCGGTGTATTTAATTTTGAAATCGACCTCAAGGGTTTATCCTACTACTGACCGCCATTAAAGTTGTTATAAAATTTTCATGTTAGAAGAGACTCGCCATAGATTTTACCTACACAAATAAATTTTAAATGAATAACTGTGTATTTTGAGATTGTCAGATTTTTCTTGTATTCTCGTGAATGTATATAATAAAAAAAGCAGGTGGCAGAATAGCAGATAATAGTTGTATGTAAAGATAAAAGACAATTTTTTGGTTGTCGTTGTTCTAGTTCCCGAGTTAAAAGTAACATGGTAGTTTTGGTTGCATTAAGTACCGTGCAGTTAATATAGCTTTTATGAGGTTGATTAAAGTTCTTTGAAAACAAAACTTAAAATATAATATACACTTGGTTTCTGTTCTGCGGCTTATTTTCTTAGGTTGGATGTTTTCGTAAAAAAAAAGGAATAAAATGGAAACTTCATATTAAAAATGGAAACTGGAAACTAATTAAAAAAAGCAACAGTAATTTTCTACGGTCCTACAAAATTTAAAATTTATTGGTTTCTATTTACCATTTAATAACTTTAAAATTTCGTATCGATACAAGGTATATTGAGGTGTATGCCGTTGTTATCACCAATTGGACAGGTCACCAACGAAAAAAGATCAGGCTATAATTTTTGGTGCAATCAATGGAGCTCGTCTTCATTACCTTATCCCTTTAGGCAGCATATTGGGACCAAAGAATATTATTTTCTGTTGCCATTTATTAAATAATAGAATTTGCATATACATATCTATCTACTAAGCAACTGTTAGAAAATTTTATGAATTCTCACGGCTCAATCAACGTTTAAGATCAAATTATAAAGGCACGTCGACACAGCTGAAAGACGTCATACTGTCAGATGTATCTCCAACTATTTCTCATAAAGTGCTTTGCGAACAATTAAAAATATTAGTTTAAATATGATTTCACCGATTTCTTCTCTTAGGATTAGTTCAAACCTACCGGAATATAGCCACATACTAAGTTTTCGAAGACAAGTCTATGCCAGTCTATACAATTTTGGCGTACCTGATTCGTTTACAGTAAATTACGAAAATACTTGCTATAGAATCTTTATTTTTTAGAATATTATATCCTGCTTTAAATGCAAAGCTTCAGCACATACCGACAGCCAGTGTCTTACGAATTCCAGTGATGCTCCAACTGCAAGCTCACCTACAAATCTCTACAATTAAGAAAGTACCGGTACTTCTAGTTATAGCAACACTTTCAATCAACCTCTTTAGGCGACAACACCATTTTCACAAACTTCGTAAGCAATATCGTCCAACCTATCAACATCTCTTCCATTAGATAAATTGCAGAAAACTCTGATAAAGCTGATGATACATGACGACATTTTTCTGAAACAACTATTTCAGCCATTTCAACAAATTAAACTTTAAGCTCGACTTTTTTCACTACTTATATGTTTACTCCAGTACATTTAATGATCGATCAACAAAAACTAAAAGTTTACAAAACTTCAAAAGAAACTACCTTTAGTACCATTTAGGGAAATATATATTTGACCTATGACTCCTTTGTAAAAAATCGTTCCGTATACTCCAACTCACTATCTATTAACAACATTCAACTCGATTCTACAGTAAAACATTGATAGGTTTTTCCATCGTCTCCCTATGCTACAGCTTCTTCTATCTAAATTAGAGAATCTGAATCCAGAGATTATTTGTTTACAGAAGACCAATCAACTCAAAGACCAATTAATTGTACAATTCTAAACATTTCACTTGTTTTTGCAAGGACCAGTCGTACAAGCGGTGGTATAGCGAGTCTAGTAAACAAATCCATCGAAGCTGTGCAAATTCCAATACCAGTTAAATGTCTGAATTTGCAATGTTTACCATTCTTGTGACTTAAAAGTAAATTTCGATAGCCTTTGCAGGTTATTAGAGCAATTGCTATGTCCTAGTATAATTCTAGGCGACTTTAATGCTCACAACATAATATGAGGGTGAGATCACACATCTGCCAGAAGCACAAGTATTGTCGATATCTTATATCAACTTTATATAAATTTTCTTAAAGATGTTAGCCCCACAAAATTTAATATTTTATCAGGGTATTCCTTATACATTGATTTAACTCTTAGTGATCCAAATTTAGCTGAATGCCTTTGATGGGTTGCTTTGATGGAGTATACATATGATATCAACCACTTCCCAATCCTTACTAAATTCCATAATTTTTTCTCATCAAGTCCCATATTTATATCTAAGTGGAGAATAACATACAATATTAACTCAACTATGGAGCAGTTTTTTCAACTTATCTTAAACGCTGCTCAAAAAATTATTGGTAAATCTAAGTCTGTTAACGATCGATATCCTGTACTATGATGGAATGAACGTTGTGCTACAGCCATCAATCAAAGTAAATCAGTCCTAAACCGATACAAAAAGCATAAAACACTCGAAAATGGAGTTAAGTTTAAACTGCTTAAAGCAAGGACCTAGTTGACTTTTAAAATTGCTAAAACATTTTCATGGAATAAGTACGTATCGGAAATTAATAGCAATACCCCCCTCTCTAATGTCTGGAACAAAGTTAGAAAAATATCTGGCTTACACATTTCACACAATTTCAAGGGTTTTAAGGAAAATAATAATTTCAAAGTATTGAGTAATAATATTACCAAGATTTTTGAAATAATCTATTAAAGCCACCCATCGAATCAACGTTATACAGCTAATTTTATTCGCCGAACAAAATTCCGTAAATTCATTAGAAGTTCAAAATAATTTCTCAAACCGTCCTATTTTTTTTTTTTAATAGAAAACCTATCTCTTCTTAAGCTGGGGAAATCTAGTCCTGAACTTGATGATATTCTTTTAGCATTTCTGAAACATCTTCTTGTTTTAGCCATAACGTATCTCTTAAATATATTTAACAAAATTTGGCTCCACCACCAATGGACAGCTATTTGGTCAAAGGCAATAGTCATTCCTCTCCTAAAAATTGACAAACCCAAATATGAAACAGAATCACACAGACCCATATCTCTTACATGGACAGCATGCAAATTAACATCAAAGCAAAACGGCTTTAGAAAAGATTGGTCAACCACAGACCAACACGGATTTAAAAATTGTAATACTTGAAGTACTTACTACAAACCAAAAATGCGTTGCTATATTTTTTTACTTAGAACGTGCATTTAATAAAGCTTGGAAGTACATCATTTTAAGACAACTTCATAACTGGAATATTCAAGGCAAGTGCCTTGTCTTCATCAGAAACAGATCTTTTTAGAAGAAAATAAATAATAATATTTGTTCAAATATATATCGTTTGGAAAATGAAGGATCCATGCTCAGTCCAATATTATTTCTAGTGGTAATAAATTATATAATCAAAAATATTCAAGCACCCTTACAGGCCCATTTATACGCTGACGACCTAGTGGTATCTATCAAAAACATCTCGTTAATGTCCTTAATTATTTAAAACTCTTTAGATACTTTCAAAAATTGATCTAACTTTACAGGCTTGTAAGTAAGCTTGTAAGCCTCAGTCGCTTGTAATATTTCCAAACCAATATATTAAAATACTTCTACAAATAAATATGTAAACAAATTCCAAGATATTTGCTATACTAAAAAATCATATTATCAAAAAATCATCATATTCAGCTAAAGTTCGAAGCCCTCTTAGAAAAGTACTTTGACTACTATAAAATCTATAGAGATGCATCCAAATCCTAAGACGGAGTGAAGGCATTAATCGTTTCCTTAGAAAACAATCTTCTTTTGCGGCTACCCCTAGTATGTAGTACATATTCAACTCAGCTCTACGCTATATACCGTGCTGTAAAACAATTTAACTACCTTACCTTCACAAAAGCCCGTATCATAACAGTTTTTCTTAGCTTTCTAAACTCATTAAAATATATTTTTCCTAAACATCATTTTAAAAAGTTATTAAAATACCACATGGAACATGGAAGGAGAGTTTAATAATGTTTGTGGGTACCCTCACACGTCGAAATAAGCAAGAAACGAAGTATGTTTCCAGTGACTTAAAAGCTTATGTAGAGAGTAATGTTTCCCAATGGGTTCCATGATCGCGTAACAGGCACGAGCAAATTGTACTTGCGTGTCTACATATAGTACATACCAAGTTAATACACTCTTACCTTTTCACAAAGAACAACCCACCCATATGACGTGATCAGTGTAACGTTCGATTAACAGTTGTACACTTTTTAATTCTTCTTCTTTAAGTTCCATCTTCTATCGAAGGTTGGAAATCATCATGGCTATGCGGACTCTGTTGACTGCCGCTCTAAAAAGTTCTGCACTACTGCATTCAAACCATTCCCTCAAGTTCTTAAGCCAGGATATTCTTCGTCTTCCCACATTTCGCTTTCCTCGGATTTTGCCCTGCATAATAAGTTGTAATAATGCGTATTTTTGCCTTCTCATCACATGTCCCAAGTACTCAAGTTTTCGTCTTTTAATAGTTAATATTATTTCCGCCTCATTTCCTATCCTTCTAGTTACTTCCATGTTTGGCATTCTTTGAGTCCATGATATTTGTAGGATTCTTCTGTAACACCAAAATTCAAAGGCGGCCAACCTATTCAGATGAACTTGTTTTAGTGTCCAAGCTTCCAGACCATAAAGAAAAGTAGAGAACACGTAACATCGAAGCATTCTCAGGCGTAGTTCTAACCTTATATCCCGACAACAAAGAAACTTTTAAAGTTTAATAAATGATGTACGTGCTATTTCAATACGTGTCTTAATTTCTTTGGTTTGGTCTACACCTGATATTATCCATGTTCCTAAGTATTTATAGTTATTAACACTCTCAAGTGCAGTATCTTCAATAGTCAATTGGATATTTGCATGTGCAGATTTAGTCATGATCATGCATTTAGTTTTCTTTAAATTTATCTTCAGTCCGTACTCATGACAGCGTTCATTAAGGCGTTGCATTACGTTCTGTAAATCATTGTTGTTATCCGTAATTATTACTGTATTGTCTGCAAAACGTAAGTTATTCAAAACTTTTCCATTGATAGATATACCTTCTATTGAGTCTGAGAGCGCTTCTTGAAATACCGCTTCACTGTAGACATTGAAAAGTAATGGGGACACCACGCAACCCTGGCGGACTCCTCTCTGTATTTTGATATTTTCGATGTACTGGCTGTCAACTCTTACCTTGGCAGTTTGATTACAATATAAATTAGATATAATTTTCAGATCACGACTGTCAATATTTTTGCTTTTTAATATATCTACAAGCTTTTTATGTTGAACTTTTTCAAATGCCTTTTTAAAGTCTACAAAACATAAGTACATATCCTGATTCATGTCCATGCATCTCTGAGCCAGCACATTCAAGCCAAACAAAGCATCTCTTGTACTCATACCATTTCTAAAGCCAAATTGTGTGTCACTAACCTCATATTCAAGAGTTTTAACAATTCTGCTGTGAATTATTTTCAAAAATGTTTTAAGTGTGTGACTCATTAAAGCTATTGTTCTGTGGTCTGAGCAAGTTGTTGAACTTGGTTTTTTGGGAATTGCTACAAAGGTTGATTGCAGCCATTGTCTGGGGATTGTGGCAGTCTGATATATTAGATTAAAGAGTTCAACCATTACATCAATAACATCTTCATCGATGAGTTTTAATAATTCGATGGGCACCTCATCTGGTCCAGTGGCTTTACCCTCTTTTGTGTTTTTGATGGCATAGATGACTTCTTCTCTTAATATTGGTGGTCCAGTATCTTCGGTGATTTCTAATGACAGTTCTTCTCTTTCATCATTAAATAGTTGTTGAATGTAATTGGTCCAGTGACATAATCTCTCCTTCATATCAGTAATAATATTCCCTTTATCATTTTTAAGGATATTCGTTTTTGTACGCTTTCTAGAACCTGTCATTTCTTTGATTTTTTGTGTAAATTAAAGCTATCGTACTTTTTATCCAGATCTTCTATTTCCTTGCATCTATCGGAGAGCCACCTCTCTTTTGCCTCTCGAATTTTCTTTCTGATGTTTCTCTGAATTTCTTTGTATTTATTCAGGTCTTTTGCTTTATGTTTTCTTCGTTCCTCCATGAGTTCAAGAATTTCTACTGTCATCCAAGGTTTTGTTTTTTCTTTAAGTGGTTTGAGGGTTTCTTTTCCAACTGACACAAGGGCATGTTGAATTTTTCCCCATTTTTGGTCAACAGTTAGAGTTTCTGCATTATCTTCTTTGACTTTCCTTAAGCTCTCGTTTATTTTAAATTTGGTTTCCACATATGTGTTGTCTTGTTTGAGACGTCTTGTATCTATGATTTGCTTGGTGCTAGGGCTGTTGACCTTCTTTAGTTTCACTCTCATCGACAAAACAACCGGGTTGTGGTCGGAGGATATGTCCGCTCCTGGATAAGTTTTAGATGATATTTTAGAATTTGTATATCTTCTGTTGACAATAATATAATCTATTTGATTTCTGACTATTTTGTTGTTATTGCCAGCTGGTGACCTCCATGTATATAGTCTACGTTTAGGAAGTTTGAACAAGGTATTTGTAATTATGAGTTCCTCATTGACACAGAAATCGACAAGCCTATTTTTTTAGACTTTTTAATAAATTGTGGTAAATATGATCAAACCGTCTGAACCCGGGTCCAAATGGAATACTTGTAGAAATGTTGAAGGAGGGGAATGAAATTATTCTCGAAAAAATGAAAAAACTTTTTAACGAATGTCTTCATAGAGGAGAAGTCCCAGATGATTGGAATGAAAGTTTGACAATACTTCTCTTCAAAAAGGGAGACATGGCAGATCACAAGAACTATGCGAAAATCTCCCTGCTGTCCCAAATGTACAAATTGTTTATGAGAGTAATATCTAACAGGTTAACGTCAAATCTTGATAGCTATCAACCGGTAGAGCAGTCAGGATTCCAAAAAGGTTACAGTACAGAACTATGGGAAAATCTCCCTGCTGTCCCAAATGCACAAATTGTTTATGAGAGTAATATCTAACAGGTTAACGTCAAAGCTTGATAGCTATAAACCGGTAGAGCAGTCAGGATTCCAAAAAGGTTACAGTACAGCGGGCCATCTTCTTATAGTGAGAATAATAGATAAAGACAATGAATATCACTTGAACTTATATATTGGCTTCGTTGATTCTAAAAAGGCATTTGACTCCATAGAACTTTGGGCAATAGAGAGAACTACGAACAACTGCAGGATAGCCTCCCGATACAAAATGCTCATACACAGTATTTACGAGAAAGCTACAATGAAAATACAAATTGATTAGAAAACAAAAGCTATACCAATCAACAGAGATGTTCGCCAAACACCAAAGCTATTCACACTTGGACTTGAAGACTTGGCGAATAATATTCGCTACAAGTTTCGTAGAACTACAGACCATGATGACGCAACTATTTCAAGCTTTGGAAAAAGTAGGTCTTAAGATGAACTTGGAAAAAACATAAATAATGACAAATACACTGAAGAATACAGAAATAACGTTGAACAGCATAAATTTAGAAACAGTATGCGAACATATCTACCTGGGACAGATAATGAAAAATAACAAAGAAAATCAAACTGCCAAAATTACCAGACGAATAAGGTAAGAATGGGCAGGATTTGAAAAACTGGGTTGGATATTGAAAAGCACTAAAATAGAACAGTATTTGAAAACCAGAATTTACGATCAGTGTATCCTTCCTATACTCAAGTATGGTTTACAGACGAGGACTCTCACCTAGTCCATTATGAATAAAATAGTAAAAGCACAAAGAGCGTTGGAAAGATCAATGCTCGGGGTGAGACTTATAGAAAATAAAAACAAATTGATTAGAAGCAAAACTAAAGTAAAAGACGCCGGAAAACATGCTGCCAAATTAAAATAAAGCTTCGCAGGACATAATTCCCGAATGAAAAATACAAGATGGAACCACAAAATACAATAATGGAGGCCATGGTTAGGAAAGAGAAGCAGAGGAAGACCACAAATAAGAGAGGCCTATGTCCAATGTTGGATTACTTAAAGCCGAAGAAGAAGAAATATGGTCAACAAAGACATCGTTACGTTATCTCGAACTATGTAGTAGAAGCTCTAGATCAGGATTGTTCCTATAATATTATAATTAAATATCTAAGATCTTTAAACATTTTCTATAATCTGTAGTTATTCAATTTGGATATTTATATTTTGTTCCTTTGCTAATATCCTTTTGGTAGATGCGACATTTTTTCTAATAAAAAAATAAAAAAATAGCTAATGGTCCACTATGTAGTAATTTTTATTAAGCCAATACTATAATTGACGTTGAATCATAAAGTCAATCGCGCCTTAATTAAAATTGATTAGTATTTATTTTTTATTTAACGGGGTTACCCCGTAGTTTCTCTCTCTTTAGTCCTAACCCTTGAAGGGAGTGTAGTGGTTATTATGATATCGCGTATTTTCCATCCCCAAAGATATCTGTCTCTGGTAATTTCTTTCAACTTATGCATAAGTCTTTTGCATGTTTCTGTAATTTGGTCGATCAATCTTATTGGGGATCTTCCTCGTGATCTTCGGCCCTCTATTTTTCCTTGGATAATCCTATAAGAGATATGGAAAGACTTCACTAAGTCTCTCCATACTTTCTGTGCCAGTTCTCATTATATGTCCAAAGTATTTTAATTGTTGGAGATGGAGTTTGCTGGTGAGTGTCTGCTGACCTTTAGAGGGCTTTCAGACGAGGATACTGTATGCGAGATACTGTATGCGAGATACAGAATTTGGGATCGCTGCTGTATCGTATTCACAGGCATGCTCGTCAGTATGAAAACATAAGCTGTGCAGTGCGGTTATAGTTTTTTTATTATGGATGTAGAAGAGTGTGTTATGCTGTGGTACATATTAAATAAAAAGAAAAAGAAACTGAAAAGACCACGTAATTTGTGGGTTCATCCTATTGTAGAATTAAGAAAAACCAAGGGAACGTATAATTTGCTGTATTAAGATTTTCTTGCTTACTGCACAATGATGCTATAGGTCATCAAATCGTCAACAGTGTCGAGGACCTATATCTTATTATTTTAAATAATGTAGAACCCACATATCTTCCCAAATATGGTACTCAGAAATCTCTGATTGACGTTTCTTTCTGTACAGCTAATCTAGCCAATAAACATTATGTTGAGAGGAGAGAAAGAATGGAGAGAAGTATACTGTCTGATTTCTGGGGTGATGAAGAAAAAGGAACAGGAGGACAGAAGAGGAAATTAAGCTAGGGATCTAAAAAGTTATAGTTAATATTGTTTATTAGTTTATGGTCTAACGTCAAAACATTTTCTGATTTACGGTAATAGGTATGGTTATATATAAATTTTTAGTTGTTTATTGAGTGGCAAGACCACCTTTTTGGAACGGTGGTTAAGGTTTTAGCCGGAAAACGGTTAATCCGGCACTACCCTGGTGTCTTCTGGCTTAGTATCCTACTCGACCGAAAGATACCAGGGTGTCTTGTTCCGTGGCATAGAGGTCCAAAATAGATTTCCCCTACCGTTGACTGTCAGAATCCAATGGATACCTTCTTAGGGTCTTACTGGAATCTGGCATACGGCCATTTAAGAAAAAAGCAAATATGGTCACAGGCCAACAAAATGAATCGAAAAACGCAAAATAGTATACATGCGTTCAGCAATGAATTTTGAGAGGACTTCTTCAATAAATTTTCTCCTCACTGGGTTCAATATTTCTCTAACAAATCCTAACAAAGTCACCAACCTAATCACTTTTTCTTGAAACCTTTTGCCAAATCTGAATTAAATTTCGCTCTCAAAAATTGCAATAATACCTCTCTAGGGCTAGATCAAATTAAATACCTTATGTTAATCAACCTACCAAGAGTCAATACAATAATTAAATTTTACACAAAGAGGCTCAGTTTTATCTCCAATCTTATTTAATATATACAGCTCTGACATACATAACATCTAAATAAATAACAGTTCTTGCCCCTCAATAAACAACTAAAAATTTATATATAACCATACCTATTACCGTAAATCAGAAAATGTTTTGACGTTAGACCATAAACTAATAAACAATATTAACTATAAATTTTTAGATCCCTGGCTTAATTTCCTCTTCTGTCCTCCTGTTCCTTTTTCTTCATCACCCCAGAAATCGGACAGTGTACTTCTCTCCATTTTTTCTCTCCTCTCAACATAATGTTTATTGGCTAGATTAGCTGTGCAGAAAGAAATGTCAATCAGAGGTTTCTGAGTACCATATTTGGGAAGATATGTGGGTTCCCCATTATTTAAAATAATAAGATCTAGGTCCTCGACACTGCTGACGATTTGATGACGTACAGCATCATTGTGCAGTAAGCCCTATAATGAGTTATGAGCATTCATATCAACTCCAATTATACAAGGTGATGTAACTTGAGGGAAGATATTTTTCCAATCATCTTTAGAAGTACGGACTTTAGGTGGCCTTAGACAAGAAACTTAATTCTAAATTGTTAAATTTAATAGAGATGCCACAAACTAAAATTTTATCATTGAAAGTTTTAGTAATATTCACTTCACAGAATGGGATATCAGTTTTAATCAAAATTGCTACACCGGCATACCCATCGTTTCTATCCTGGCGGACTATATTATAACCTTTAAATGTATAATCTTGATTTGGCATGAACCATGTTTCACTTAACAACGCTATATCAATGTTTTTAGCTGTTAAAAAATGAAGTAAACTATTTTTATTGGATGCATTGGACCTTCCGTTCCATTGTAAAATTCTCAGAGTTGTTTGTCCTTAAAAAGGAAAACCTTATTTGCTGAAGATGTCCTCCAACATCTAATTTTAACGAATAAGTAAAAAGTCACCAAAATAAAATAAATGAAAACATTCATATTGGTTTTTTTAATAGTGCATTTTGACCTTTGATTAATGTTTAAATAAGAAATACTGCCAGAGATAAGTTCCATTTAAATCACATAATTTAGATAAATAATTTTAATTTTGATATATGCTAAGAATTTTATTTCAATGTTTTAGTACCCTCCAATACTAAAAATACTTCCTGATTTATGCTTTCATTATCTACAAATTTTAAATCCATAAGTGTGTGAATATTTTTAAAAAAATTAATGACACACTCGGTCACTGCCTGCGCAATATCTTTATTATCACCTTCTCTAGGTTGAAAGGTAGATTGCGTTGGATACTGGGGAGGAGGATGTGATGGTCTAAAACGGAAGTTAAACATGGGAGGGTTCTGTAAGTTTGGGAATGAGGGAGAAGTGGTGACTTTACGTTTTTTGTTGTTATGGGTTAGTGCCATAGGTCTGCTACTATCCGAACGTTGAGAATTTGTAGGTTGTAGCTGCTGGAAAGCATGTTTATTACCAGAAATTTGACTTGTTGTTATTTCTGCTTGCAATATATATATATATATATATATATATATATATATATATATATATATATATATATATATATATATATATATATATATATATATGACTTATTAGATTCAAAACAGTTGTGTTCTTCGGTTTTTACAGATCCACAAAAAATACAATGTTCTTGGCTGCTTTTATACTGTTTTGATATGTGTCCGAATCTCAAACATCTATAGCATTGTGTGACCCTGTCTATAGACTTATCCACATTAAAATAAACAAAATGAACGAATATATGGCTAGGTAATATGTTACTTTCAAAACTGACTACAATGGTCTTCTTAGATACATATTTAGTTTTACCACCTTTTTTAACTTTCCTGTGCATTCGTCTGATGTCTACAACCCTTGAGTTTGAATTTATGTTTTGTTTAAAATAATCAGCGTCGTAACTTGTGTCAACGTCTCGAATCAGACCCTTGACCTCTAAAAGGTGATTGGGTATAAAAGCTTTTAAGTTTAATTCTTTTAAATTTTTATTTGTGACCAAGTTGTTAGCTTCTGCTATTGAATTTAATATTACTTTAACGCGATTTCTACCTATTCCCTTAATTTCCTGAATGTTGTGTACGTTTAGATTTTTGTGTAAAATATGTCTTACAAACATAGGATGCAAACGACCCAAATTTTGCTGATTAGTTTTTTCAACATATACGCAATAATTATTTAACGCGTACTTATCTGGATTAATTGAGTCAATAAGTTTTGGTTCGTCTTTCTTAACACCTATTACTGTTCTCAATTCCATGACGGTAGCAGTACTTTCCATATTGGAAAAACTATCACTTTCACAAAAAACTACGCTTTCACAGAAACCTCAACTTTCACCATTTGGCGTCTTATTTTTTACGCTTCCCATGGAGGAACAAAGTTTTTAAAATCTAACATATTTAAATAGTTTTGATAAATTTAGTAACACGAAAAAGCAAAAACTTGAACACTTTTTTTTTATTTCAAGCGAAACTATGTTAAATATACCTACTTACAAAGGGTTAAACCTCTTTTTGAGATACATGGTATACAGCGAGCTGCAGGAATATATTTTTCTTGTGAATTTTTTAACAAATTATCTGACGGATTTTCATTTTGGTACCCTCGAAAAAAAAAACATAAAAATTCGTCAAGGTACCAAGAAAACATAAAAATAAATATTAAACTGCCCTGACTTCTAGACTTATATGGGGTGTTGCATTTTAATATTTAGGAGCAACCATGTAATTTTCTTGAAGATGGATTATTGTGGTATAAGGGGGCACATATAAATGTAAACAATTATTTTAGTACGACAAATTCCATTTGTTACCAACGAGTTGCATATCAGGATAGAAAATTTATTTTTTATTCCCAATTTGTACGGCACTGATCTAGAATTCTGTTGATTAAAACTTGAAAAGTATACTAAACTGGTAAAGCAGGCATTTTCAATGTTAGTTGTAACAAAGTAATCGCTTTAGCTTCACTAGTCATACTACCCAATTTCACAAATCCGTTAAAATATTTAATTTATAAATATGAACTACCAAACTAATCTAACTCGCTTTGTTTTACCAGAAAGTTAGTATTTCGTCAATACCTGTTGACATTATAAAGTTTATGTTAAATAGTAAAAAAGATAAGTAGAAAATAAACTAGGTATTTTGAAATGAAGAAACTTTAATATTATATTAATTAATTTTATGTCAAAGTTGCACAAATAAAGCAATTATGTAAATATCTAAAGTTGTTTAAGTTTTCTTGAGCATACGTAAATTCCTATAATCTCATAACTTCAAGCTAAGATAACACAACCAACCAAATTATGATTAATACAATGTTAACCGTAAACTCTGGTGTGCCAAAAGAATAGAAATTAGCACAAAACAGTGTGTTTTATAAAATATGAATGATTTTATCTTAATCTTTAATATTGAAATAATTATTTACTGTCACAATTAAGCCTAAGAATTAAATAGGTTAAGTCGAAGCCTCGGTTAAAAATGCACAACTCTTTTCCAAGAAAATGACAGCAAAAGAGAATTTATTCGCTTAGCAAAGCATACAACTCTGATGAAAATACTACACAACATAAGCTAGAAAAAAAGAATTTCAGCAGAATATAAAAATGATCTAACGAGTTAATATAATTATATAGTCACTCAAACAGTAAAAGGACCGTTTAAAGATAATGAAAAGAAAAGTTACGCAAAGTCAAAAAGAAATATATAAGCTCAGAGACAAAGACGAAAAGTCGAAAACAGATAAACAGGAAATTTTGTAAATAACTACAAAGTTTCACAAAGACCGCTATAGCCAAAAACCACCAAACAATTTCTGAAGTACTTTAACCAATGCAGTGTCAGAAGTATGAGCAGTATTAAAGGAAATGAAGAATCATGTGACAAATATTATTTTGATTTTATTATTTGTATAGAGCCGTAGAAAAAATATTGAGTGCAATACGTACATAAAGTGTCTTTTCTCAATTATGGAATTGCTGGAATTGCTCAAGATGGTTTTTCATTTGTCAAAAAGTACCACTTTATGCAATTGTTGCATAAGATTACTACTACAGTTGTAGTAGTAATATTTTATGACAATATAAATAATATCTATTTAAATATTTATGATATTTTAATATATTTTCAATAATCAAAAAAATAAAAAATCTTAAATACTAAAGTATACTTAAGCATAGCAATACTTACCAGTTATGTGTTTTTCTTCTAAAGAAAAGAGTATCTTGTACTTACCTAAAACAAAATTATATTTTATAAATAAAAACTAATGTAAAAAATATAGATTGTTTAAATTAATTTCACAAAGAATACGTAGATATATTATAGGCAAGGGATTGAACTCCTTGATGCTTTGATGTATATATATATATATATATATATATATATCGCACCCTCAGTAATATAGAGGCACAATTCAAAAAAGTAGATTTGTGGGAAATCGCGTTTAAAGATTCTGGTATCCGACATTACAGCTATTTTTTTAAATAACGTGCTTATTATTTAAGTTATAAATATGAAATTTGGCACATTTGTTATTTGATAACTGCACTAAAAATTACAATGAGGAAAAAATAATAATATAAATAAATTCTATTAAGTACAAGGAATGGAAAAAACTACTTTCGAGTTAGTCCCGTATAGTATAAAAAACCATAACAGAAATAAGGAACTATTAAAGTTTGATCCCTTATATTATTAGTGTACCTGCCACTGTTTAATTTTTAATCGTAAATGGTACTCTATATCACCAATCCCAACCGATGTTTGAATTTATTGTTCCTGTTTTATAAATAAAATATCAGGTAAAATAATAGTAATACTTTATTAATCAGTGCAAAATATAACAATAATCTAAAAAAAATTCAAAACAAGAGTTAAACATAATAAGATAGCTTTAATATTATTACATTTATTAGTTAAACTTTTTAATTCCAAATAAAACTTACAAGTAGTAACTCCTCAATTTTTACATTGTTGTTTACTTATTACTTAATTGTATATCACAATATCTCCACAGTAAACTTAAAAAATTATACATAACAAAAAAACATTCATTCCTCCATTCTAAACTTAGAAAACTGCATATAACAAAAAAATTCATTCTAAAAAATAAAGTCTTCAAAAATAAAATGTAGTCTCACAACTTAATTATTGTACTTTGACTATGTACTCAGTCTACACAAAATAATGTTGAAATCCCAAAGATTAGTAATATTAAGACAACACGTTGTTATAATAAGACGCATAGTATGGATCTATCAATTGTTTATTAATAAGATCCTTAAGATCATTCTTTTTAGCACAACGAAGTGGAAGTGCCTAGAGGTACGCTTTCTGCATGGTTATTTCTTTAATATTTGGCATTCTCTTCCTCTTTTCACGAACATTAACTATTTTAAACTCATCGTTATATGAGCACTTGTAATAAAACGAAAATGGGTCTTATTTGGTAAATTTCAGTACTTTAATACTATTCCATACAAGATTATTTTTCTGTTCATCTGTATTAAAATTATAGCCCCAATTTTCTTGTAATTTCTGAAGATCGTAAAAAACATTGTAAGTTAAACTGTGAACTATAAATGAAGCACCAGTTTTCCTTGCTCTTTTGATTGCTGAGATTTATTGAAAAGGAGAGTATATTGGGTCAGTTTTCCTATCTCTAGCTATCTGCTTTTGTATCAAACTATGCACGTTATCAGCTTCGTTCTGAGTGTGCCCTTTTATGAGATATTTGTGAGTTATCGACGACAAATTTTTTAGATTGGCAACAGCGTATAAGTATAAGCATGTGAGATATTTATTTTTGTGTTGCCCACAACAGTTATCGGAGAAAATGTTATATTACTTCCCTGTCACCAGCTTTATCAGACACAATCTGTAAATAATGGAAAACACAGCTCCCTATCTCTGTAGTGCCTCTTTTCGCTTGAGTCTCGTCCCAAAAATAATAATGGGCATTTTCATAGCCTTTAGAGATGTCCATTGTTGACACATCGTTTTCGTGAATTTTTTTTAATTCCGTCATAGTGAAATTGTAACTATTTAATTTAGATTTGTAGTAGAATGCTGATGTTTCACCGTTAGGACTTTGCATAATAGCTTGTACATCGTAACATACACAAATATTGCACTCATCAATGTTCTTTCTGTCATTCTTTTTTTCTCCCTGCATAACTTCTTTTCTTCCAAATGCGTATGACATTGATCCCTAAGATTCTGTTTTAGTGGTTCAGTAGGATTTTGGAACTGCAGGCAAAGATCGCATTGATCTTTTTTGGGTTGATAAAAGCCAAGGTTAAATTTTGTGTTAAAAATTTCATAAAACGTGTGATATAGTCCAGCCGTGCGAGACCTTTCCTCTTGCAGTACTTCAAAATCTCTAAAGAGCTCTGCAATACTTTTACCACTGCTGATGTACTCTCTAGAGGTAGATGCTCTTAGATAATGTGACTCAATGCGGGGTATAGGGTTGATGAAGTTGGTGATGTCATTTATAAGCTCATCACTTACACTTTTATGACTATTGTGTTTGCCGCGTTGGTCATCCTTTATAAGGCCCAGTTTTTCTATTATCTTCATGTACATTTCGAATCATCTTATGAGAAATATCAATAGTATTAATAAAAAAGCTTTTGCATACCCTAACTCTTTCGTTGTCTACGGAAAAATAGAATGCATGGTTTGGATTTCGTGGTTTTTCGGCATTGGTATACTTGTACCTAGGTGTAATCTGTGCGCTATTAGACAAAACATACATTCCTTGTAATTGTCTATCCCCTAATGCCCAAAATGCACTAAATAATTTCAACCTTTTGGAATCATCGATTCGCTCACTGCATTTTAATCTACATTTTTGGACACAAGGTGATTTCATATAACGTGCAGGAACCAATTTCTTCGAATGTATAGCTACATAGATTTGACCCAAGTTTCGTTTCATTTTTTGCGTGTTTTGTATCTATTTGGTTGGATTTGCTTTACGTTTTCTGGATTGTCTTTGAATGTTATCATTTGTCATAGTTACATTGTTTGTATCAATCGAAGTTAGAGTTGCTGTGATCCGTGGACGTCGACGAAAATGTTCTTGTTTGTAAGTGGAATCGTCATCACTGAGGTCTACGTCGCTTTCCTCTGAATGTATTGAAGACATTATGTAATTACCTACTGTTCTTGATCTAACTGATGGCAACTCATCGCATCTCGATAAGGATGGCATGGAAATATTGGCTTTAGACGTACCTTGCTGAGGAACGAACTCGGATTATATAATAAAATAAAATGTAAAAATTTTACACTACAAACAATACATTGAATCTATGTAATAAACACTGTTTTAAAACTACAACTTAATTATTTTTCTGTTAATTTAATCGGATCAATTAAAAAAATAGTTAAAATTTTCATGTAAATAAGGGCCAATTACAAAGTTCGCCATCAACAATAAAACAATTTACGTACTATAATGAACCAATAAGATATGATTCCGTATAACATCTCTACTTTTTGGCAATATAGCGAGCTATTATGAATTAGACCCAATTATTAATTACATTTTACATAATATAAGGGCTAAACTAAAAATTGTTCTATATAATACAAAATGTTAAGATACAAACTCACCAAGAGTTTTGTCATAGAAGGGCACAAACACGAATCGCACGACGTTTGAACAGTCCGCCTTTGACGACTATGGACACGTTACTGATTGTTACCTTGTAGCAGTAAAAACAATAGGTTGGCGGGGAGAGTAAGAGAGAGGCACAAATATATTTACCGAGCAACTAATGTAATATTTCTATCTCTGTCAGCGCTAACCGGTAGAGAATTTAATTTTGTGCCCATAGCATCTAAAATCTCAATTTACCAAAATTTTGAGTTGATCCCTTATATTACTGAGGGTGCGATATATATATATATATATATATATATATATATATAATATATATATATATATATATATATATATATAATATGATGTTTTGTTTGTATATGAGCAATAAGTGTTTAAAATAAAAAACATGAGTATAGGGTTTTTATCGCGGTTCTCAAAGAATTAGTTTGTAAGTACTTTTTTAAATTATCTTTATTATAACTATTATGAAACATACATATATATCTAATATAAACAATATAAATTTAAAACCACCTACCTAAAATTTGAAATTCTTACAATTATTAAATTATATTAACAAAATTTGGTACCTTTCTATCACTGAATGCCTAAAGTTTTCCAAAATCAAAGTTATAATCACCACTAAATATCTTCTTAATCAGCCTCGGTTATCCTTGTATTTGTGAAATTGCATATAGATATTATAATTTAAAATTCTTGTAATTTCCATATAATATACTACACTCCTGTATTGAACTATTGAATTAATTTACTCTCTTACTCTCCAACTGTATCTGACTTAATGAATTCTTCTAAGTTAATCCTTGACTATAACTGTCTTGAACTAACTTTCTTGATAAATCTAATTTAATAACTTAATTGTAACTGATTGACTGACTTCATCTCACTTAATACTGTTTTCTAACTTAATTTAACTTAATCTCTTCATGAATTCTTTTCACTTAATCAATTGTAACTAACTGACTGACTTCTTCTTACTTAACTAATGCCTTATAATATCTTAATAATTGACTGTAAATGACTTAGTAACTGTAACTTAATTTCTGACTGACTTAATGTAACTTAATTCTTGAATTCTTCTAAATAACTCACTTAATAATTGACTGTAACTAAATAATTGACTGTAACTTAATGACTTCCTGTAACTTAATGATTCACTGTAACTGAATAATTGACTGTAACCTAATGACTTCCTGTAACTTAATTTCTGACTGACTTAATGTAACTTAATTCTTAAATTCTTCTATCTATCTTCTTCTCACTTAATAATTGACTGTAACTGAATAATTATCATTCCAGATTGTTCCAGCAATAAATCATGGTCGAAACTCTTCATCTCATCAATATATGAAAGTTCTGGAATAATCTACCATGCAAATAGGATTAACTGTCTTGTATATTGACGTTTTCCAGAAGATTCTAGTGGAAATCTATAGATATTTAGGCTTTTCAGATCAGAATTAACTAATATATATATATATATATATATATATATATATATATATATATATATATATATATATATATATATATATATATATATGTATATATATATATATATATTTATATATATATAAATAATATATATATATATATATATATATATATATATATATATGTATATATATATATATATATATTTATATATATATAAATATATATATATATATATATATATAAACTAAATATCTTACACTAATATACTACTATCTTATATCCGTAATTATATTATAATTATGTATATATAATATATATATATACATATATATATATATATATATATATATATATATATATATATATATATAAATATATATATATATTTATATATAAACTAAATATATTACACTAATATACTACTATCTTACATCCGTAATTATATTTAAATTAAACATCCCAAATAATAAATATGTCAAAATGTAAAAATGTCAAATAACACAGTGTATGTTTGGTTGCGTATGCACATGGCTCAATTAAATATGTTTATAATTAAAAAAAACTTTTGACATTTAGTATTATGCTACATTCTTAAAAATACCCTCATATAATTATTTTTTAATAATATTCGCTAGTATATAACTTATAAATTATTTATTTAACTACTATTTAAGTAAGTTTATTAAATAAACATCATAATATTTCTATGCTAATTTCTTGTATATGTATTATTATTTCAATATATATATATATATATATATATATATATATATATATATATATATATATATTTACGGCATAAAGTGGAGTCCGCCCATGTTAAAATTCAGGTTTAAGTGAGCTCCGTGGTCAAGTGGACACCGATATACGGAGGTCACTTGACCATTCCCTAATATTGGTTCTGTCGATTCGTTAACATACAGAGGTTCATAATTATAAAAAAAATTTTGGAGCCCATAAATACCCCTGTATCATAAATGTATATCGTGTAGTTCACGTGTATATATTATAGGGGTCGTTCAGGTCTTTTTCACTGTATATTTGAACAATTAGTTTATCGGTTTAAGTAAGCTCTGAGAGTTTGGCAACCGTGCGATTATAGCGTATATTTTCAAAGTTTACCCTGAACGGTTTATATGAGCTCCATATTTTTATCTACTTTTTGTAGGCCGTGTAATGCCATACGCATTACACTGTGTAATCAAGGATATCTTATTACCGGGTATTACTACGTGCTAATAGGTACAAGTTACAGGTTATTTAAAAAACAGGTATATAGATACAAAAGGACTTGGGCTTATTATTTAATGGAATGGTCACTTGCATAGAAAATTTTATTTTCTCTGCATTTTTAAAAATGTTATATTTTTACTTAATATAGTTTTATTAGTTCAATGTTGAAGTCTACGTTTTTTTAATTGTAGAAGTTTCGTACTATTTATATTTTTTTTTACGTGACTTTGTCTTTGTGCGTTTTATAGAAGCATCCCAATAATAAAAACTGTTTTTATTTCATCCAATGTTCTGCGATATCTTGTATAAAGTTTTTTTATTATTTTAGTTTTGGTCTTATTTGTGCTACATAATATGATATCTTGATAGAAGGTTATCTCAAAATAAATATGGTTAAGTGATATAGATATATAATAGATATTTTTGTGTTAAAATGTGTAGTAGTGTGCACAAAAAGAAATAATGGTTAATTTGTAGGGCGAAAAGACGTTCGCCTCATTTTTAGCTGACAAATATTATTTCTGACCTCAATTTACCTTTTAGTTTTAAACAATGATCTGTGAATAATCACGTGCAATACAAGCTACTTTCAAGGAATTTATAGATAGTCTACAGTTCAACGATTTCATGACATTATTGGAGGTTTAGTTTTGTGAAAGCGTTTGTGTTAGGGAAATTGAAGGAGCACATATGAGTTTTTCAGGCGTTTTGGCTGAAAATTGATTCATAGATTATTTTTATTGTGCAATAATAGGTGTATCGTCTGTATATTAGAAGTCCTAGTATCTATAGGTATGGGTTAATCGTTTGTTTATACAATGTAAGTGTCTTTTTGCTATCCCAAGCGAGACCGTTCTTCATCTGCTATTCTTACCATCGAATGATACGAAAAATATTCTATTGTGTAGGCATACACAGATAATTTTATCGTTTGTTATCTACGGGATATCATATAGTTTTTGGAGAAATATCCTGATGAAAAATACCACCCCTGATACTCGATATTTTTCGTACCCGTCTTTGCTCTCTTGAGTAAGATTTAGTATTTGTAAAGTACGCGATCTTCCTTATCTATAGCCACTTTCGTCTTATAATTTGAGTTTTTTTTCTAATATCGGTGAAATCATATCATCGTCTCTTGTGCAAAAGTATTTTAAATAGCTGACAAAACAAAGATATTGGCCAATAGTTTTTGTGGTCGTTGGAGTTTTTGCCAGGTTTAAGCAAGGTAACAGCTTTGGCTCGTCTCTAGACTTTGCGTATCTGCATAATTTGAATACAGTTGCTCATCATCCGGATAAGCCATTGTAGTGTTTTGGTCCAGATTTCGTAATTAACTGTGTGTTCAGATCCTCAATGCCGGTAGTTGTATTATTTTTCATTTAATATGTAGATGGTGGATCCAATCAAGCTGACTGTTTTTGTCCTTTCTTATTTTTTCTTTGCTTCTTTTACGACAGAGATAGCAGATCTATATCTATAATAAGGTTTTCAGCGATCAGCTTAACACCAAATATCCTAGGTGTATCCCTATATGTGTTTCCTGCACTAGAAATACGCCAGATTCATGTTTAGCGCATATGTCTGATAAGTTTAAGTAAAGTAAAGTTTCTTTATCTCTAGATATACCCTTAACATATATAGGCATATGTTATTAGAATAGTTGGTAGTAAAAAGAACAAATTTGACAAAATAAATAAGTTTGTGATATCGGTTGCAACTCATACATGTACAGAGAGATAATAAGTAAGCATAGATAATAAGAAAATAAACAGCTAAAATAAGCGTAAAAAATTCCAACTACATACACCGATGCCATTGTTTAAGTGATGGGTTTATCACAGATATCAAAGATTACATTTTAATTCAAGGTTCCATTTACATATTTTCAACATGAAAAGACATGTTTATGCTTTTATTTTTTTAAATCTATTATTTTCTCTTTCTTGCAGCTATTTTAATGTTCTTTATTAATTGTCTTGTTTCTGCAGTAGGAATATATGTGTACCATGATAGGTTGTTATTTTATTTAATGTAATTACTCTTTGCTTTTGCCAATTGCTTTCTTACTTCCTCAGCGATTGGTTTTTTTTTTCTCATAAATAACCTCATCCTCTCTCGATATAGCTATTCTAAGATATTTAGATTTCACTATATGCTCCTATCATTTGGTTTTTATCTCAAATTTGGACCTATGATGAAATTTTTATATCTTAACTCTAATGCTTTCATATTAAACTGGAATAAAATACTTAAATACTAGCCAAATTGACATTAATTTTATAGTTTCCATTTTATTAGTACTGATGGTACATGATTAGCCTGTGTTGGTACTATATATCAATTTCAACACGTGGAAGTGGGAGCAATCTCCTGTTAGTAATTCCAGTGTCAATTATGACAAAACCCTTGATTGGATATTATAGGGTATCCAATATTTCAATCAACGGTATTTCAGAGTGATTTTTTTTAATTTTTATATATATTTGCAAAATGGAGAAGGAAGTTCAGTACAGAGCCGGTTAAACAGCTAATCTGTCAATTTAGAAGTAAGAACAAGTACCAACTTGTTAAAAAGCACACCCATACACAAAAGGGATAATAAAATGTACTGCACAAACTGTAGTGGTATGAGTTACATATAAGCTATATATTAATAATTAGGATATACAGTATTTTTTCTAATACACCTGGAACGATTGAGTAAATAGGTGAACTATCAAACAGGAGACTATTAGTGTAGAATTAGAAAAACTTAAAAAATCGTTGATCAAATATTCTCTATTAGGCAGTTAATGAGAAATGTTGGGAATACAGAAAAAAACAATTAAACCAGTTATTTATAGATTTTAAACAAACACATGATATAATTATAAGAATAAAACTATGAAATACCATGGCAGAACAAGGCTTACCTAAGAAATTAATTAATTTAACAAGGGTGAAGGACGAAAACTGGACAAAGTGCTTTAAAAAAGGCGAACGAATTGGCGTAACAGCTGTTTTAAAAACTAAACAATATGAGACGAATTGGGGATATTATATTACACAAACTAAACCGCTTGGATACAAAAAAATATCGGGAAATAATGATACGACAGAAAGACTAATGACTTTACAGCTAATTGCTACATAAATAGCAATGTAATGCAAATAGATGATTTTGTATATAAGACTAATAATATATTATAAATTATACCTACATATATATATATATATATTATATAAATACAAATAGTAAAATAAAAATACAACTATTATACAATATAGTAAATACTTATTTAGATAAACGTAAAATGTTCCACTGAACGTTAACGATAAATGTTTCAAATAAAGGTTAAAACATGCTTTTCAATTCGCGGTAAAAGACTTAGTAGAGTTCAACACACAAGATAAATTCGTAACAAAATTAATATATCAGTACACGGTACCCGATACAGCAGCAAATTAATTTTAACAACAAATATGTAGGTTGTACTTTACCCCATTGGAATCATAGCATCCGCTATGGAAATTGGCATCTTCTTTGACATACAGCAACCACATGTGAAATTACGAAAGATTAATGTTAAATTAGGAAAACTCAATTAACCGTTGATCAAATATTCACTCTTATATACTTAATGAAAAATGTTGGGAATAAAAAAAACATTAAGCTAGTTATTTATAAATTTTAAACAAACATTTAAATATGATATAATTATAAGATTGTGAATAAAATGTTATGGAAGAACTAGGCATACCTAAGGAAATTAACTGCCAACTTACTTTTAAATGGACAGTAGCCTCAAACAAGAAGATGCCATGTCTCCAATCGTGTTTACCATTGTTTTGGAGAGCATCGCCCGGAAACTCTAATACCGAAAATCTCACAGTTTAATATCAAGGTCCTCACATTATACGGACTTTCGACGATGAGTTTAATATAGTAGGGAGTATAATCATTATTAACAAAAAACATTAATACATTCAATAGAAAAAAGCGCAAAAAAGGGTCTTCCAAATCAACGATGATAAAAAATATATGGCATCATAAAAGAACTACAAAACAGAATAGGACATAATATTTCATTAGACCAGTACAACTTTGAAATGGTTCATCGGTCTAAATATTTGGTATTTAAGAGCACTTTGAACAAAAACACTACAGAATAGGATAACAACAGAACACAAGCTGGCAGTTCCTACGTTTTAAGCAATAAAATTAAATCCAAAATACATCCCGCAATACCAAAAATAAAAATCTACGTATGTAAGTAAAACACGGGCAATGAAAAACAAAATAAGAGCCGATTGAGCGTCGCAGAAAGAAGAATTCTTAGAGAAATATATGAATCTGTTATGAATAAGATTACAAACATTAACTTTGGCGTTGAGATTTAGTTTCTTGTACGACGTTACAATCTTTATCTTTGACCTTAGCATTAGTTCCCGGTCGTAAAACACTTCTGGGGGATTTTCTAGCAATCCTGATCTAATTAATACCTGAGTTTTACTTGCATTGTTTTATACATTCTGATTTTAGTAGTTCATATTAGACTTCTGGATTTAAAAGTGTTATGAGAGTTATATATGAGTTATATTAGTTTGCTACCTGAATTTTTCCTTTTATCTCTTATTTGACAACGATATCGCGATATCTAAAACACTCCTATCTTTCAAAATTATACGTTACTCCTGTTACGTTACGTTACTCTTGTTACGTTATATCGTGTCTTTTATCTGTTAATGAATATTTGGTTGGTTTTCTCGTTACTGACTATTATACAGTTTTTTTTGCTGCTAATAGCATTATTGTATAGTATACTAATATTTAATGTATATATTAAATCTGGATAGTGGATAGATATTCTTTACTTTCTCGGAGAAATTATATTCTAACTCACAAAAATCCTATTAAATTGCCAAAACCGCCCTTGCATGTTCTATTTACTTATGAGACGCAGCAGCAATATCAGTACCATAATAATGCGTATAGTCCTGGACTGGCTAATCGTTGGATAATAGAAGCATGCATGTAGCAGTTTTCATGGTTTGATGCCTGCTTGCTGAAATCGGGGAGCAGATATATCAGAACCAAGGTAATGACTATAGTAATTGTTGCTTTACCGGCAAAATATTAAATACCAGAAGGTATAACGCTAGCAGTCTCACTGCAGCCTCGATGGAGAAGGCAAAGTGAGACAACTTTATTATTATTAACCAACATTATATTTTCTAGTAAAATCATCATGATTTTACAGCAAGACAAATTTTCCAATGTTGGTAATCAAAACATCATGTAAGTACCATCAGGTTCCCTATGTTGGTATCCAACAAAATCCTTGTAATAACGATACAGGAAACAAAACTCCAGAGATATAAAATAAATAAACCAGATATCTAATAAAATACAGATTCTTGATTCCAATAGTTAAAAAATTAACCAACAGCCTACCCAAACAGATATAACGTCCATTTAACATGTAATCCGTTAACGGTCCAAGGTACAAAGCAGCTATGCCTAGCATAATGCTGATGATATAGATTTGATAAGAAACTAAAACATAGACGAAGTGAAAACCAAATACAAGCAAATACACAGAAGAGACCAATTAAATAAACCTAGATAAAACAACTAGATAAAAAGTCAACAACTACAATTTCAAAAGTATAGAAGACTTTAAATATATTGGATCAATAACCACAGTTAATAATACCGCCACTGGAGGAATAAAGAGCATAATATAAACTTTAGACCTATTTTAAGACCAAAGAAGACTTAAAACTTCAGCGGCATTTTGACTGACTGTACAACTTTTGTCCAATTTGTTCGGTCTTCCATCAACATAGGGTCAAATAAAATGTTCATTTTGCGGAGATCTGCTTGGATGTTATCTCTCCATCGCATTCTGGGACGTCCGAGTAGTCTTTTGCCTGTGGGAATCTCCTCCCACGCCAATTTTACAAGTCTTTCGTTATCCAATCTGTGCACGTGCCCTGCCAATCTTAGTCGCTATGATTTAATTTCTTGGACTATATTGGCGTCGCTGTAGAGAGCTTTTAATTCGATATTAGTTCTGATCTTATACTGGTTTGTGGTGATGTCATGGTGAAGTTCAAAAATGTTTCTAAGTATTTTTCGTTCAAAGCGTCTGAGCTTTTCTTCGTTTGCTTTGGTCATGGTCCACGTTTCGCATTCGTATGTTAATACAGGTCTGACGATAGATTTATAGATTTTGATCTTTGATTTTCTTGTGAGATTTTTTGATTTTATGAGCTTATCCAGTGCAAATAGACAGCAGTTTGCAGATTGGATTCTGTCTTTTATTTCTTCAGTAACATCGTTGTCAGCTGTGATTACGCCCCCCAGATACTTAAAACGTTGTACTCTTTCGAAATTGAATTTGTTGACCGTCACATTTTGTCCTATTCTGTCTCTTCATGTCGTTCTATTTATACACATATATTATATATTTCGTCTTATCTTCATTAATCTTTAGCCTTACTTCACTTGTTGCTCCTTCCACCTTGTTGAAAATGTCTTTCGTGGATAGGATGGAGTCTCCAACGAGATCTATGTCATCTGCATATGCGAGTAACAGCTTGGGACCTTGAACCGATAGCAATTCTCTTTTTATTTCGGCCGACCTCATGGCTTTCTCTAATACAAGGTTAAAAAGTAGTGGAGATAACACATCACCCTGTTTAAGTTCACTGTTGATTTCAAAGCTGCCAGACAGTTTATTATTTACACGTACGCGAACTTTAGATATTTCAGAAGTTCTGCTGGTATCTAGTCCGTACCCGGCGCTTTGTGATTTTTCAGCTTATTTAAGGCCTTTTGGGTTTTTTGACTGGCATGTCCGCTGTGATATAGATCTCTTAGTTATGCTGTTCTTCCTGTATGATGTTTAGAAGGTCCCTAAAATACTTTTTCCATTCTTCAGTTACTTCTTTACCGTCGATTATCATACGGCCTTGGTTCTATGTCTTCTTTTCTCATGGGAAATTGTTTTATAGAATTCTCTGGAGCCTGGTTTGGGCTGGTCTCTCTCCATAGCTTCATATTTTTGTTGTTCATAGTTTCTTTTCTTTGTGCATATTATTTTTTCTTGGTTCTTTTCGGCAGTCGTCATATTTCTTTTTACTTTGGTCTGTTTGCAGTTGTATCTAAGTCTTCCTTACTGTTTGTCTTTTTCCAGCTGTTTCCGACATTCCTCGTCATATCATGTTTTTGCCCTCTTCTGCCTACTCCTTCCAAATATCTTGTCCGCTGTCTGGGTTATTATTTCGGCAGTCGCTTTCCATAGCTGTTCTATATCATTGTATTCTCTTTCAGAGTTCAAGGTTTGTTCAAGTTGTTCTCTATAGTTTTGTTGTTTCTCTGCATTGTGTATTTCGTCCATGTTCCATTGTGGGTTTATTGTTGTTTTATTGTATTTGTGGCTAGATATTCTGGATTTGACTTTTGCTCTGATTAAGTAATGATAATTATCTGTGTCTCCGTCTATTCCTCTCAGGCTTCTGACGTCTATAATATTGTTACCAGGTTTGCTTATGAATGTCTTCATGCGGAAACATGGTTGACCCTATTAGCATAATATTAGCTGCTGCAGTTTCTGTGATTCTTAAGCCATTGTCCTTGGATACATTGTGTAGGCTGTGTTTACCTATTGTGGGATATAGAGGCTAGGCTCTTTGCCTATTTAGCATTAAAGTCCCCGCAGATACATTGTATTTTAACAAAGAGTGAGTGTGAGTGAGTCTTGTCCATAGAAAAAAGAGTGTCTTTCTTCAAAAGTGCAGATCGCAGGGTAATTATCGCCCATAAGTAGCGTCCACTTGGCAAAATAATTTCTATAAAACCCCATTTTTTTAAGGAGAGCTGTTCCACTTGCCAAACCACACAGACCTGTGTTCGAGTTCTGTCTTTAGTTACGTGCTCTAGTGTTTTGCTGCATCCATCCTACATGGTAAAGTACAATACACCATATTTATTTTGTTGTATGCATAGTCTATACATCAAGTACTTTTACTTGCTATTGAATTATTTCTATTGTGTCGCGATTTGAACCTTTTAATTGAACTTTATTTTACTTTCGTTTAAAAATTATAAACTTTTTTCATAATTTGAGCTTTATACCGTTGTGTATTAGACAAGTATTCTATTTCTTTTTATCATAGTGAGTCATTATTCAGACAAAATATTTAAGTCTTATGGTAACTTGATTCTGTAATAAAATTCATGGCAGACGACAAGCGGTTTCATAATCACTAAACATATATATTTCTTTATGGGTTCATATGTTTTACAGTTATGGTATTATGTTCGGTCTTATTGTTTTATATACTTTGTCGCTTGTATAAGCTATCATTATCTTGCCTTTCTGTATTTTTCGTTTTCAAGCTTATTTTAATTATATAGACGTTAATCATTTAAAAGTAAATGAATATTTTTTTTGTCACTTGGTTTAAATATAGTTTTTATTGCTTATTTATTTTTATTCGTAATACCCAAGTCGAAAGGGAGAAACCAGCGAGACGAATTTTAGATTAAACATAAATTATACATGTCTCGTTTCTGATGATGGCCACCTATATTACATAATATATGTATATGTACAGAAAGCAACACTTATTTCAGTTCGTACGATTTGCAGTAATTTTTTTATTGTTATTTCGGGAATTTCACGTTAATACTCTGTTTCTGTTGTTCCGCTTATTTATTTGAGATATGTTACTTTTTTTTCTTTTTCACAATAAGCAATTCTGCTTGTTCATTGGCGGATTAATACCTTTATGGAAGGTTGTCACTTCATCTTTTGCGCGGTCGTCCGATACTTCTTTTGCCGATTGGTGACTTATCTCTTGCTATTTTGACGACACGAGTCTCCTCCATTTTGCTTATGTAGTTATTCCATTTTTTACTTTTATTTTGTGTCCATATATTTATACACTGTACGGTAAATTTTCTTTTAATGTTTTCACTTCTCTTTCGATTTCTCAGCGTATTTCCTGTAATTCTTCTCAGTACTTTCATCAGATAGTTTTTATAATATTTAGGGGAGCTACTCTATTATACATAATGTGGATTACATATTTCAGTCTTACTCTGTCAAACGGTGTCTGTAGGTCAATCAGACACAGAAATGCTGATCTATTATACTCTAGTGATTTCTGAGCAATTTGCTCTATAGCGAATATTGCATCTGTACATGATCTTCCACTAAAAAAAATCCGGTTGTTTATCTGCTTAACATATATTCTGATTTATTAGCACTTGTAAAATTTTAGTTGTAAGTTTTAGTGAAGTATTTAACAAGTTTATACCACTGTAGTTTTCGGTTTGTTTTTATCTTCTTTTTTGACTAGTAGAATTAGTTCGCTCGTTCTCCATTCTTCCGGTATTTTATTTTGTTTTATAATTGTATTACGTAATGTTGGTAATTGTTCTGTCATTGCTGCTCCAAAATATTTCAGTACTCGTTTGGTATCTCGTCTTTACCTTCTGCTTTTCTATTTTTCAGATTTTCAAGTATTTTCCGAACTTCCTGTACATTTATATTAGGTTCTTTATTTGTGGTAATATCTGGTGTTTCCGGTTTCAGCGTCGTTTGATCTTCTCCTGCATATAGCCTTTTTAGGTAGTCAATCCACGTATCCTTTCTTTGTGTTTTAGTTCTATTAGTTTCTTTACCTCCATTCTTTGACCTCTTATGAAGCGCCCTATTTCCTTTTGTAGACCGTAAAAATATGTTTCATTTCTTTCGGAAAACGTTCCTAGTGATCATTTTTTATTTTTCTGATAAGTTCATGAGTTTCGTTTCTAATTATCTTGTAATTATGGTATGCCTCTTGTATTTTTTTTGACGTGTATTTCAGGTAAGCTTTTTATTTTCTTTACATTTTTCCTTTACTTCTCTGTACAAAACCATGGAGTTCTTCGCGTTGGCAAAGATTTATTTTTATTTATATTTCTTTCACCAAGAACTTTTTTGGCCGAGGCTAAGATATTAGACCCCATTTTTGCCCAGCTTTCTTCGACTCCATCACTTTCTGTGAAACATGTGTTTCTGCTTTTTTTTTTTTGGTTATTCTTTTTTGGAATAGGTATCTTGTGGAGTCATCCTAAAAGCTTTCGAGTTTTATCTTTGTAGTGTATTCTGGTATTTTGTTCAATCAATCACATATATGTGTTTTCATTCGGATTTTGTACAATACCAATTTCTGATCGCTTCCTATTTCTGCTGATATTAGTGCTCTTACATTCAAGATTTATGAGGTCAATAATTCTCTATTCGACCGAATATAGCCCATCATAGATCTGTGTCCTCTACTGTTTTCAAAAGTGTATTTGTATTGTTCTTTTTGAAGGAAAAATGTATTATTAATATGTATCTCGTTTATGCTGCTGAGGTCCGTCAGAAAGTTTCCGTTTTAATTTCTGATATTTTCATTATATCGCTGTTTTATTCCTGAAACTATATCATTGCCAACACAACAAATGATGAATAATATAATGATTATATATTCATCATTTGTGGTCTCGTTTTTTTATAGTCTGAAGGTGTTCGTAGAAGTTTTCGCTTGTGGTGGCATCTTTGTTGTTCTCTGGTGCATGGATTGCTATCACATTCAGAGATTTGATATCCAGTTTAATTTTTACACTTACTATTCTTTCAGAGGTATTTTTACATTCTTATATTTAATGTAAAAAATGTTTGTGTACTAACAGGGCGACTCCTTCTTTGGCTCTGGTTTCTTTCGCAACACCACTGTAAATCATCAGATAGTCATCTAGAATAAGTTGACCCTTTTCTTTTTTCTTTTTATCTTTTAGCGCACATATGTCTATATTTTTTTACAGGCTCTTTTGTAATTTCCTGTTCTCTTGTGTTTAAAAACTTTACGTACCAAGTACCGATACAAAATATATTTCTCGTTTACCATAAACTCGTTGTCCTCTTTCTCCCGTTAGTTGTCGTAATAAAATAATTTTTGTTTTGAGGCATAATCCTGTTTCTATGAACTGTATGGTTTTAAAGTCTATCAGTAGGGTGCTAAACTGGCTGTAGACCTCCTCCTTATTTATCCGGGCTTAGGACCGATAACAGTTCTGTCGAGCTACTGGATTCACCCAATAAAATTGCAGGCGGATTTGAGATATGTTACTGAGAAATGTTTTCATTCCTCTCTAGCGATGTACTTAATCTCCATTAATTCTTTGATTTATTTTTTGTCCTTTTTCACATCTGTTTTATATTAGGTAAATTCTTGTTTCAAACCCCCCGGCGCACTTGCAGGTCTATATATTATATAAGTATTTTATTTTTCTTGGCATTTTACATTTACCTCTTTTTATACTTACTTTACTTTCCGTGTCTGGAACACCAACAGCTTTAAATTTTGTATTTCCAATGGTTCTCTCATCTCTGTGCATGATAGATGGTGACTATTTTAAACCGCGCTACAGTCGCAGGTAGCGTCCTTCTGGTATCCCCATTTCTTCAGGTTACCAGCACAACGTGAAATGCCAGTTCTTAGTATAGCGCTTTCCATGGGATACCTCTTTTGATAGATAAGTTTATTTTCTTTTTCTCAAACAGTCTCTTTTATTTCCCACATATACTTGATATTTTAAATCTATATTGTTGCGTTTTTGTTTCATCCACTAGGATTTGCTTAGAGACGCAGTTAACATTTTTAATGTTATTTATTCCTTATCGTATGGTTTTATTGCTGTTGTTGGAGCTCTGGCATATATGAGTGAGGTATTGGCCTAACTATTTCTGTCCTGTGACCTTTTTGCCTCATTTAAATGGTGCACATGTCCTTATGACAATTTAATCTATTAATTCTGTTACCAGTTTTTCCCTTGTTGTTTAATGCTGTAATATTACAGATTGCTATTATTTATTTATTTATGTTTACTTTTGCTTTCGAATATTTCTTCGTATACCGTTTTTAGTTCTGTCCTTGCCAGGAGATAATCCTATCAAGAATCCCTCCTCATTTGTTCTGGCTGGGTAATTTGTATTGAACTCGAAATTTATACCTTATTAAAATGTAGAATAATAAAGTTTTTTAAATGAATTTGCTTATGATTAAATTTTAGATGTTGACGAATATAAGTTTAAGTAAAATATTCATGAAATTCCTCCATGACTAAATTGATCGATATTTAAATATATTTCAAGTTCCAAAATGTAGCTGCTGTAAAATTTGAAAATCTACTACTAATACAATTATTGGCAACATCGCAGGAGTTAAGAAGTGTACGCAAAATGGTAAATACGGATCCCAAAAATGTTTTATCCTGCTGTGGAGTCCACTTACTCCTACATGTTGGTCGGAGTCTACATAAAGCGCTACTCAGATAATAATATACACGGTGTATATTCTACTGGAGTTAGTATAATACCGTTTTAGTACGGAGCCTACATTAACCGCTAGAAGTATATATATATATATATATATATATATATATATATAATATATATATATATATATACATATATATATATATATATACTTCTAGCGGTTAATATGGGCTCCGTACTAAAACGGTATTATACTAACTCCAGGAGAATATACGCCGTGTATATTATTATCTGAGTAGCGCTTTATGTAGACTCCGACCAATACGTCGGATCAAGTGGACTCCGTAATAGGATTAAACATTTTTGGGATCCGTATATAACTTTTCCCGTACACTTCTTAACTCCTGCGATGTTGCCAATAATTGTATTAGTAGTAGATTTTTAAATTTTATAGGTGGTACATTTTGGAACCTATTGATATGAACATCGAGTAGCGTAATCGTCTAACAGTTTAAGAAACTCTTCTGTAAGATCTTTATAATTTTTTAATTACTGCAGTTTATGGCGTGTAATATTTATTTCATGAAGTAGTTAAAATTAGACTATAATAATTTATAAATTAATCTTTAATATTATAATATTTTGCTGTCTAATTTCAATATGTTGATTTTTAATTAACAAAATATTTGATGCATTAAAGTCGCGTAGCTATTTTCACCAAACATTCAATTTTAAAGCTATTAGTATAAAAGTCTAAAAAAAAAGTATAAAAATCTAAGGAATTTAATATGGATACACACGTCAGTGTGCTTTTCTCAAGTCTCAAGTTTCTCGAATCCATCAATCATTCATTGTATTTCTTATACTTTCATTTTAATCCTCTCCAATCAAGATTTTAAAGCAGGTTTGCTCCATTAGTCCATTTTTATTACTTTTTGTCACTATTTCTCCTTTTTCATTATCATCATCATTACGTGGCGCTACAACACTGGGTGGGTCTTCGCTAACTACAAATTTTCTCCAAGTTGATCGATTTTCCACGAATCTGTAATCAAATGAAATGGTAATATTTTGAGATATAATTGGATGTTTTCTCTCCATTGCTTACTGAGACGCCTAAGCGGCATTCTTTCTTCTGTGCTAACTTCCTTCCAGACCAGTTTTACAAGTTTGATATATTGGCGTCTATGCATGTGTCCGATCTACCTTAAGCGATTTATTTTTCTGAACAATATCGTTATAAAAGCTTTCTTTATTCAGTATGGGTTCTTATTCTATACGGATTTGTACCGATATGATAATAAGGTTAAAACATTTTTCTAATTATTTTTATTTCAAATATTCGTACTTCTTCCTTATTTTTTTTAGTCAATGTCAATGATTCGCATCCATGTATTAAAATAGGTCTAAAATTTGAATTATGCTAAAAGTATTTAGTTATTGACATTATTATTAACAGTGATTATTTATCTAAGATATTTAAAGTGTTCCATATTTTTGAAATTGTAGTTGTTAACTTTAATATTTTATCTAGATTTATTAAATTGGTCTTTTCTGTTGATTCGCTTGTATTTGGTTTTCATTTCGTTGATTTTTCGTGCTCTCTTTACTTTATTGAAAATGTTTGCGGACGGGAGAGTTTCTTATGAGATCTATGTCATTAGCATATGCTAGGAGTGCTTTGTACCTTGGGCCTTTAATGAATTACATCTTAAATAGGCGATATTTCCATTTTAGTAAGCTGTTCATTAATTTTTTGACTATTTGAATCGACAATCTGTATTTTATTCGACTGTTATATCACAGAGTTTCTTGGCGCATATTTTCATTCTTGGTTTTTTGTTTCCCGTATCACTATTACAAAGATTTTTCTGGAGATCGATATAGGGAACCCGGTGGTATGTACATGATGTTTTCATAACCAACATCGAAAATTTGTCTTACTGTAAAGTCATAATGATTTTACTAGGAAATATAGTGTTGTTTAATAACAATAAAGTTCAAGCAACAATTCCTTTATGCAATACTTGGTATGATATTTCTGCTCCCCGATACCAAGTAGCAGTCCCGAAAACATTAGAACTGCTACACTCATGTTTCCTATTACCCAAAAATTAGCCAGTCCAGGACTATACTGCCCTCATAAGTGAATAGAATATGTACGGAGGTTTTTGGCAATTTAATAGGATTTTGTGTGTTAGAATATTATTTCTCCGAGAAAGTAAAGAATATTTATTTGCTATCCGAATATAATCCATAAAAGAAAGGATGTAGAGTAAGGCATAACGTAACAATAAAGCTATATAATTTTGAAAGATTGCAGCGTTTTAGATATCGTAGATAACGTTGTCACATAAGAAATAAAAGGGAAAATTTAGGTAGCTAACTGATGTATATAGAACCCTTATAACACTTTTAAATCCAGAAGCCTAATATAAATCTCTAAAATCAGGATATATAAAACAGTGAACCAGTGCTAATGTGTGGATATGTAACGAGAACGTATAAATTAGATCAGGATTGCTAGAAAAGCCATCAGAGGTATTTCCCGACTTACAAAGGTCCGAGTACTAACCAATACCGAACGAAACTAATGCCAAGGTCAAACACATATATAAAGATAGCAACGAGGTACAAGAACCTAAATCTCAACTCCAAAGTTGCGCTGGCTTTATCCAAAGGCTCTCTCATTAACTGCATTCCCAAGTTAAATTGGTAGGATGCCCCGAGAGAAAAAATGCCCTTAGGATGTCCACGGATGAAGGCGCAGATTTAGGAATAATGAGACTACTTACCGACTTACCGACTCATCATATTTATCAACACCTGCTATCCTACCTACAATCAATACATATCTGTTGAGGACTATCAAATCAATTACATGTAATCAAACGAACTAGGCTTAAAAAAAGTATCCTAGGAAAGGCACTTCGGCAATATTGACATATATTTTTAAAACGCCATTTATGTGGCTGAGTTTGCAATAGGAACGAGGAGACAAAAAGGAAGAAATGGTAATAAAATCTTGTTGCGTTCCGACTATACGATGACGATGATCTCTATATAACATATAGGAAGAAATGGAGAATAATGTCTATGTTCAATTTAGAACTCGTTGGTTTTCTCCCTTTCGAATTGGGTATGTATATGTATTACCATAGAAAAAATTAAAAAAAACTATAATTATGAAACTCTATCTAAAATAGTAAAATCGATAAACAAATTATATAAACAAAAAGATTATATAAATCCCTAATATTTAAACAGACTGCTTTACAAAAGGTGAACGAATAAGCATAAATAAATTGCCAACAAAATAAATCAGAAGAATATGACACAGTATATTGCTTAAAAAGAATTCTTATGTGACTATGCTAAAATATGATACGATCGGAAAAACGGCAATGACTTTTACAGCTGATTGCCACATAAATATTAATGTAACGCAAATATGATGATATTGCCTCGTACTGTTATATAGCAATTTGTTGTCACATTGCTGAAAGTTACTTGATGGAAATTCATTGTATCTAACAATAAAACAAGTATGCGTTTACACGTTATAGATTGTAACTGAATAAGTTGAGGAGGGGAAAACTGTTTGTCCCAAGTTGGTATTCAGAATTATGTCTGTATTTTGTAATTTGCCAATTTCCATAGGTTTAAATTTTCATAGATATCACTAGACTCGAGAGCAGTGTATGATTCCTTAGTTATGTTTTTAAAGGATAGTAAAATAACCATCTAAATAATTATGCATTAGTTAATAACGTAACCTTTGTTTCTAACCCAATTGTCAAATTCCTTCCTTACCGTGGCCTAGTGTTGTACGTCTTTTTAAAAAATGCCTTGATGGGCCCCTAGGCGAGAAGAGAGTGACCCTGTTTACCTGTCTTTTGTTTTGTATATTTATTAATATAAACTCAAACAACTATTTGTACCATGTTGAGTCTGGCTGAATGACTAAAAGTCTATGCCAAAAAAATTTCATAGAATCTAAAGACAGCTTAAGGCCTTTATTATAAATATACTTTTTAGTAATGAAAATAAGTAAATAGAACCTAGAATATCCATGTAAAAGAATGTAATCTTTGATCTCTGGGATAAATTCATCTCCTGAACAATGGCGCCGATATATATGTAGTTAAAATTTTGTACACCTATTTTAACCTGTTTGTTTCCTTATTATCCATATATGAGTTGTGACCGATGTTACAAACTCATTTACTTTTTACAAAGAGTTTATATAAAGTAAATACTTTGTCATTTTTTATGGAGTTCAACGTAGAAGCCTTCACGAAAATTTAAGTACTAATAAGACCACCGCAATCGGGCGTACCTTGGGTAATGAATAATTAATTAATTGGTTAATTCTTCAATCACTCGTCCAATATGAGTTTTGTCAAATCGGTCCTTTTTAGGACCAACTATTCTATAGAGATCAAGTAAACTATATCTAGAGATAAAGACAATTTATAAGCCTGATGGAAGGTGTAATAAATAAAGACAATACTATATTGAGTAATTATATAAGCAAAAAGTATATTAACTTTACATTAACATGAATAATATGATTGTCACTTAACTGGGTATTATACACACGCTCTACTTTACTTAAGCTTATCAGACATAAACGCTTAACACAAATGTGACGTATTTCTAGTGCAGTAAGCACATAGAGGGCCAAACCTAGGGTATTTGGTATAAAACTGATCGCAGAAGATTACATAATAAGTGCCGGCAAAGAAGCAAAGAAAAACTTAAAATGAGAGAGGACTCAAACTAGTCACTGCGGGAACCATTTAACTATGTTGAGCTTGGATCCACTATCCACGTATAAAATAAACAATATTACGGCTCCCGATTGAGGATCTGAGCACAAAACTAATTATAAAATTTTGACCAAAAATACTACAATGGCTAATATCTAAAGTCTGTAGACAAGCAAAGCAAAGACAAAGTTATCACTATGCTTTAACCTGGCAAAAACTCCAACGACCACAAAAGCTATCGGCCAATATATCTATTTATTTTGTCAGCTATACAAAATAAATCTGCACATGATCCTTAATATAAACCGATAATAGAAGAAGAACTCAAATTAAAAGACAAAAGTGGCTATATATGACAGGAAAGATCGTGTACATCACAAATACTAAATCTTGCCCAACACAGCGAAGACGGGTATGAAAAATATTAGGTATGAGGAGTCGTATTTGTCAATCTCAATGCCGCTTACGACACCTTAAATTAGAGGGCATTTTTTTAAAATCTATGTGATATCCCCTTAGGTAATAAACTCACTTGTATTATCCGTGTATGCCTACACAACATAAGATTTTTCGTATCACTCAAAGGTAAGAATAGCAGATGGAGAACGTAGAAGAACGGTCTTCTTTGGGGTACCGTAATCGCACCTACGCTGTATAACATTTACACAACCCATACCGGTAAATAGTAGGACTTTTATTATGTAGACGATACATCTATTGTTGCATAACCAAAAACTTATGTTGCTAAAGTAGAGAAAAATCTAAATAATACCTTAAACAAAATAAAAATATAATCTGAATCAATTTTAAGCCACACCCCGGAAAAAGTTAGGTATGCTCCTTCAATGTTCCTAACAAAGACGCTTTCACAAATCTGAACATATATCTGAACCAATAGTGTCAAGAAATCCTTAAACTCTGCACTTGCTATAAATACCTTGAAGATAGTTTCTATCACACTTTATTATTCACAGAACTTTGTTTAAAACTAAATGAAAACCTAATACTACTATATAAATGAAATTAGAACCAAAAAAATAATATTCTCCGCAAACTTGTCAGCTAAAAATAGGGAGCACATTCTTCCACCCTTAAAACGTAGACTTGAACTCTATGCTTCTGCCGAATATACCTTGCTAGTAGGGGTGACATCAACACATACTTAATACGTAGATTTAGCTATAAATTAGTCAGTCAAATTCAGAGTACCTATATTAAGACTCACATCCATACATAAGCTCTACAATATCGTAGCTATCAATCCACCTAATATCAGAAGATAAGTAGCTAGAGAACGAAAGAAACAAAGTCTAGATTCGTAACATCAACTCCACGTATACCAGCCCATTTTATGACTAGAATCGAAGAAAAAACTGGCCAGATCAACACATCTGCAGGATATACAAAAAAAAGTAAGCTGCTCCTCGACATCTGAACCATCGAAAGAAACTTCCTGATGGTAGTTATCTTCCTTAAATCTGCCAGGAGGACTCTGGTTAACCTATGTGAATGTGGGGTGGTACAAGATTCATCACACTTTTTTAGTTGACTTTATCATCCAAATCGGTCTTTTCTGAAGGAAAAGGTTAATTTATTTGAACTAAACATGTAAAGTACAGTCAGTAAGCTATTACTTATAAAGTAAAGATCATTGCAAATTTGACACTACCTCCACTTATATTGATTACATATTACCCCTAAATACTAGATAAAATATTCAGAAATATGTAATGATCGTGAAGTGATATAATTCTTGTTAGATAAATTAAGCATTCTTCCCTTTTTAGTGCAACACTACCCATTTTTACACAAAAATATCTATTTTAGCACTATATTTCGAGATAACCGTCTATCCAGAATTATATGTAATACACAGATACAACTAGAAATAATATAATAAAAAAGCTGTATACAAGATATCATAAAACAAAAGATGAAATAAAAGAAGTTTTTATTAAGAGGGTTCTTAAATAAAACGTATAAAGACATACTCACGTTAACAAAATACATTAGGAAATTTCCGCATATGAAACAAAATCCAATTTGGTAATGAAATCCTTTTGTATCTATAAAGCTATTTTTAGAGAAGCACGTACCTACCAAAAACAGGTAGTTATTAGTATACATATCTGTTACACACTGTAATGCGTATGAATGATAACAAAAATAAGAAGTCCATATAAACATACTTTATTGAAAGAGGTAAAAGTACACTGCTAAGAAAGTACATTGTATTTCTTATACTTTCATTTTAATCCTCTCCAATCAAGATTTTAAAGCAGCTTCACTCCATTAGTCCATGTTTGTTGCTTTTTGTCACTGTTTCTCCTTTGTCTTTATCATTATCATAACGTAGCGCTACAACACTGGGTGGGTCTTCGCTAACTACAAATTTTCTCCAAGTTGATCGATTTTCCACGAATCTGTAATCAACTGAAATGTTATTTTTTTTTTAGATATGGCATTTTCTGTGCTAACTTCCTTCCATACCAGTTTTATAAGTTTGACATCTTGGCGTCTATGCATGTGTCCGATCTACCTTAAGGGATTTATTTTCCGGAACAATATCGTTATAAGAGCTTTCTTTATTTAGTATGTGTTCTTATTCTATGCAGATTTGTAGCGATATGATAATGAGGTTAAAAAATGTTTATTATTTTTCTTTCAAATATTCGTAATTCTTCCTTACTTGTTTTACTCATTGTCCATGATTCGCATCCATGTATTAAAATAGGTCTAAAGTTTGAATTATTCTCTGTATTTTTTAGTGGCATTATTATTAACCGTGATAATTTATCTTATAAGATATTTAAAGTGTTCCATATTTTGGAAATTGTGATTGTTAACTTTAATATTTTATCTAGATTTATTAAATTGGTCTCTTTTGTTGATTCGCTTGTATCTGGTTTTCATTTCGTTGATTTTAAGTGAAAAACTTTTCGTGCTCTCTTCACTTTATTGAAGATGTTTGCGGACGAGAGAGTTTCTTATGAGATCTTTATCATTAGCAGGAGTGCTTTGTACCTTGGGCCGGTAATGGATTACGTCTTAAATAGGCGATATTTCTATTTCAGTAGGCTGTTTATTAATTTTTTGACTATTTGAAACGGTCCTGCAAGTGACAACAGGAGGTTCATTTAATTTCGCTTCGTAATAAACTTAAAATTATTCGGGAATTACAAGTTAGAAAATTCAACCGAGTTCAAAAATAAGTATCAAAAGTTAAGTGCATACAGGTGATAGTAATTAATAAAGAAAATACCATCAGACAAGTAAGATAGAAATATTTTAATAATTTTAACAAGTCTTAAGTAAATGAATAATTGAGTGAAAGATTAAAAAAGTGGTTTTGGCGAATGTTCGAAGGGTCGACCTGATTAGACAGGCCATTCACGTTCCGACTTGTGGTCCCACTTAGTAGGACTACTAGTTGGATGTTAGTCTCCACTCACGCTCCGACTTTCTATCCAACTAGCGGTCCAACTTCAGTCCTAGGTTGTTTTCACGATGGTGTACATGGCTTAACCAAAAAATGTATCGAATAAACACTACGCAAAATATAATAATATGATATGTATGTTTAAAAATTAGGTTTCGTTTCTCTAGTTATTTGTCTAGGGCTGAACTAATTAATTTTTTCAACTTTTGATTTTTATGAATTTTTAAGATGTAGGAAAAAATTATAGGTTTTAAAGATTTGTATAGGTATCAAATCTATATTTTATTTGTTTTAAACTGGACCTGGGATTTATTTTGTTGTGTGTGTGTGTCGTATATTTTTAATAGGAATAATTTTTCGTGCAATTGAAAGTTATTTTCTATTATTTTTTTGCGAACTAGGGATCTTTTGCTACAACTATGATTTAATTTTCATTGTTTGTTGATAATTCTTCCGTAGCCAATCCGGAGTATCGGAAATTTACCTGTATAGGAATGTCCGAAATAGATCTACAGAAAGGAAAATGATTTGCCCGAACAAAAAGGTAATTTTCGTGCAATTGAAAGTTTATTTTCTATTAAATATTCGCAAACTAGAGATCTTTGCGTAAAGTATTTCACAGAAATCTCATACGTAACAGGTACCGAAAGTCAACTGACTGAGGGAATTTTCGATCCAACCTGTGATCCGACTTCCAACTTCACCATTCACGCTCCAACTTCGTCGCCAGTCGGAAGTCGGATCTTCAAGTCGTCCCACTAGTCGTACCACTAGTTGTCCAACTAATCCAACTAGCCCACTCACGGTCCGATTTTAGATCCAACTGCAAAAGTTGGACCACTAGTCGTACCACAAGTCGGAACGTGAATGGCCTGCATTAGGCATTCCTACGCGTTTTTGTTTTTTTTTTTGGCAGATAAGAAAGTAATTAGTGCTGACAAAAAATTAATGATCAAAATAAAAGCCACATAATTTTATTGCAAAAATCCAGATCTGGCCTTAAAATAGATTTGATTAAAGTTGGGATTAGAATTAAATTAAATTAAAATAATAAATTAAAAGTAAATGTAATACAATAACTAAATCGAATGAACAGCAAAAGAAATAAGCCAGAACACGATAACTCATTCGACGAGGAGGAAGCCTTCAAAAGAAGCAAAGCCACGTTAAGAACATCTCCAAAGGATAACATAAAAAATCGCGAAATGGAAGAACTAAAGAAACTACTAGAAGAAATAAATAAGGAGATTAAAACGGAAATAAAAGAGCTAAAAACAGAAATGAAGGAAGAAAATAAGGAGATGAGAAGATATATAAATGAAGTTAAAGAAGAGATAAAACAAAATAACGAAGAAATAAAAAGCATAAAACTGGAAATAGAAAGGGTGAAGGAAGAATGGACAAAAAAAAGAAGAACTGAAAAGAGAAAACGAACTAACCAAAACCGATAACAAAAAGATAACGGAAGAATTAAATGATCTAAAACGCTCATTAGAAAGGTTAGACAAAGAAAAAAGAATATAATCATCAGTGGATCAAAAATAGACTCTGAAGACCCAAAAACATTGAAAGAGGGAATGACTACTATATTAGAAAATCATCTTGGAGTCAAAACCAATATTAAAAGAGCACAAAAAATAGGAACAAAAACATGCTTAATTGAACTTGAAAGCGAAGAAGAAAAAACAACAATCTTAAGAAACAAATACAAACTTAAGAATGTGAAGATCGAAAAAATATGGATTACAGAGGATCTCACAAAAGGAGAGAGAGAGAGAAAATAGAAGCTTTAAGAGATAAAGCAAGAGAAATGAGGGAAAATGGAAAAATGGTCAAAATAGGATACAATAAAATCACAGTGGACGGCAAGGAATGGAGATGGTGCTATAAAGAAGAAAAGGTGTTGGAAATAGCGTGTTTAAAAAACTACCAGAGCAACATAAAAAGAACCAAGGAGAGGCCAAGCAACGAGTAGAGAAAGAAGAATTACTAAATAAACCGGACAATGCTGACAAATGTTTAGTTTTAAGTAGTAATAGGAATAGGATTAGAAATAATAAAAATAGATTATAAATCAATTTTAAGCCAAACCCCGGAAATGTCCCTAATAGAGACGCTTTCACAAATCTGAAGATATACCTGAACCAATAGTGTCATGAAATCCTTAAACTCTGGACTTGCTATAAATACCTTGAAGATAGTTTCTATCACAGAACTTTGTTTAAAACCAAATGGCAACCTAGAACCAGAAAAATAATATTCTCCGCAAACTTGTCAGCTCAAAATAGGAAGCACATTCTTCCACCCTTAAAACGTAGACTTAAACTCTATGCTTATGCTGCCGAATATACCTTGCTAGTATGGGTGAGAAAAACACATACTTAACACGTAAGTATATTTAGCTATAAATTAGTCAGTCATCAGATCATCACATCTGCAAGATATACAAAAAAAATATAAGCTGCTCCTCGCCATCTGAACCCTCGAAAGGAACTTCCTTATGGTTGTTATCTTCCTTAAATTTGCCTGGAGAACTCTTGCCTGCAAACACCGGTTAACCTGTGTGAATGTGGGGTGGTATAAAATTCATCACACTTTCTTAGTTGACTTTTCCATTCAAATCGCTCTTTTCTGAAGGGACAAGGTTTATTTATTTGAACTAAACATTAAGCAATCCATCTCGTTCTTTACCCATCTATTTACCTAGAACCTATCTCACCCACACCCCGAGTGTTGGATGAGTCCTCTTAACCGTGTTTGAGTGGAAGAGGCCCATTTTACGCGGGGGGTGTGTGTAAAATATACATGCCGCGCACCCTACACACAAACTGCGTAGCTTGCGCCTTTCCCCATTCACACAGTCCTAAGTTTCCTCACTCGCCAACCCGCCTGACAAGCGTGGCGTTTAAATGTCAAAAAACCCTCTTCAACAAACATGTCGAATCACAAAACAAACGGAAAATTACCCCAGGTGGGTAGAGATAACATCTCGAAGTCCCACACTGACAAACCGGTCTGCCTCAAGGATTCTGGGGGAGGCAAACATTCGACTAAACTAAACATAGGAACATATAACATCAGATCCATGAATGATGATACTAAACTTCACGAATTAGAAGAAGAACTAAATAATGTACAATGGGATGTCATTGGTCTGTCAGAGATCAGAAGAAAAGGTGAACAAAAAATACTATTAAACTCAAAAAACATGCTGTACTATAAAGGCAATGAAGATAACTCTAACAACGGAGTTGGTTTTATAATAAACAAGAAAGTCGTCAGATACATACAATCCACCAAGGGTATATCAGACAGAGTAGCCTACATTATGCTTAAATTAAAAAGAACGTCTTTGAAAATTATACAGGTATACGCGCCAACAAGTTCATATACAGATGAAGATATTGAAAACTTCTACGAAGAACTAACACTCACTATGGAAGAAAAGAAAACTAAATTGACGCTAATAATTGGAGACTTCAATGCCAAATTAGGGGGAAGAATAGATGGAGAAGAACATAGAATTGGAAAGTATGGATATGGCGAAAGAAATAATAGAGGACACACATTAATGGACTACTTGGAGGAGAGACAACTTTTTGCTATGAACTCGTTTTTTAACAAAAAAACCACAAAGAAAATGGACATGGATAAGTCCCAACGGTAATACAAAAAACGAAATAGATTACATCCTTACAACAGAAAAAACCATCATCAAAGATGTTACAGTACTGAACCGCTTCTCAACCGGTAGCGATCATAGACTTGTCAGAGCCAAACTCAGGATTAATAGCCAATTCGAAACAAAAAAGAAAATAGAAAATGTATCGAAACTAGATATGGAAAAACTTAAGCAATCAAAAGACGAATATAAACAAAAAATAAAAGAAGGTATACCGGTCACTAGAGATTTGGAAAACAAAAATATCGATGAAATAAATCAGCTATTAACCGATACATTAGCAAAGGCGGGAAAAGAGATAGCACAAACAAGAATAAAAAAGGAAAACTATGTATCCCAGGAAACAAAAAATCTTATGAGTAAAAGAAAAACATTACTGGAACAAGATAAGAGAAACACAGTAGATTACAAAGAGGTAAACAAAGCTATCAGAAGGAATATCAAGGATTATAAAAGGAGAGTACAGGAAGAAAAAATAGAAAAAGCAATTGAACAAAATAAAAACATAAAGTGCTTAAAACCACAGCTTGGAACCATACAAATTAATAGTATAAAGAACAAAGAAGGTACAGAGACCAATAATGTAGAAGAAATTATACAGATAACACAAGAATATTACAAAAACCTCTACAATACAAAACAGAAACCAACCCAAGAAATCCTTAAGCAACTACAAATAAAAATAAAAAATGTTAATTCCGACTTACAACCAGAGATCAGTAAGAACGAGATAAGAAGAGCACTCAAAGAAATGAAGAACAATAAATTGCCAGGAAAAGACGGGGTGACTGTAAAAAGGCTAAAACATGATGGGAAAACAACTAGAGAAGTTTTGTACATACTTATGAATAAAATTTTATTGAAAATTTTATTGACACTGTTCATTAATTTTTTGACTATTTGAATCGACAATCTGTATTTTATTCGACTGTTATATCACAGAGTTTCTTGGCGCATATTTTCATTATTGGTTTTTTGTTTCCCGTATCATTATTACAAAGATTTTTCTGGAGATTGACATAGGGAACACGGTGGTATGTACATGATGTTTTCATAACCAACATCGAAATTTTGTCTTACTGTAAAGTCATAATGATTTTACTAGGAAATATAGTGTTGTTTAATAATAATAAAGTTCAAGCAACAATTCCTATATGCAATACCTTGGTATGACATTTCTGCTCCCCGATACCAAGTAGCAGTCCCGAAAACATTAAAACTGATACACTCATGTTTCCTATTATCCAAAAATTAGCCAGTCCAGGACTATACTGCCCTCATAAGTGAATAGAATATGTACGGAGGTTTTTGGCAATTTAATAGGATTTTGTGTGTTAGAATATTATTTCTCCGAGAAAGTAAAGAATATTTATTTGCTATCCGAATATAATCCATAAATTAAATATTAGAATGCTATAAAATAATGCTACTAGCAGCAAAAACGGTATAATAGTCACTAATGAAAAAATCAAATAAATGTTTTTTAACATACAAAAGTAAGGATGTAGAGTAAGGCATAACGTAACAATAAAGCTATATAATTTTGAAAGATTACAGCGTTTTAGATATCGTAGATAACGTTGTCACATAAGAAATAAAAGGGAAAATTCAGGTAGCTAACTGATGTATATAGAACCCTTATAACACTTTTAAATCCAGAAGCCTAATATAAATCTCTAAAATCAGGATATATAAAACAGTGAACCAGTGCTAATGTGTGGATATGTAACGAGAACGTATTAATTAGATCAGGATTGCTAGAAAAGCCATCAGAGGTATTTCCCGACTTACAAAGGTCCGAGTACTAACCAATACCGAACGAAACTAATGCCAAGGTCAAACACATATATAAAGATAGCAACGAGGTACAAATACCTAAATCTCAACTCCAATGTTGCGCTGGCTTTATCCAAAGGCTCTCTCATTAACTGCATTCCCAAGTTAAATTGGTAGGATGCCCCGAGAGAAAAAATACCCTTAGGATGTCCACGGATGAAGGGCGGAGATTATGGAATAATGAGACTACTTACCGACTCATCATATTTATCAACACCTGCTATCCTACCTACAATCAAGACATATCTGTTGAGGACTATCAAATCAATTACATGTAATCAAACGAACTAGGCTTAAAAAAAGTATCCTAGGAAAGGCACTTCGGTAATATTGACATATATTTTTAAAACGCCATTTATGTGGCTGAGTTTGCAATAGTAATGAGGAGACAAAAAGGAAGAAATGGTAATAAAATCTTGTTGCGTTCCGACTATACGATGACGATGATCTCTATATAACATATAGGAAGAAATGGAGAATAATGTCTATGTTCAATTTAGAACTCATTGGTTTTCTCCCTTTCGAATTGGGTATGTATATGTATTACCATAGAAAAAATAAAAAAAAAAACTATAATTATGAAACTCTATCTAAAATAGTAATATCGATAAACAAATTATATAAACAAAAAGATTATATAAATCCCTAATATTTAAACAGACTGCTTTACAAAAGGTGAACGAATAAGCATAAATAAATTGTCAACAAAATAAATCAGAAGAATATGACACATTATATTGCTTAAAAAGAATTCTTATGTGACTTTGCTAAAATATGATACGATCGGAAAAACGGCAATGACTTTTACAGCTAATTGCCACATAAATATTAATGTAACGCAAATATGACTATATTGCCTCGTACTGTTATATAGCAATTTGTTGTCACATTGCTGAAAGTTACTTGATGGAAATTCATTGTATCTAACAATAAAACAAGTATGCGTTTACACGTCATAGATTGTAACTGAATAAGTTGAGGAGGGGAAAACTGTTTGTCCCAAGTTGGTATTCAGAATTATGTCTGTATTTTGTATTTGCCAATTTCCATAGGTTTAAATTTTCATGGATATCACTAGACTCGAGAGCAGTGTATGATTTCTTAGTTATGTTTTTAAAGGATAGTAAAATAACCATCTAAATAATTATGCATTAGTTAATAACGTAACCTTTGTTTCTAACCCAATTTTCAAATTCCTTTCTTACCGTGGCCTAGTGTTGTACGTTTTTTAAAAAATGCCTTGGTGGGCCCCTAGGCGAGAAGAGAGTGACCCTGTTTACCTGTCTTTTGTTTTGTATATTTATTAATATAAACTCAAACAACTATTTGTACCATGTTGAGTCTGGCTGAATGACTAAAAGTCTATGCCAAAAAAATTTCATAGAATCTAAAGACAGCTTAAGGCCTTTATTATAAATATACTTTTTAGTAATGAAAATAAGTAAATAGAACCTAGAATATCCATGTAAAAGAATGTAATCTTTGATCTCTGGGATAAACTCATCTCCTGAACAATGGCGCCGATATATATGTAGTTAAAATTTTGTACACCTATTTTAACCTGTTTGTTTCCTTATTATCCATATATGAGTTGTGACCGATGTTACAAACTCATTTACTTTTAACAAAGAGTCTATATATTAGCTACAGTCATGGACGTATAAACACAGATGTTTATACGTTTATACGTATATATGTTTATACGTCCATGGCTACAGTTATAACTATACAAATCTGACTCGAAATATCGTCTAAAAGTAACAGTATGTAAAATTTAGATTTTTAGTCAAAAGTAAATACTTTGTTATGTTTTATGGAGTTCAACGTAGAAGCCTTCACGAAAATTTAAGTACTAATAAGACCACCGCCATCGGGCGTACCTTGGATAATGAATAATTAATTAATTGGTTAATTCTTCAACCACTCGTCCAATATGAATTTTGTCAAATCGGTCCTTTTTAGCACCAACTATTCTATAGAGATAAAGTAAACTATATCTAGAGATAAAGACAATTCATAAGCCTGATGGAAGATGTAATAAATAAAGCAAATACTATATTGAGTAATTATATAAGCAAAAAGTATATTAACTTTACATTAACATGAATAATATGATTGTCACTTAACTGGGTATTATACATACGCTCTACTTTACTAAAGCTTATCAGACATAAACGCTTAACACAAATGTGACGTATTTCTAGAGCAGTAAGCACATAGATGGCCAAACCTAGGGTATTTGGTATAAAACTGATCGCAGAAGATTACATAATAAGTGCCGGCAAAGAAGCAAAGAAAAACTTAAAATGAGAGAGGACTCAAACTAGTCACTGCGGGAACCATTTAACTATGTTGAGCTTGGATCCACTATCCACGTATAAAATAAACAATATTACGGCTCCCGATTGAGGATCTGAGCACAAAACTAATTATAAAATTTTGACCAAAAATACTACAATGGCTAATATCTAAAGTCTGTAGACAAGCAAAGCAAAGACAAAGTTAGCACTATGCTTTAACCTGGCAAAAACTCCAACGACCACAAAAGCTATCGGCCAATATATCTATTTATTTTGTCAGCTATACAAAATAAATCTGCGCATGATCCTTAATATAAACCGATAATAGAAGAACTCAAATTAACAGACAAAAGTGGCTATATATGACAGGGAAGATCGTGTACATCACAAATACTAAATCTTGCCAAACACAACGAAGACGGGTATGAAAAATATCAGGTATGAGGAGTCGTATTTGTCAATCTCGATGCCGCTTACGACACCTTAAATTAGAGGGCATTTTTTCAAAATCTATGTGATATCCCCTTAGGTAATAAACTCACTTGTATTATCCGTGTATGCCTACACAACATAAGATTTTTCGTATCACTCAACGGTAAGAATAGCAGATGGAGAACGTAGAAGAACGGTCTTCTTTGGGGTACCGTAATCGCACCTACGCTGTAAAACATTTACACAACCCATACCGGTAAATAGTAGGACTTTTATTATGTAGACGATACATCTATTGTTGCATAACAAAAAACTTTTGTTGCTAAAGTAGAGAAAAATCTAAATAATACCTTAAACAAAATAAAAATAGAATCTGAATCAATTTTAAGCCACACCCCGGAAAAAGTTAGGTATGCTCCTTCAATGTTCCTAACAAAGACGCTTTCACAAATCTGAACATATACCTGAACCAATAGTGTCAAGAAATCCTTAAACTCTGCACTTGCTATAAATACCTTAAAGATAGTTTCTGTCAGACTTTATTATTCACAGAACTTTGTTTAAAACTAAATGAAAACCTAATACTACTATAAGAATGAAATGAGAACCAAAAAAATAATATTCTCCGCAAACTTGTCAGCTAAAAATAGGGAGCACATTCTTCCACCCTTAAAACGTAGACTTGAACTCTATGCTTCTGCCGAATATACCTTGCTAGTATGGGTGACATCAACACATACTTAATACGTAGATTTAGCTATAAATTAGTCAGTCAAATTCAGAATACCTATATTAAGACTCACATCCATAAATAAGCTCTACAATATCGTAGCTATCAATCCACCTAATATCCGAAGATAAGTAGCTAGAGAACGAAAGAAACAAAGTCTAGATTCGTAACATCAACTCCACGCATACCAGCCCATTTTATGACTAGAATCGAAGAAAAAACTGGCCAGATCAACACATCTGCAGGATATACAAAAAAAAAGTAAGCTGCTCCTCGACATCAGAATCCTCGAAAGAAACTTCCTGATGGAAGTTAACTTAAATCTGCCAGGAGGACTCCGGTTAACCTATGTGAATGTGGGGTGGTACAAGATTCATCACACTTTCTTAGTTGACTTTATCATCCAAAACGGTCTTTTCTGAAGGAAAAGGTTAATTTATTTGAACTAAACATGTAAAGTACAGTCAGTAAGCTATTACTTATAAAGTAAAGATCATTGCAAATTTGACACTACCTCCACTTATATTGATTACATATTACCCCTAAATACTAGATAAAATATTCAGAAATATGTAATGATCGTGAAGTGATATAATTCTTGTTAGATAAATTAAGCATTCTTCCCTTTTTAGTGCACTACTACCCATTTTTACACAAAAATATCTATTTTAGCACTATATTTCGAGATAACCGTCTATCCAGAATTATATGTAATACACAGATACAACTAGAAATAAAATAATAAAAAAGCTGTATACAAGATATCATAAAACAAGAGATGAAATAAAAGAAGTTTTTATTAAGAGGGTTCTTAAATAAAACGTATAAAGACATACTCACGTTAACAAAATACATTAGGAAATTTCCGCATATGAAACAAAATCCAATTTGGTAATGAAATCCTTTTGTATCTATAAAGCTATTTTTAGAGAAGCACGTACCTACCAAAAACAGGTAGTTATTAGTATACATATCTGTTACACACTGTAATACGTATGAATGATAACAAAAATAAGAAGTCCATATAAACATACTTTATTGAAAGAGGTAAAAGTACACTGCTAAGAAAGTACATTGTATTTCTTATACTTTCATTTTAATCATCTCCAATCAAGATTTTAAAGCAGCTTTACTCCATTAGTCCATGTTTGTTGCTTTTTGTCACTGTTTCTCCTTTGTCTTTATCATTATCATAACGTAGCGCTACAACACTGGGTGGGTCTTCGCTAACTACAAATTTTCTCCAAGTTGATCGATTTTCCACGAATCTGTAATCAACTGAAATGTTATTTTTTTTAGATATGGCGTTTTTCTGTGCTAACTTCCTTCCATACCAATTTTATAAGTTTGACATCTTGGCGTCTATGCATGTGTCCGATCTACCTTAAGGGATTTATTTTCCGGAACAATATCGTTATAAGAGCTTTCTTTATTTAGTATGTATTCTTATTCTATGCAGATTTGTAGCTATATGATAATGAGGTTAAAAAATGTTTATTATTTTTCTTTCAAATATTCGTAATTCTTCCTTACTTGTTTTGCTCATTTTCCATGATTCGCATCCATGTATTAAAATAGGTCTAAAGTTTGAATTATTGTCTGTATTTTTTAGTGGCATTATTAACCGTGATAATTTATCTTATAAGATATTTAAAGTGTTCCATATTTTGGAAATTGTGAATGTTAACTTTAATATTTTATCTAGATTTATTGAATTGGTCTCTTTTGTCGATTCGCTTGTATCTGGTTTTCATTTCGTTGATTTTAAGTGAAAAATTTTTCGTGCTCTCTTCACTTTATTGAAGATGTTTGCGGACGAGAGAGTTTCTTATGAGATCTATATCATTAGCATATGCTAGGAGTGCTTTGTACCTTGGGCCGGTAATGGATTACGTCTTAAATAGGCGATATTTCTATTTTAGTAGGCTGTTTATTAATTTTTTGACTATTTGAAACGGTCCTGCAAGTGACAACAGTAGGTTCATTTAATTTCCCTTCGTAATAAACTTAAAATTATTCGGGAATTACAAGTTAGAAAATTCAACCGAGTTCAAAAATAAGTATCAAAAGTTAAGTGCATACAGGTGATAGTAGTTAATAAAGAAAATACCATCAGACAAGTAAGATAGAACTATTTTAATAATTTTAAAAAGTTCTAAGTAAATGAATAATTGAGTGAAAGATTAAAAAAGTGGTTTTGGCGAATGTTTGAAGGGTCGACCTGCTTAGGCATTCCTACGCGTTTTTTGTTTTTGTTTTTTTTTTTGGCAGATAAGAAAGTAATTAGTGCTGACAAGAAATTAATGATCAAAATAAAAGCCACATAATTTTATTACAAAAATCCAGATCTGGCCTTAAAATAGATTTGATTAAAGTTGGGATTAGAATTAAATTAAATAAAAATTAAAAGTAAATGTAATACAATAACTAAATCGAATGAACAGCAAAAGGAATAAGCCAGAACACGATAACTCATTCGACGAGGAGGAAGCCTTCAAAAGAAGCAAAGCCACGTTAAGAACATCTCCAAAGGATAACATAAAAAATCGCGAAATGGAAGAACTAAAGAAACTACTAGAAGAAATAAATAAGGAGATTAAAACGGAAATAAAAGAGCTGAAAACAGAAATGAAGGAAGAAAATAAGGGGATGAGAAGATATATAAATGAAGTTAAAGAAGAGATAAAACAAAATAACGAAGAAATAAAAAGCATAAAACTGGAAATAGAAAGGGTGAAGGAAGAATGGACAAAAGAGAAAGAAGAACTGAAAAGAGAAAACGAACTAACCAAAACCGATAACAAAAAGATAACGGAAGAATTAAATGATCTAAAACGCTCATTAGAAAGGTTAGACAAAGAAAAAAGAATATAATCATCAGTGGATCAAAAATAGACTCTGAAGACCCAAAAACATTGAAAGAGGGAATGACTACTATATTAGAAAATCATCTTGGAGTCAAAACCAATATTAAAAGAGCACAAAAAATAGGAACAAAAACATGCTTAATTGAACTTGAAAGCGAAGAAGAAAAAACAACAATCTTAAGAAACAAATACAAACTTAAGAATGTGAAGATCGAAAAAATATGGATTACAGAGGATCTCACAAAAGGAGAGAGAGAGAAAATGGAAGCTTTAAGAGATAAAGCAAGAGAAATGAGGGAAAATGGAAAAATGTTCAAAATAGGATACAATAAAATCACAGTGGACGGCAAGGAATGGAGATGGTGCTATAAAGAAAAAAAGGTGTTGGAAATAGCGTGTTCAAAAAACTACCAGAGCAACATAAAAAGAACCAAGGAGAGGCCAAGCAACGAGTAGAGAAAGAAGAATTACTAAATAAACCGGACAATGATGACAAATGTTTAGTTTTAAGTAGTAATAAGAATAGGATTAGAAATAATAAAAATAGATTATAAATCAATTTTAAGCCAAACCCCGGAAATGTCCCTAATAGAGACGCTTTCACAAATCTGAAGATATACCTGAACCAATAGTGTCATGAAATCCTTAAACTCTGGACTTGCTATAAATACTTTGAAGATAGTTTCTATCACAGAACTTTGTTTAAAACCAAATGGCAACCTAGAACCAGAAAAATAATATTCTCCGCAAACTTGTCAGCTCAAAATAGGAAGCACATTCTTCCACCCTTAAAACGTAGACTTAAACTCTATGCTTATGCTGCCAAATATACCTTGCTAGTATGGGTGACAAAAACACATACTTCACACGTAAGTATATTTAGCTATAAATTAGTCAGTCATCAGATCATCACATCTGCAAGATATACAAAAAAAATATAATGTGCTCCTCGCCATCTGAACCCTTGAAAGGAACTTCCTTATGGTTGTTATCTTCCTTAAATTTGCCTGGAGGACTCTTGCAAACACCGGTTAACCTGTGTGAATGTGGGGTGATATAAGATTCATCACACTTTCTTAGTTGACTTTTCCATTCAAATCGCTCTTTTCTGAAGGGACAAGGTTTATTTATTTGAACTAAACATGTTAAGTATAGCCAGTAAGCTTTTACTTATAAAGATCATTACAAATTTGAAACTAACTCAACTTATATTGATAATATATTACCCCTAATTAGAAAATAAAACATTCAGAAGTATGTAATATTGGAGAAGTGGTATAATGCTTGTTAAATAAATTCTTTCTTTTTTTGTGCACTACTACCCATTTTTACACAAAAATATCTATTTTAGCACTTAAATATTTATTTTGAGATAACCTTTTATCCAAACTTATATGTAGTATATAGATAAAACCAGAAATAAAATAATAAAAAAGCTGTATACAAGATATCATAAAACAATGGATGAAATAAAAGAAGTTCTTATTAATCGGATTCTTAAATAAAACTTATGAAGACATATTCACGTTAACAAAATACATTAGGAAATTTCCGCATATGAAACAAAATCCAATTTGGTAATGAAATCCTTTTGTATCTATAAAGCTATTTTCAGAGAACTCGTACCTACCAAAAACAGGTAGTTAATAGTATACATATCTGTTACACACTGTAATGCGTATGAATGATAACAAAACTAAGGAGTCCATATAAACCGTCCAGACTTTACGCGAGAATTATACATCTTATAGCAGAGTTGCCAAACTATCAGAGCTTACTTAAACCGATATACTTATGGTCCCAATATACAGTGAAAAAGATCTGAACGACCCCTATAATATATACACGTGAACTAAGCGATATACATTTATTATACAGGGATAATTATGGGCTCCAAAATTTTTTTAAAAATTATGAAACTATACATGTTGACGAATCGACAGAGCCAATATTATGGAATGGTCAAGTGAGCTCCGTATATCGGTGTCCACTTGACCACGGAGCTCACCTAAACCTGAATTTTAACATGGGCGGAGTCCACTTTATGCCGTAAATATATATATATATATATATATATATATATATATATATATATATATATGTTTTTATACGAAAGATTTCCGCTAAGATTAATAGAGCTGAGATTAATACTATTACAAAAATTAATATTAAACTCACCAGTTTTAATTTTTGTCATAGTATTAAACTGAGCTTATAGGTTTCATTATACTAACCACGGAAATCTTTCCGAACATTTTATTCGCCTCTACGGGGAGGAATTTTACCAGTTCGCTAAATCACATAGCAACCTACTACTATGTAAGAATCGTCTTCTTTGTGATTTAACTTACCCTAAAGCCTGCCGAGAGCATAAAGTCATTCCCAAATTCGTAAAACTCAAACACCATACTTTTTCTTCTTCTATCTCCCAAATTCTTAAGAAGGCCAATTTTGCGCTTCTCCATGAAGCTATTTATTTCACTAGACGAAAACTAGATGCCACAAATAGCAATATTTTCAATATCTGGTCATCTGTTCATAATCTCAATGAACATCCTATAGAATGAGATAGTTTCGACCTTATTAATACACAATCAGCCCTAAACAATTTCGAATCTAATAGTGAAACTCAGAAACGCAAACTATTGAATCTCATTTCCGAACACATTCCAAAAACCTTAACATTGGAACCCACTACACTGGTCCATAACTTTTCTGATACCCCTATTTCAACCATTGCCACTTAAGCTTTAGCAAAAGGTTTCAATTACTCTGTTACCTCAAGTCACATTCCAATTGAGACAATCATCTGTCAAACTAAAGAAGCCATCTTCAGTTTATCTTTCAAAAATGCTGAAATAACCAGGCAAGACATCTGTAGAGTTTTTAGAAACTCAAGGCCGCCTATTCAAAATATTAGCCAATTCGAGAAAAAAGCTCTGAAAGAACTTCAGTCAAATCCAAATCTAGTCATTCTTCCCGCCGATAAAGGAAACGCCACCGTCATCCTAAACACTTTTTCTTACAGTAATAAACTCTCAAATCTCGTTAATACTCCATACTACAAACCGATTCCTAATAATCCAACAACCTATCTGGAGATAACAACAAAAGCCATTATCAATAAGACCTCTCTTCCTGTTGACATCAAAAAATCTCTAATTACTCGTAAAAAGTCTTCAAGAACACCTCGAATATATGGTCTTCCCAAAACTCATAAACTCGATATTTCACTACGTCCCATTGTCAGTGCATACAACTGCCCTACACAACTCTTGACCAAATATTTGGCCAAAACTCTACAATCTTTCGCCAAAAATGCTTCATCCTTCGTCAAAAACTCTTTTCATGTCATCGAAATTCTTAAACAATGCCCTATATCACCGTCGGACATTCTAGTCAGTTTCGATATTGTCTCACTCTTTACAAACATTCGTATAGATAAAACTGTAAACATTCTGAAAACTAAATTCAGTATTCAACAAGACCACTTATCTCTCATTAACACTATTCACATCAATGCTCAAGACCACATGTTGACTACGATATGTTGACGATACATTCGTCATTTGGCCCCATGGCAGGGATGCTTTAGTGTCCTTTCAAACTCATCTGAATGGTATACATCCTAGTATCCAGTTCACGATGGAGATAGAAACTGATTTATCCCTACCGTTTCTCGATGTTTTCATTAAGAAAAACCAATCCTAAGGTTTCCATTACTCTGTTTATCGAAAACTCACACATACCAATCGTTACTTGCATGCCAACTCTTACTATCCACCTTCACAAATTAATTCAGTCATTAATACCCTTGTCTCTAGATAAGTACGCCTTTCCGATGATGCAAGTAGACCCGCTGAGCTCTCTTGTTTAAAACAAGCCCTAATACAAAACGGTTACCGCAAAAATCACATCAATAGGAGCATTCACAGACATCAATCTCCCACTCAATCTCAACCCAAAGACTTAGAACCTTATCATACTAAAGCTTTTCTTCCTTATATCAAAGGTGTCACTGACAAAATCGACAGAGTTCTTAAACCAAGAAAAATAAAAGCAATATTTACACCCCAACAAAAACTTTCATCTCTTGTGCGATCAATCAAAGAAAATATTCCAAATAAACAGCACGGAGTTTATGAAATTCCTTGTACAGACTGTCCCCGATCCCATATAGGCCAACCAAATCGTAGAATATAAAATAGGATTTATGAACATTCCATTTCTGTTTGCAATTCTAATTCAATTTCAGCACTCGGTCAGCATCATTTTCATAGAGGCCACAAAATTGATTTTGAAAATTCCAGAACCATAGTCACCATCCGCTTCACAAATCAAGATAAACACTTCAATATATATATATATATATATATATATATATATATATATATATATATATATATATATATATATATATATATATATTATATATATATATATATATATATATATATATATATATATATATATATATATATATATAAATATATTGTTACGATAATTATGGCGTTTATAACTATCAATATATTATGACTAATTCTGTTTTCTGTTCCAGTAAATTCGAAGTTGTTTACAGAAACCTTTAGACCCCAATTTTATGAGTAATCCACGTCTCGAGGCTTTTCGAACAGTTGAAAAACGAGTCGAGCGCCTTCACCAAAATACGAGATTATTCAAGAAGTTCGCCGAATTTTCTAGATGACAACAGTTGTGTATATAAAGAAAGATTTTTTTATTTGGCAGTCAGTCATAAGAAGATCGGGAAACGCGGTTTACTTGTAACGAAACGTGATATAAATACATTTGTACAGCTATTTAATAAATTAGTAATTAGTTATCGTGAGTTTTAATAAATTAGAATATAGACAATAAATTAGAATAAAGACAAATAAATTAGAACTATATAAATATACAACAGTGGTGCAGAAGTGGGATTGTAGATAAATTTAATTTGAATTTTTGAAAAGAAGTGAAATTGGTGAACGATGGCTACGATTTACGAGCTCACAGTTACGAATCTAAGAAGGCATCTTGAAGACAGAGAATTAGCTTCTACTGGAAAAAAGACTGAGTTAGTCCAACGACTAAAGAAGGCTTTGGAGGAAGAAGGTTTGAATCCGGAAACTTATATATTTGAAGATGCTGTCATCTCGTCGATTTCGAAAGTTTCTTCCGATGTAGCCAAAATTTCCTGTGATATCGCATCATTAGAGAACAAAGTCACTTCTGAGATGTCTGCCCTCGATGATAGAGTGTCTTCGTTAAAGAACCAAGTTGCTGCCGATATGTTGGCCTTCGAAGAGAGGATAAAAGAGATGGAAAGGAAGATGGAGGAAACAGGGACAGCAGAGAGAGAAAACAATCCAATTATAGCAGAGACAAAAGAAGACGAGACGAAATGTAAGTTGGAAACACGGCCGAAATTTGAAGGAAGTGGAGGTTCTGTTCATGTCAAAGTCCCAACTTTCGACGGAAAATCATCATGGAACAACTACATGAAACAGTTCGAATCAGCTGCAAGAGCGAATGGATGGTCTGAAAAAGAAAAGGCTGTAAACCTGACTATCGCTCTTCGAGGAGATGCCTTAGATGTGTTCCAGACCATAGCCGTAGAGGAGACGGATGATTTCGAACAACTGAAGAAGAGGTTAAATATGCGATATGGCCACGAACACTTGGAGCATGTATATCAGTCGCAGCTCAAAAATCGAAGACAAAAGAAAGATGAGGCTCTTCAAGAATATGAAGTAGATATCGCCAGATTAGTGCGATATGCTTATCCAACAGCTCCCGAAGACATGATGGAAAAGTTGGCCGTTCAAACGTTTATTGATGGTCTTCGTGATCATGAGATGCAAAGAACACTACGATTAGCTCGTCACAAGACGCTGATGGATGTCTTATCTGCCGCCCTCGAATACGAGTCAGCTACGCTAGCCTCTGGCGGGTACAGTAAAGTTAGAACTGTAAAAGAGGAAGGAGACGAAGATAAACTTGACCAGCTCTTTAATATGATAAAAAGCATGACACACAAGAAAACGAAGACCATAAGACCGAAGACAAAACCAGAACGCGTCGGCCTTAGGGGAGCAGCTTCGACCCAGAACTTTACCAAAGACCCTCTGATACTAATAGCTTCTTTGAAATGTCGTGAAGATAGTGTATATGTAGATGGAGAAATAAATGGTAAAAAGCATACGTTGTTGGTGGATACTGGAGCGACCAGAACCATTATGCGCCCGACAGTTATAAACAGCCGAAAGAAACTGTTACCAACGAGGTTGCGACTTCGGACCGCCACAGGTGAAAATGCCAACATTCATGGAGAAATCCAGGTACAATTAGGAATTGGAGCAGAAAAGTTCGTCCATACTGTTATAGTTGCTGACATCGAAGAGGATGTTATATTAGGAATGGACGTAATGAATACGCATGAATTCCAATTGGATTTTAAGAATAAGGTAATCAAAGTTGGTAACGAGGAGGTATTTCTCCATCCACATGATGACAACACTATGCAAGCAGCCGTTAAAGAAGATACAGTCGTGCCTGCGAGAAGTGAAACGATAATAGTAGCGCGGCTACAGGGAATTGTGGACGAAGGAACATCTGTTATGATGAAGCCTTGGAATCATGACGACGGAGTGGCCGTGGATAAGGGAAAAATCGATTCTATTAAGGAATGGCCAAAACCAACTGACAAACACCAAGTGAGAAGTTTTCTGGGACTATGTACTTAGTACCGGAGGTTTATTAAGAAGTTTGCAGATATCGCTAAACCATTAACGCGACTTACAGAGGAAGCAAGAGAATACCGCTGGGATGTAGACTGCCAGAATGCCTTTGAGACCTTAAAAAAGCATTTAATCACAGCACCAATTTTAGGGTATCCACTGCCAGAAGGAGAGTTCATCTTAGATACAGATGCAAGTAATGTGGGAATTGGAGGTGTGCTGTCTCAGATTCAAGGAGGACAGGAAAGAGTCCTTGGATATTTTAGTAAAGTTCTCTCAAAACCTGAGCGAAATTATTGCGTCACGAGAAGAGAACTTCTGGCAGTAGTGAAATCAGTAGAGCACTTCTATCAATACCTCTATGGAAGGAAGTATTTAATCCGAACCGACCATGCCGCCCTTAAGTGGTTGATGCAGTTTAAGAATCCAGAGGGTCAGATAGCCAGGTGGATCGAACGACTCCAAGAATATGATTTTAAGATTGAGCACCAAGCCGGAGTTAGCCACCGAAACGCTGATTCTCTTTCCAGAAGGCCATGCCCAGCAGAGTGTTCTCACTGCAACAAAACGGAATCCAAGGAAGCAGCAGTGCTAAGAACGACGGTGGTCCACGACGACTGGACGCCTACCAAGATCAGGGAAGAACAAGAGAGAGATCCAGTTATACAGAAAATCCGAAAATGGAAAGAGGAAAACCGTCGACCACCTTGGCAAGAAATATCGAACCTAGGCTCAGTAGTTAAGACGTATTGGGCCCAGTGGGACTCATTTATCATGGAAGATGGCTTGCTCAAACGAGTCCTGGAAAATGATGACGGTTCAGAGAAGAGAAGACTGTTGGTGATTCCAAAGAGCAGAATAGCCGAAGTACTTCGTCAGTTACACGACAGTCCATCAGGAGGGCATTTTGGTGTGAAGAAGACCCTTCAGCGAATTCGGGAACGGTTTTATTGGATGAACAGTTCCGACGATGTAAAAGACTGGTGTAAGAAATGTACTATTTGTGCTACGAGTAACGGGCCTTATCGAAAAAGGAGAGCTCCTATGAGACAATATAATGTTGGAAGCCCGTTTGAAAGAATAGCTTTGGACATTGCTGGGCCGTTTCCAGAAAGTGATAATGGAGGCAAGTACATGTTGGTAGTAATGGATTACTTTACTAAGTGGGTCGAGATTTACGCACTTCCAGACCAGAAGGCGGCCACCGTTGCAGATAAGTTGATCCAAGAATATATCAGCCGATTTGAAGTGCCTTTGGAGATCCATTGTGACCAAGGCAGGAACTTCGAAAGCGATTTATTCCAAGGAATATGTGATAGACTAGGTATGAAGAAAACAAGTACTACGGCTTATCATCCGCAATCGGATGGTATGGTAGAACGAATGAATAGAACAGTTGGCAAGTATTTGACAAAGATGGTGTCCGATCATCAGCGAGACTGGGACCAATATCTCCCGTTCTTCACAATGGCCTACAGATCTGCTGTTAATGAATCAACAGGCCAGACACCAGCCAGAGTCCTATTCGGACGCTAGATGCGACTACCTTGTGATCTAGAGTTTGGGTGTCGACCTGGAGAAGATGTAGCAGGTGAAGATTATGTGATCGAATTACGAAGAAGAATGGACGATGTACACGAGTTGGTCCGTTCCCATCTCCAGATCGCTAGTGACCGAATGAAGAAACGGTACGATACGCAAGCCGAAAAGGGGTGTTTTAAGAAGAACGACAAAGTCTGGCTTTATAATCCCAAAAAGCGAAAAGGTTATTCCCCCAAGTTGCAGCAGTTTTGGGAAGGTCCATACCTCATTATGGAGAAGATCAATGATGTCATTTATCGAATAAGCATGATTCCGAGGGGAAAGCCGATGATAGTACACCATAACCGGCTGGCGTCTTTCGAAGGCGACCACGACGTAGATGAAGAAGTGGAAGTCAACCAAGTCCAAGATGTGTCTGACCTCACGTTTGAGGAATTCATGGGTGCCTATGGAGGTACCGGTAAAGCAAGACATGGTGTTACCACTGAAGAAAGGCAAGATCTACTCGCGCTTCCCGATGACTACTCACTGGCCCTTACCATCCCGGCCAGTATCAAAGACGCACCAGGGTTGGCATCCGTCTTTCGAAGGAAGTTTGGTCGAGTTGCAGAACTTCAATGCCAAGTGCCAGCTCCTGGTAAAACCTTGAAACTCCAAGATGCATCACGTTACCTTTTCTACCTGGTAACAAAATACACTGCCCGTGACCAACCTACCTACCGAAATGTATGGGAAGCCTTACTTCAGTTGAGAGAGCACGTACTAGAGTCCGACGTGCAAAAGTTAGCCATGCCAAAGTTAGAGTGCCACCAATTAGATTGGAGGGTTATTCGAAGTATGGTGGAGGAGATCTTTAGAGACATCGAAGTCCAGGTGTTAGTCTGTTGCAATCCGCATAGTTACTGGTGCGGAGAGAAAACCGTTCCTTGTCATTTTTATAAAACTGGAAGTTGTAAAGGGTCCAGTTGCCGATACCAGCATACCGTTTCAGTTCCAGTCCCGACAAGGTTCCAGGAGGAACCATCTTTTAAGAGAGGGGCAATGTTACGATAATTATGGCGTTTATAACTATCAATATATTATGACTAATTCTGTTTTCTGTTCCAGTAAATTCGAAGTTGTTTACAGAAACCTTTAGACCCCAATTTTATGAGTAATCCACGTCTCGAGGCTTTTCGAACAGTTGAAAAACGAGTCGGCGCCTTCACCAAAATACGAGATTATTCAAGAAGTTCGCCGAATTTTCTAGATGACAACAGTTGTGTATATAAAGAAAGATTTTTTTATTTGGCAGTCAGTCATAAGAAGATCGGGAAACGCGGTTTACTTGTAACGAAACGTGATAATATAAATACATTTGTACAGCTATTTAATAAATTAGTAATTAGTTATCGTGAGTTTTAATAAATTAGAATATAGACAATAAATTAGAACTATATAAATATACAACAATATATATATATATATATATATATATATATATATATATATATATACATATATATATATATATATATATATATATATATATATATCTATATATATATATATATATATATATATATATATATATATATATATATATATATATATATATATTCTCTATAAAAAAATATCAAGGACAGTAACGGGCTACTGGTAAACAACAGACAATTGAAGGTAACCGGGAACGACCCAATACTAAGGAAGCAATAAAAAACGGGTGCTTCAAAGTGAGTGTCTTTTATTAATAGTCAAGCTTTCGCCACATAATTTTGAGCTTCATCAGGACATGCTGTAATGGAAAAACATTCTTTACAATCATCATAATTAAAGATGTTATTTTTAATATTACCTTAACGTTGACATTATTTCTTAGTATAGTTGCTAACATAAAAATATACAAAAGGAAAAACATTGTTTGTATATGACGTCTGCCAAAGGCTGCCAAACTTGGCCACTGAAGAAAGAGATCAAGCAAGGCGTCAAGAGACCTAGAAAAAGTCCAAATTTAAGATAGAACTATGACATAAGGAAACAAACCAACGGTACAACATGTCACAGAAAAGCTAAATTTTAGACAATCGTGGGCAGAAATTAAGGATGACTATGTAAATGTAAAGGAGGCTGCTGAGAAGGCAAATGACAAAATAAAGTGTAAAATAATTTTATTGGTGCACAAAATGAACTCCTTTTGCTTAAACACAAGCGTCAAACTCTCTAAGCAGTTCACGTGTACATACATGCATGTATCATCTCTAGCGTCCTTAGGGTATACGCTTTTCTTATTTAAGTTTTTAAATCATCCATATATGTAGGTTTATAAATAGCCTTAAACAAAAAAAATTAAGAGTGATAGCGCAAGCAATCTTGGAGGTTATCGAACGGGCGCATTAGATCCAATCCATATGTTTACAATACCACTGTTACGCCGAGGTACGCCTTCTTTTTCCTATACCGTAACTCCTCATTTGCGTAAAGAAATATTCTACAGTAACAAAGATAGCCCATTTTTTTTAGTTGATGCCCTAGGACAAAATCACAACGGTTAGACATGCATATTCTTTTTCTTATTTGCTTGAGTGTGTTGTTTTTGCAGTCAACCAGTGACCCTGGGTAGCAGAACTGTTTTATCGTTTCTATAATTTGATATTCTTGATATTATAGCCATTCACATAGGATGATGCTTTGTGTTAAGGTTTCTACTTCAAAATTCTTCTCTGTCGCCCACACCATCAGCAGTTTCTCGCTATTCTCATTAAGGGAGGTCTGGAGCCTAGAAGTTATTGTAACGTCCTTAGCCAGCAATAAACACTTTATCAACTCCTTTTGTTTAAGCACGGTACAAATCATTGATCTACTACTTCCGTGCATCCTCGCCAAATCAATTTCTTGCATTTCTTCCTCTTCGAAATGTGCATATCTTCTAGAAATGTTGGCGACCACATTGACCCATCTTATTTTATTCACAGCAGCTCGAAATAGATCAGTTGACATTAGATCAGTCCATTTCCTAAGATTGGCCAACAAGAATATACGTCTACGTCCAGGGCTTCTCTTACCCTTAATCTTGCCCTGCAGAATCAACTGAAGAAGCTGGTATTAATCATTACGCACGATGTGGCCAAAGTATGCCAATTTTCTGTTTTTATGGTGCTATTAATTTCTTTGTCTTTTCTTAGCCTCTGGAGAATAGTTATTATTACTCGCACACCCTGCTTATAATTTTTAATGATTTTATGCTTTAATATAATATAAACCATCTTCTTTTTTGGACCCATGGTTCTAAAAATAAATGTGATAACTGATAATGTTCGGTAAATGTAAAAAAGGCAAAAAACGTGAACCGAACTTTTTAAAAGTGCTTTGAAAATGTGGTGAACACAGAGATTGAGATCTAGTCTAAAGTGTAAAAAACAACCCCAACATGCGGGATACACGGTGTTCAACGGTGTAGTATGTTTTCTTTCCACAACCCCCTTCCACCTTAGGACATTTTTTGATGTAGGAAGCTATATACCAGCAAAACTATTTTTAATGAAAATACATTTTACGATTGTTATTTATCTATGGGGTCATTTAAATGTTTGAAAAATTTGAATTTATATGACAATTTTTCGTGTTTACCAGATAATTCACATAATGATATTTGGGTGTACCAGTATATCCACCCTTGGATTTCAATTGTACTACCAAAATATCCACATCTGGATACTGGGTTGATATTTTTTATCATTCATTTCTTATTATCCTTTACTATATTTTAGAAGTATCCCCCGATAGCAAAGTTTTGTGTATTTATACATTAACACTTATTTTGGATGGTCTTGGATGTAAAATACTCTAGAGTTCAATAGTATAAGATGTAAAAGGTGCGAACCTATTTTGGTGAACCACAAGTATGATTTCTGTTTACAGTAGGACCGTACGGTTTAAAATCTTGGTTCACTGCATCAACTGATTCCATATTTTGATTGAAGAATTTAATATGTTTCGGTTTGTTATAATACAGAATATTTCCTCCTACAACATATCGTTATCTTTTGCAAAATCCTGCAGTATGTTTACTGGTAGCAGTATTTCTTATCATTTTAGCAAACTACAATGAGCATATCCCTGCAAACAAAACATGATTGTTGGCTATCTAATAAAACTAATGTAATTAATTATCCACAATCACTTTACAATTACTATTTAATAGGTTGTGGCAAATATAAACTACTATTTTCTCAAAAAAATATAGGTTTTCTGTTAATGAATTGTGCGATATGTCATATATATTCTTATACCCTTTTTAATGATAGAGTAGAGGTTACACAGGGAACGATAGTAGGCTCGGCCTTCAGTGTGGTACAGGTCTCTTGGTCGGGGCTCTTATTACAGCTCAAATACAAAGAATTAGTTAGTGGGGTACTGAAGATAAAGAGAAGAGAGGTTAAAAGTTAAAGAGAAGGGAAATATTTGGGCACCACCCTATTTTTAGAGAAACAGAGAAACCTAAGACATATAAAATAAGATAACGACAAATATAAGGTACAGTTAAGATAATCATGCAAGAATAAAATAAACCGTGAGAGAATAGTTATTATGATTGAACGGTACACACAATATTTTAACACATATACACTGTTTATATGATAAATCAAATAGTAATATAAATTAACAACAATGTCTGAAAGAAGTACACCACGCACATGAAATAAATTTATATACATAATAAAAAACTAAAAGGCAAATAGTTCATCAACAAAGTGATATTTAGGTATAGTCAAAGTAAATACTATAACAATTTTTACCGAACGGTTAAACAGCCGAAAATGTTACTGCACAATTTATTATTACATTCAACAAAAAATATATTTTTGAAAAATAATTATAAATAATTTAGTATCCTCAAGAATAAGAAAGAGGCAAGGAATATTGTAATTGTATATACGTCAATATTTGATAACTTGAAATAAAACAAATAAGTGAATTTTAAGTCTTGAAAATACGTAAACATAAAGTTACTAAAATGTTTAATTGTGATCACTTTAAATATGTGTATAAAATCTATGATAAAAACAATTTACATAAATATAAAATAGCTATGTTCATAATTTATATATATATATATATATATACCGTAGTTTTATACTAATAATGTCTCGTTCGGTTGAATTCAACATAAACAAGCATATATAAGCTAAAGAAACTGAACTGGAGTCATAAATCAACTCCTAACGATTTAGGTAGCGAAGATAAGTTTTACTCAATAAAAATATCAGTACTCACAATACAGTGGGCGACAGGTAGGCACAAGTAATCACGTTTTTTCATAGAACGGTCTCGATAAAAGCACTTGACACGTTACCCTCGCAACAGGTACATTGGGACTTCTCAAGCAGCGTAGATGATTTAGGTAAGGTAACGAATACGGTAGATTCAATCCGCACATGTAACATCAAATTAAAGTAGGCACTTGTAACATATTTGTCAATTCTCACACTAGACTAGACTGAACTGAATGGATACAGGAAGAAAGAAAAGAGAAGAAGAAGAAGAAGAACCGCAAACAGAATTATCTCCGTGTCCTTGAATTGAAAGACGTCTGTATAACGAAAGGGAAGATATTTAATGTAGGAAGCACTGTATAAAGATATATGGATAACGTTTGATGAAGGCAACCGCATACGACAGGAACCACGATGGAAATGAACTCGATTTCTGATACTTTGGCCGAAGAGTGCCACCCGAAAATGGTACTTAATTGACAAGGCTAGTGTGGTCGTATTTTTATTCTTAATACTTTCTCTCGACAGGAAAGATTATCTTATAGAAAACAAACATCTCCGTTTTTCATACAAAATAGGCTGGGTAGCTTGACAATAGAAACTCACTTCTTTGTTAGGAGGAAGGGTTTCTAGTAAAAGAATAACAGATAAAAAAAAACCAAGAACATATGTCGAACTATTTCGTTGTTGAGAAAAAAGCATGACAAATCGCTCTTTGCCTATGGGTAATTTTTAAGGTTTGTAGCAAACTATATATCATAGGTAAGTAATTTTCGAAGAGAAATAATTTAAGGAAATTTTAAACACGCTTCATCCTTACCGATACATATAAAAAATTCCAGGTGAATCTTCAAAATTCAGATACACTGGGACCTAAGGAAAATATGTTGATGCCAAATCGACTTCTTTTGCGTTTTATGTACGGTCGGAAATGAAGTACACAACATAAGTTGCTTATCTATTGTAAAAACTGGTCCTGGATCCACTAAGTTTTGACAATTATCTCTAATAAGAACCATAAAAATGCCTAGTCTGCTAAGCGGTGGATTACTTTTGACAAAATCTGATGATGAAAATTTAAGGAATTTAAGAATTGCCAAAAAGCGATTTCGGCTCATAACAGATTTATAAAAAACTGGAGGACCAGTGCATATATTAACTGTTTTCCAATAATCTCAAACTTTCGGACACTTGGTCAATCCATTGAGAAAATATAGCGCTATAAATACATACACTGTTATCAATGGTTTATAAGTAAGACCAAAAACTTTCATGGCGGTGTGTGGATTATCATTAAAATATTTATTAGCTCTTTGATCGGTCCATTCGCATAGTTTGTTAACACTACTGCTAGTTACAAATGACTGAAAACAGTTTACAGTTTTCACACAATCTTGAAAGTCAATGGCTTGGTGAAAGTTATAGTCAAAGCGAAATTTGGGTGTATATCTTGAAAGCTTATCATCAAACGGATCCGTAACGTCTGTCCAGCTGCTCATTTGTACCCTATCAATGACTTTTCCTCATTCGCTGATAAATAATTGCTATCTGAATCGCTCTTGAAGTCACCACTAGACATTTCATAACTCAAATCAGTGTCACTCTTCAGATTTTAATCCATTTTTACCAACATAAAATACAATTACGTGCCTAATAGGCAAAAAAAGACACGTGCTCTCTTAGCAAACTCTAAACGTACACTAAATATATTGCCGCTGCGTTGGGTTGCCACCAGACTGAACGTCGACCTTGAGCTGTTTATATTATTCTTGAAATTTTTTTTTAAATGGCTAACCATGATATCGCAATACGGATATCCATGTCCTGCTGCGATCCAAATTAACCTACAGAGCCCCACACCACTTTTACAGAGTGAATTAATATCCCTTCTATGAATATCCGCATGTTTAATCGTGGTAAAGTTCGCTATAGCTAAAAATATCCATACGTGGATACGATGGAGCGGGAGGGCTTAAAGCAAAATATCGCTCGGTTGTAGAGATCAAGCATACCGGCCGCGCGTCCTGACGACAAGATCTCTTGCGGTTGTTTGATCTATCTCTCACTAGCGCATTACAACTCCTCACTTCTCTCTCTCTCTCATTACCAAAGGGGATGCTGAGCTACTTACTTGGTGTAAAATAGAGACACAATAAACCACGAAAAAAAAAGATGGTGTCGTTACTTAGCTCTACCCTCCCCGGGACTGTAATTTTGCCTCGACGTTGGTGGGAGGGCCGAGTAACTGGTCTTGGTCCCTGAAATTGTGAGGGGAGCACGACCAGTGAAACTAAACACAGTCCCTAAGCGTCTGTGCACCGGGTGGCCGCCGGACACCGCCGCTGGACGCAAAAAAGGCGTGGCAATTGAGGCGAACAGTTGCGGCGCCTTCGCCTTCAGCTTTTAGTTTACCCTTCCAACTTCCCTATGACTACTCCAAATTTCTCTAATCTCAGTCGTCAAGCTCCAAAACCCAGCGGGGGTGGGGTCCCACGCATTAGACGCGTCTGCCGGTGCGGGGACCCCGCCCTCGCTCCTGACACACACACACACTTTTCGAACCCTCCTCGATAGACTATCTAGGAGTATCCGACTCACCCTATCCAACTTCCCGCCCCCTCACACCCCAACAGGAAGCTCGTAGCTCGGAAATTGTCGGCGAGGCACTGGTGGGGTCACTGACGCCAAATAGGTGACACCAATAAATACCAGTAGAAGAGAAGACCAGCCCAACTGCATCTCAGCATGCATCACCGACTAGTCCTTATCCTCACGGAAGGATGAATTGCGAATTCCCGGCGCCAAAACCGGGGACCTTTTGGCTATGGAATGGTAACCCAGACAGAGGAGTCCAGATGGAGAAAACCAGCTTTAAAAAAATCCGCGATTCAAGCTGGAAGACATCGCGGCGAAGGATGAATGGCCATGCGTAGTTGGTCGAGAGCGATTCCTGTGAGGAACCAGGCGACACCTCACAGTAATTAGCCTTACTCGGGCATGCGGAGCTCTGCTCGAGTGGACTGCAATTCCCAAGCTACTCGTGGGAACAATATGGAAAGTAATATGGAAACCAATATTCCCGAACAACCCGTAGTAGAAAGCCCTGAAGGCACTACTACGCAGATAGCGAAGCCAACCAAAAGGAAGGCGGTCAGAGTCACCTCCTTAGAGGAGGTGGATCTAATGACAGACGAGGAGGTTATTGAGGCCAGGTTGGCCGGGGCCTCCAAGAAGAAAGTAAGGGATCTGGTGGGAAAAGGCCAGGATTACATTGAAGCCAAGCGCTCGGTGATCAAGGCCAACTTCACCAAGGTGCTTGGACGACAGGAGGACAATCCCCCTAAGTCTAAAGAGGAGGCGGAGCAAAAGCTGGAAATGGCTACGCAAAAGCCTACAAAGAAGCGACAAAGGTCGGACCACAGTACGCCGCCAGCGGAAGCCAAAAAGAGGCCGAGGAAGTCAGAAATGACTTTTACACAAGCCCTTTGCTCGGCAAAGGTGGCTGTAGTATGTGGTGGCTTCCCCGGAGTCAGGATGGAACCCACAAAGCTTAAGGCAGTGCAAAAATCCATCTTAGAGGCTCTGGAGAGAACGCCAGAAGAAGGGCCGCAAATCAGGCTGCTAAAGAGCACGTTCAAGCCCGGTTACCTGGTAATGACGTGCGCGGATAGTGCAAGCGCACAATGGCTCAGGGACACTACTCCCACTCTGAAGCCTTGGGAAGGTGCAAGCCTCCAGGCTAAGGACGAGAGTGAAGTCGAGAGGCCGTGTTCTTGCACTGTCTACATCCCAGACGAGGACGTAAAAAGAGGTTGGAGGCGGAAAGTGTGCTGACTCGATTAAGGGTCAGCAACCGAAAGCTCAACACCCTTTTATGGACCGTTTTGGGCAAAACACCTGCAGAAAAAGGGCAGGTATGGGTCGTCTCAATGGACAAAGAGTTCTTTGAGGAACTCAACAAACTTCAAATGTGTCCTTACTTTGGCATCGGAAGAATTAAATTCCGTGTCAAGGATGATGGGCACATTAAGAAGGTTGCAAGTCAAACCTTCAGAGGGGCAAAGCTCTAAAGCAGTGCCAAAGAAGGTTAACACTTCGACCAAACACAAGGCTCGCCCTAAGGATGATAAGTCGAGGGAAGGAGCTAAAGAAGGAATAATCCGGAAGGAAGTCCGTACCGACTTGCAGGGGAGTGCTACAAACCCGCCCAGAAGGCTAGAAGCCACTGAGCGGGTGGCCGCTCCCATGGAAGGGGTAGAGGACACGGGAAAACCCGAAAGTTAGCCTTCAGTTTAGAGGAAGGCAGAGTAAAGGTCCTGCAGGTCAACCTTCATCATGCTAAAGCTGCGTCGGCGGTTTTGTGCAGAAGGTTTGACATGGAAGGCCTGGACTTGGCCCTACTGCAGGAACCATGGCTCCACGGAGGGAAGGTTGCAGGCTTGAAGCCCCAACAAGGTAAGTTACTATACGATGCGAAAGGAGAGACACCTCGAGCATGCATTGTATATGGTAACGAAGTAAACTGTACACTGATTCCGGATCTTTGCTCCGGAGACTTTGCTACAGGTATTTTAACCGCTTCCACCGAGGAAGGTAGTAAAAGATGGTTGGTCTGTTCTGCCTACTTCGCTAGAGAGAAGGTCTTCCGCCCAGGCATAGTAGAGGACGTTGTAACCTACAGCCGAAGGGAGAACCTTCATCTAATACTGGGATGTGATGCCAATGCCCACCATCTGGCATGGGGGAGTACGAACATCAACAGTCGAGGTGAGTCTTTACTACAGTTCATTTTAAGCATGGGTTTAGAAATAGCCAATATAGGAAATAAACCTACCTTCGTTACGGCCACGCGCAAAGAAGTCTTAGATGTAACACTTTGCAGTGAAAAAACGTACGATACTATAAAGAATTGGCATGTGTCAGAGGAACCTTCATGTTCCGACCATAGGCACATTCGATTCGATTTAATTACTTCGACTCGAATGGTGGCAAGGTTCAGGAACCCGAGAGAGACGGATTGGGAAGGCTATAGAGGCTCACTCGAGAAGTCTCTTGAGGGAGGAATCGGCACCATAAAAGATACGGAAGATCTCGAACTGACAGTCGAAACGGTGAGGGGAGCTGTTCTGGCCGCTTACCAGGAGAATTGTCCAGAGAGAGAAAAGAAAGGAAAGAAAAACACACCCTGGTGGAATGAACACTTACAAAAGCTTAGGGCAGATGTAAGAAGGCTATTCAATAAAGAAAAATTCAACCAGGACTGGGCCATTTATAGAGAAAAACTGACGCAATATAATATGGAGATCCGAAAAGCCAAAAGAGACTCGTGGCGAAAGTTCTGCGAGGAAGTCAAACAGGCTCCTGCATGTTCCAGAATCCACAAGGTCCTGGCTAAGGATGGTATTGCGAATCAGGTCGGCCTCTTGAAGAAAGAGGACGAAACGTATGTAGAAACCCTGGAGGAAAGCTTAATAATGCTCACCAAGGTACATTTTCCCAGCTCATCCATTGACAATAATCTTTCGGTAGAGGTGGCTCATTTCAGAAGGCCTACTAAGCCATACAAATCACCTGGAATGGACGGGATTTATCCAGTCTTGCTACAGAAGGGACAGGATGTGATCATTCCGCATCTAACAAAGATCTTCAAAGCTAGTTTGGCATGGAGATATATTGAAACCGCATGGCGAAGGGTGAAAGTCACATATATCCCCAAGGTTGGTAGGGTAATGGACCAGACCCCCAAGTCATACAGACCAATAAGTCTATCCTCTTTCCTAGCAAAAACGTTGGAAAGATTGATAGACAGGTATATTAGGGACGAAGTGCTGATGGAGAATCCACTTAGCGATCGCCAATATGCATACCAGCCAGGAAAGTCAACTGACTTGGCGCTGGATGATCTTAACAGACTGCTCTCAAAGTCGCTAGATGACAAGGAGATAGCGGTGGCGACGTTTCTGGACGTGGAGGGAGCGTTTAATAACGTCTCCTTCGAGTTTGTAACGAACGCGCTTAAAAGGAGAGGAGTTCCCGCCTTCATATGCGAGTGGACAAAGGCGACCTTAACAAACAGTATCATTGTGTCCTCGTTAGGTGAAGCCACTATGGAAGCGAAGGCAGGAAGCGGTTGCCCACAAGCTGGAGTTTTATCCCCATTACTGTGGGCTACGCTTATGGACGACCTACTTAATACACTGTCCAGGGAGGGTTTTTACTGCCTGGGTTATGCGGACGATTTGGTAATTGTAGTCCGAGGACGCTTTACCAAAATAATTTAGGAGAGACTTCAAGTCGCTCTGAGGATGGTGGACAGCTGGTGTGAGGAAGAAGGCCTGAAGGTTAACCCTAAAAAAACATCTGTTGTTCCCTTCACCAGGAAAAGAGCACTGCAAGGCTTACAACCACTAGCGCTCAAGGGAGTAGAAATCCCATTCACAAGTCAGGCCAAGTACTTAGGTGTAATATTCGACCAGAGGCTGACATGGAATGCACACATTCAGAAAGTCACACAGAAGGCCACTATGGCCCTGAACACATGTAGACGAATGTGTGGTAAGAATTGGGGGTTAAATCCTAAAATGAACCTCTGGTTATACACAAGGGTTATAAGGCCCATGATAACTTATGGTTCAGTGGCGTGGTGGAACAAAACGCAACAGTCCGGGGCGATTCGATTTCTCAGTAGCACACAAAGGCTTGCATGCTTGAGTGTTACAGGAGCCATGAGAACAGCCCCAACGGACGCGCTAGAAGTTCTGCTAAACCTACCACCTCTACATATATACATACAGAGTGAAGCCAGATCAACAGTACATCGGTTGATCCAAGGCAAAGCTCCAATAAGTATGATGCAGGGAGCTGATAACTTAAGGCTATACCAGGACATAAAGGCAGACCCCGTTCTAGGAATGCCTGTAGACCGAATGGTTACGAGGTATAGTTTTAACAAAAATTTTCAAATTACAATACCAAAAAGAGAGGACTGAGAAACTGGTCCGCCGCTAACAGCAAACTCAATATGGTATACGGACGGCTCCAAAACGGATACAGGTACGGGGGCTGGAATATATGGCATAAAACCAAGGACGGAAGTCCGGGTATGTCTAGGAACATACGCGACCGTATTTCAAGCCGAATTAGCTGCTATACACAGGTGCGCTATGGAACTAATCGGCCGAAATGTAGATAACGACTCCATCGTTATCTATTCGGATAGTCAAGCGGCTCTAAAGGCTCTCATTTCGGTACAGGTCGATTCATGGCTGGTATGGAACTGTTTGGATGTCCTCTCTCAGGTAGGAAGTCGAAACAGGTTGACACTTGCCTGGGTGCCGGTCCATAAGGGCCATCGTGGCAACGAGAAGGCCGATGAATTGGCCCGAGAAGGCGCATCTACGCCACTGGTTGGTCCGGAACCCTTCTTTGGAATCGCAAATACGATAAAAAGGGCAGCCATACACAAATGGGTGCAACAGAAGTCTCTTGAGTGGTGGAACAACTCACCAGGACAGAGGCAGGCCAAACAGTTCATCAAAGATCATTCGGCTAAATTTACAGCAGACTTACTTTCGCACAGACGCAGGACTGTCAGAATGATAGTGGGTCTGCTCACTGGGCACTGTAGACTCAATAGATACTTGAGTCTCATAGGCCTGACAGAAGAGGACACCTGTCGTTTCTGTCTGGAAGAAGAGGAAACCGCTCTACACGTTCTGTGCCATTGCGAAGGTCTCGCACGAATGCGGTTTCTAGAACTCGGAGAGGAAAAACCGGAAGCACCAGGCTACATGAAAAGGTTACTATCAAGGCTGTTGAGTCTCATTAAGAGGACCAAGCTAGATGAAATGCTTTAAAATAAGGGGGGAACACGATAGATCTGCAAAGGTCGCAGTGTATCAGGCTCTATTGGCCGCCCCATTTTCTACATTCTACATTCTACTTAGCTCTACAGACTGCTTGGTATATTATAATATGTACGTCTATGGTATATTAGGATGCTCATTTATCGAGTTACTACTGTATTTAGTTTTCTGGGTGTTAATCAGAAGTCCAATGTTTTCTGTAGCGTTTTTTAAATGCTGCATTTCGTGTTCTTCCAATGATCACGATATCATCAACATATGCCTATATTGGTGTATTACGGGTATATATGGTATAGCTTGGACAACGTGCATGATAGCGCCTCTCCCTCGCGTAGTCCACTGTTAATTGTAGATGGTTCTGAAAGATCCTTTTGTACTTGGATTTTACATCTAACTTTCCTTACTTTAATTAATTTGACTATTCCTTTTGGTATTTCGAATTCGACCAAAGGCAAATATAATTCAAGACTGTGAACAGTATCGTACGTAGCCTTAAAATGTACGAAAATACAATGGCAGTTTATGTCATACTCCGTCGTTTCTTCTATTTGTCTGATGGATCAAATGTGACCAATGATAGAATTGTTTTTGAAAACGCCTCCTATTAGGTATTATTATCTTATAGTGTCAGTACGCCGTGCCAATTATTCCTTAAGTATCAGAGACAAAATTGTGTATGCCGCATTAGAAAGAAATATCACTCTAAAGTTAGAACAGTTAAGGACGTTTCTTTTTTGTGTATAGGGAATATAAATCAAGTATAATACTTTACATCACTGTAACTTTGTGTAAAAAAATTTATAAAATTTAACAATAAATATTTTTCCTGGCATTAAGTAATGTGGAAAACAGTTCACCGAGGATCTATTCAATTATTAATAATTAGTTGAGCTATAAGGTTTTTAAAAAACTTTATTAACTCTGAAACACATAAAAGTGAGTACAGCTCTCGAGAGACAATAGCAACTTACAAGAGTTCATAGCGAGAAGTTTTAACTTGAGATAATTTGATAGACGAGACAAAAAGTAACTATAACTTTTTGTAGCGGGAACTTGTAATCGTTTTCTTTGCCCTTTCGACCAAACTGTTGAGGTTTACAAAATCTCTTGGAAAGTTTATTTACAAGTCTTGTATGTTTCTTTTTGCAATCAAAAAACGAAGTAGTAAAACTAAGGTTTAATAAAGCCAATCCAAACAAAATATTTACAGGTATAGGGACGATGAATTTTAATTTAAGAGGATTAATTATAAATATAAAACTGTAATTGGTATAACATTATCTAAAGTTTCGAATTTAGTTAGTTATTAATATATAATACTAGCTAATCTGGCCAACTTTGCACCGGATAAGAACTAAATAATGTGTAAAAATTAACAGAAAAAAAACAAAAATTACTGAAAGATTTTTTTTTTAATAAACAATATTTTTATTTTTTTGGGTTGGATACATTTACAACGATAAGAATTTTCCGACTAGGAAATAATTGTACACCCACGAGACATGAAAACTGTCAGTAAATTCTACCAAATTTTAACAGTTGGTCTTGTGATTTCTTTATACTCATTACAAAAGTCGAACGCATTGAAAATTGTAAAAGTTTAAAATCAAATGTACCGTTCGTTAAAATCATCGGTAAGTACCTATATGCGGTATCAAGACATATTCTTTATATTTTTTCTTGATGATCGTTGCCTCAATGATATTATTCATTAAAATTTTTAGGATCAGTCTCATTCTATTGCATAGTTGAGGTTGATTATTGTTACATTGAAGAATGATAACTTATCCTACTCTTAATTGAGAATTTATTAGAAGTCCAGTAAACTCAGTGGATTCAAAAACTGTGTAACAAAGTTGACTACGTTATCCGGATTTATAACTGTGTCAACTGATTTGTAAGATAACAACTTTCCTGAAAAAAAAAAATAGAATAAGCTCGGCCTAGCAAAAAAATAATAAACTTACTTAGGAATAACATACTGAAATAAAACTGAAAACATAACTGAAAAGGTCAAACTATAATTGTAAATGTTACTATTACGCTTGATTAAAAAAAATAATAATGGCCTAAAAAAGTGTAAAGTTTTCGGATTCAGAGAAAACTTATTGTGTGAGAGACAAAAGAGACCGGCTTAGTTCGCATCCCCACTCCGTGCTCCTTATTGAGTGAGAAATGAGAGTGGTAGACACCTAGTACACTGGTAGTGATAAACGATTAGTTATCGATTAGGGTTACCATTATTAAATTACTAATGTGGCTATTAAAACAATAAGGTTAGTGATAGAAAAAAGGGAAACATTTTTTAGGGTAAATCACCCTTATCACTTAAAAATACATTACGACAGATTCTCGGACCTATCGAATATACATATAAAATCTTATAAAAATCATTTAAGCCAATTTCGAGGACCACCTTATATGACTCGAAAGTCCACGGAATTTTAGGTATCCTCCGATATAGCCACCTATCATATACTTTCGATATTCTGCACATATCTTCCTTCAAGATCCACAACTAAATACCATAAAAATAAGGATATTTTACTACTTAACTTGTAATTTAAAATAGGTAGGTATGTAGGTAGGTAGGTACCTATCTGGATACGTTACAGTGGCAAAAAACACAGAACAGAAGTTGACAGCCGGCGTACCGCAAGGTTCCGTATTAGGTCCAACATTATGGAATATATTATATAACGGGGTACTAGAAATTGACTATGGTAGAGATACTTTAGCTATCGCATACGCAGATGACCTGGCGATACTAGTGATGACTGACTTGAACTGGGAAATCGAAGATAAAGTAAACACATGCTACAGAAAAGTCAACAGCTGGATGGCTAGAAATGATTTGGAACTAGCAGGAAACAAAACGGAAGTGGTCATTTTGAAAGGACCACGACAAAAACCCTAGCTGACTTTTCAAATTGGTAGTACTGCTATAATGCCAACAAACTGTGCAAAATACCTAGGCATATACGTCGACACAGGCCTAAGGTTCACAAAACACCTGACAAATGTAGTCCAGAGGGCGGAAGAAAGAACGGCAGCCTTACAAAGGATCATGCCGAATATAGGAGGCCCAGGCATCCAAAAACGTAGAATGTATCTGCAAGTGGTACAGTCGACCCTCCTATATGGAACCCCCATTTGGTCTGATGTACTAAATTATAAAAAATATAGAGACATGATAAGCAGAGCCCAGCGAAAGCCCCTACTAAAAGTGACCAGTGCGTACCGGACTACTTCAACGAAGGCCCTACAGGTGATAGCGGGTACGCTCCCCATTCACCTCCTAGCGAAAGAACGGCAGATGCTTTATAACTCTCGAGACGGACACCTACCTCAGGTGAGAGCCGCCATCAGAGAGCAATGACTAATATAATGGCAAGCAGAATGGGAGGCACAGACAGACAAGGCACAATGGACCAAAAAACTAATACCCAACGTGATAGAGTGGTATAAATGTAAGTTCAAACGAGTAAATTTTTATTTTACGCAGTTCCTGACCGGACATGGATGGATCTTTCAGGTCTTACACGTATCGTATTCGAAAAACCAGCGACGACAGTTGTATAATGTGCAACATAGAAGACGACGCGGAGCATTGTATCTTTAGATGTAATGTGTTTGCGTCGGAACAGCACAGAATGCGGGCAAAGCTAGGAGGGATATCCCCTGACAACTTGATACGTGTCGCTATGGAAAGCAGAGAGAACTTTGAATTCCTCATAGACCAAGTAACAAAAATTATAAAAAGAAAGTCTATGATAGAGAAAGAAATTGAGACAGGAGGAGAGTGATCTGGGGCAGTCCATCTCTACTTAAGACACAACCAACAAGGCCGTGATTTATTTTTCATATGTTCATTTGTCATTTTACATTTTCCCCTGGTTCCTTACCGCTCTTAGGTAACACCAACTGTATTTTCATAAATTTTCCCCGGTTCCTTGCCGCTCCTAGGTAAGAACCGGCAACCTTTTTCCACGACCAATCTAGGCTGCGCAAGGCATTCCTAAGTTTCGTTCGCTAACTGAAGAAGTACGGGGGTGCCTTGACGAAAAATGGGTGGTTTTAGTTGGCAGGCAGGGCAACAGGAGGGCATTCGTTTGCAGGACCTCCTATACATAGGGGGAAATGGACTCGTATGTTTTCCTCTACCCTGAATCCAACACACGCCGAGCAATGGTATGGTGTTTAGAACGTCCCATCCACATAAAAAAAGGTACTTATCTGGGTAAGCAAGCATATTGTAATGAGTGTGGACATAAAAAAACAGTATGTCAAAGACTTTTATTTTTTATTTTGACAAGATTCGCAAACATATACTTGATCTGTGTCCCCATAGAATCTAGTTACGTAAGTTACATGACATCGGCCCTGATTCTAATTGAGATTTCGACTGAAAACATGTTGAAATCAATATGGCGACGTCGAAATGCGATTTTGCGAGCCTTGTGGATTTCAGCTGAACTAACCAAAGGACGTCACTACTTTTCGATTTATCGAAATTAAGTTCAACTTCAAGAAAGTGGTTGAAATTTAATTTCGAGTCGAAATTAATCTGACATGACTCAAGGACACTAAACACAGATAGAATTGATTTTGTACTATAGTCTAACGTAAGAAATGCGTTGTATTGAGCGTGTGGATTCGTGGTGTGGTTGACATTTTGGATTGTTTTATATAGAATAGTTGTGCCTGCTGCCAATGTTTTTGTTGTACTAGCGATTTAACGGCCTTATAAGACTATTTAATTATTGTTTCTATATCAATTTACTTGTATAAACAAAATGGGTGGTAATAGATGTGCCATATATGGTTGTAACAATAATTTTAAGAGTGTGAAAACCAAGAATATGCCTGTTATTTTTCAGAGTTTTTCAAAAGTAAAGGATTTAGTGTCGAAACCTTTAAGGGCTTAAGGGGTTAACCGATCCAGAAGAGTTGATAATTTTATTCTTGATTGTAGTAGAATATGCTCTGCTCATTTTAGTTACAAATAATGACTATGAAAGAGATCTTCAAAATTAATTATTAGGTAAAATGATTAAGCAATAAAATGCCTATAAACATTTTTTTTTGACGTAACTTATTTTAGGTTTACCTACTAAACGCCTTTTAAAGAAAACTGCAGTTCCAACACTTTGTATAAACACACCTTAAACACACCTGTCTCTACTCCTGAACATAGATTAGATGTTATAAACAGAAAGAAACTTGTAGCAAAAATTACAAAGGTTGGGTCAAATATTTTGAATATTGCATCTTATCAACATGAACATCTATTACTGAATCTGAAATAATTTTTGAACAAGCTGGTGACAATATATATTTAAAACCTGAAATAGATTTTGAAGCAAAATATAAGGAATTATTAAACAAGTATAAAATGTAATTTCACATACAAAGTTAGTGAACATAGTTATAGTTTACCATCATGGGTGCAGCAACTCTCTTATGGAGGTCTTATCAAGCCTACATATGAGTGGTTCATAAAAATAAAATTATGGAATAAATATGAAAAATATATTGATACCTATAGGAAAAATAATGGAGTTGTTGGAAACATTTCAAAAAGGATTTTAAAAAAAGAAAAAGTGTTGCCATATGCGCTTATTAAAAACTTTTGTAAACTTATAACAATAATTAGAATAAATTATAGAAATTTAAAATCCAAGGAAGTTGAAAATTTGAAGCGAAAAAAACTTATCCGGGTTGGATTCAACTAGGTTAAAAATGAGAAAATTAAATAAAATTGTTCCATAGGGAATGTTTCTAAAGTTTCCTAGTATTGTATACTGTTTAGTTTTATCTATGTATGTTTATGAAATAAATAGTTCAGTAGGTATTAAATAGTTTTATTTTATCATCAAATGTTTTTGGATATTAATTTGTGCTCTGACTACATAAGTAAAACACAAATTTATAAATTTTATTTACCAGCAATATTTACTTTGAGAGTAAACTGGCATTTATTAATTTAATTATAACACTAACAAATGCATTCATTTGGAAAATAAATTTTATTTGCCATGTAAAACAGATCATTAAGAATTTATAAGTCTGAATGTTTTAGGTACTGTTAAAAATCTTATTATCTGCCATTTATTTACAAAAACAAAACGTAAATTTTTCGTTTTAAACTTTTAAATCCCAAATTAGACTCATTTTCCATAAAAACTAATAGTAACAATAAGGTCGATAATTGCTCGTCATCCTCACGCCTACGTCACAGCCGCGTGTTGCAGTGACAGACAATTTTGGGCGATGGAACTATCCTATGTAGTCAACCGTTCTTGTGACCAATCTAGATCAACCCAAATTCTCAGCAGTGTCAATATGATAAAGTAAATATCCCCACTTTTAACTAAAATCGAAATGAATGAGAATCGCTAGCGAATGCGACTGTCATGGCGTAGTCGCTTTTAAATTTCGACATCGAAATGAAATAGAATCAGGACCATGTTCTAAGACACATTTGACATCTAATGCCTTCCTTATACTCTCTAATATTTATTACACATAAATAACATATACCGTTAGAAACTTTTTGGTTTTTAAATTTGATGAAATGTTTTATACCAAGTTTGTATTTTTAAAGGGCTAAAGAATTGTAATTTTTGTTGAGGACTGTTATGTATTATCATCAAATAATTTCCGTTTCGGTACAATTTTTTTCGTAGGGCTTGGAGATTTAGTGTGGGAGAGAAATATTTTTGGAGGTGACCTTAAATTCGCTTCTGGTGTAGGTGAATGCTTGAAAATATCAATATTATTTTGGTTATTTAAAATTGATGATATTGTATGAGACTGAAATTCTAGTGTAGGAACTTTAACAAATGCAGATAGTGGAGGTTTACAAACCTTAATATTGTTACTTTTACATTCTTGGTGTAGATGTGTTAACACTTCCAATGCTTTTTTTGACTTTTCTTGCATTTTGCAGTGGGAAAGTGATATTTTACATCGTTTTTAAATTTTGTTAAGGTCATTTTTATGGGTTATCTACTTTCCTTCTTAGAATATTTAGAATTTTAGCTAATTTTTTTATTTTTTTTATTATCCGAGCTTTCTATTTTCTTTTGGTTTTCTTTCATAATTTATATTATCTTTTTTTCGAGTTTTCTCTGTTCAATTTTATGCTCCTCGTCTATCTTTTTCTATATTTGTTCTGTATTTTTTCTATCTGATTAAGTTAGAACAAATGAAAGCTGTTGAGTTGGCTTCTTGCCCTTTTGTGATGGAGTATCTGGCTATACTAGGTTAGTCGCACTAGATTTATTTGTAGTATTCACAGGTATATTTTCAAAATTTTTTAGGGTTGTTTCGGGTTTTTTGGATACGTAGATCTTCTTTAACCGTTTTTGTCACACTTGATTCAACTTGATTTTTATGTCTTCTATTTCCTGCACGTTGAATATATCATCATTCTCGGGTGATATCAAGGTTGCATTCTCGATTTCAGGTATGTTTACAATTTCGGTATCATCTCTTATTACAGGTATATAATTTTTCTCGAAAATTACCCCACTTATTTCTAAAAGTTTTGCTTCTTCGTCCATAACATTTTCTTGTGCGTGACTTAGAGAAAAATTTTACTGACGACTTTTCTGCAAATACTGAAATAGCTGTTTAATTTTGTTAGTGCCAACTATTTCACAAAATTGTTTAAAGAAACAATTGAAATAAACAAACTTATAAGAAACAGTTTCAAATTCCTGCCCTAGACATTTTAAATAGTCAAGTGAAGACGAATTGAATTGTTGATTATTGAAAGGAACTAACTCCACACAACTAAAATGTTGGGAATTTAAAAAAAAAACTGTTTATAAACTACACTAGTAATTTTAGCAACACGACGTTATGGTAGATTGAAAGCAACTATGCAAGAAACATCATGCAGGGCAAAATTAAGGGCAAAAGAAGTGTGGGAAGAAGAAAAATATCGTGGCTTCGTAATCTACGTGAATGGTTCGGGTGTAGTTCGATTGAACTTTTCAGGCGCGCTGCTAACAAAGTCGCAGTGGCCATGATGATTTCCAATCTCCGCTAGGAGTGGCACGAGAAGAAGAAGATGCTTCAGTACTTTTAACAATAATCCCAGTATGATTTTTATTCTGACCAGGACAGGAGTCAGAAAACAAATACAACGTTTTAGCCGTATTTGGTAGACACTCTCTAATGTAGTCCATGAGAAAGCTGCATACTTTGTTTGCGCCTTTTTTAGCTATACCCTCGGAATATAGATACATGCGTGATGAGTTATCTTTCAAATTTGTGATACAAAAAGCATATACCCATATTTGTCTCATATAAAAGATTTCTTGCACTGGGATATGTGGCAATGGCAAGTTTTGCATAAAGTCAAATACAAGACCACACGTTGTTTCATCGGACTTGCAAAGTTCTCGAGTAGCTTTTAGTTGGTTATAAAATTTTTTACTTCGTCTCTTATGTACTTGAAGTTCAGCTTCTACTGTTAGCTTTACAGACTGAGATAAGTGGGGATTCTTTAACTTTGTTTCCATTGCTTTACACGATGAACAAACATCAATTTGAGGCCGACCAAATTGCAGGATAAAGTTTTCATTAAAATATTTTAAATAAAATTCATATTTGACCGTTGTCTTTGGATATTTTGATTTATAAAGTTTGTACATTATTTTTACATTGAGTCTTGCATCCAAATATGTAATATGGCTTTGCCCATAATGGCTGCTTTTAGTAGGAAAAGATCCAATATGATCATGAATTTGTTTGCATAATTCCGCAGAGACTGCATGAGATTTAATATTATAACCTCTTTTGTCTGTTGGAGTTATTCCTTGAGAAAGTAATGTTGCAATACGATAAACACGTTTTTGTCTAACAACGTGCAAATTAATAAATGCTTTGCGGCATACTGCCACCCGATCATTATTTCGAATGCAAAAAGATTTAAAACTAGCATTGCGTTTCTCTACGTTCCCTCTTCTGCGTCTTCAGGAAACATTCCATAAACCGTTGTAATGAAGGTCCTGTTCATTTTTAGAATTCAAATTGTGGAAGGTATTTAATAAATTAATTTGTTGATCCATTGTAAACTTTTTATAACAATCCATTTTACAGCTAAAAATAATAAGAATTACAACCACCGAAAACGACATAAAATGGTTGTATAGCCTTACCTGCATATAGGCGACACGATTGTCTTTTTTGGAACTATATTTCCTTTTGCAGTTTTATATGCTTCTCCTTTTAATTTATTCACCTTCCTGACATTAGACTTCCAGCTCTCTGGCTGGCGCATACGTTTTTTTCTATATTGAACATTAGTTTAATCCTCAATATTCATCATTTCACAAAATAATACAGAATATACACTACACTTCGGTTAACAGCCGACTAGAACTCACTCAGGTATGTGACTGCAATGCCAAGTGGGGCGTGCGCCATTGACAATGGTCGAAAGTTGAGTCGTGAACGGAACTAACTCCGGGATTGAGATCCTTTCACGACCCAACCATATTTATCGGTTACAAAATCTAAGCCCACTCTTAATAGGAGTAGGTTCTTTTCTTTACTAGTCGATCGGCAATCCCGAAAAATACCGCTTCACGTGTAAAAGTCAAAATTGTACATTTTTGGAGTTAGTTCCTTTTAATAATCACCGAATCAATTACAAATTTAACATATGGATTTAACATGGATTTAACCTATCTATAGCAGATTTTAAAACTGGAGTAAACTGTACTTTTGTCAATATTTTTTGGGGATGTCTCTGCTAAACTGAAGCACAGCTTTGTTCCAATAAGTTTTTAATGGCTTAAACTCAGCCACATCTGCCGGTTGCATTCATCTCGTGAGATTAGGAATTAGGATAATAAACTAGTAAAATAAGTTTCATAATTCTACAAAGTTAATTTGTCTATACAGTTAAATGGGTTTTATGTCCATCAACAAAAAGTATCACCGGACGTGTAATATTATTTTGATCTAAATAACGGTTAAGTATATTCCCAATATGTTCGTAAAATATTTTTTTAAACATCTAACCATTTTCTGTTAAACCAATACCCACGAATTCGGCACAGCACTTAATATATCATTAGGCAATATCTTATGGGAATTAATTATCATCACCTAGTGCAGAAAATGTGAACATAACTGTTAAATTAAACTTTGGGTTTGTTCAATTTCATAGACATTTCTAGAACCCTTCCTAGCCAAAACCTTTTTATTTTTAAGACATAAATAAAAGCATTTTGGACCTTTGGCTTTTGTCCTCTCTTCCATTAATGTTAAAATTTCTGAAGTTTTTCACTTCTGTGTTTTATTTGTCTTTTTATGCTTATGCTTCTGATGTTAAGATTTTTTCTCCTACTTCTGTTAGATTTGAGTTGACTTGTTGGATTACTTTTTGATGTATTTATCTTTTTCTTAATTTTGTGTACTCAAACGTTGATTTGTTTTTGGGTGTTACAATATTTTTAAGTTTCATGTGCATTCTAGCGATCAGCGGGATACGGTCTGAGTTGACATCTTTCCGAGGTATGCTTATGCTGCCTTAATTAAATGTTTGTATCTATTTTTAACTAATATATAATCTATTTAATTTCTGACTATGCGGTCTTTGTTTTCTGCAGGAGATCTCCAAGTGTATAATCTTCTGTCGGGTAGTTGAAACATTGTGTTCATTATTGCAAAATGTTCATTTTGACAAAAATCCACAAGTATATTCCATCTTTCGTTTCTGTCACCTAGTCCTAGATGTTCTTTACACTTTTTGTCAAATGTCCATTTTTTTATCCTTAATAATATTTTATTGTCCAAGTTGTTTTTGATAACATTTCCCTTTAATTTCTTTAGTTTTTGTACGCCGTCGCCATCCGTCGTATACTTAAATTTTTATTGTAACATGGTCTGCGATCCCTTTTGTCCACCAAATACTTTCATTTACATATTTCTTGTTGAAGGACAAATAGATGGTATTTCGCTGTTTTTATAGTGTCCATCGTTTTTCTTCTAATATGTGACGTTCTAGTGCACATTCTGATCCTTTATATACCCCTTAATCTAATTGACGATATGTTTGAATCCTGCTTTAAATATGACCTATTTTATATTGATAATTTCCTATTTTTTTGATTATCATTTCTGCTTTAACAAAAGGTTTTGTTTTTGTTTTGGAATATCGATGTTTAATTTTTAAGCTTACTTAGCAATTTCTCCTAAATTTATTCCGATTCCTTGTGACTTTTTAAATCCTCATGTTTGTAAAAATGGACACAGGGCCATTATTCTTTTATTTTACTGATCGCGATCTATTTTACCCGCATTACTTTTCTGGCTCTCATGTAAAACAGCAGACAAACACACAATATCCTCTTATTTGAATACTTTGAAGTTATTAAAATCGCAAGCGAATTTTTCATTAAGGACTTTATCTGTTCTAACTTATTACTTTTATTGACAATTCTCCGGAAAATATATTTGGTACTTGTCTCGGTATAAACTCTTGTTTGTATAGAATTAAGCTTCAGTGTACACTATTGCAGGTAGAACTACAGAGGTATTTCCAACAAACACACATGGGATACAATTAGAGTATACAAAGCTTTGGCCACGACCTCCTCATCCCTTTACGGCGGCCGTCGACTGACACTAATTTGTTTAGGGTTTATCTGTATTTGTGCTTTTCTCTGTACAAATTCTTTGTAGGGTTGATTCGATAATTATTTCGACTTAGCGTGAAAACAAATGAAGTCGTTGTTTATATTACGCTTCTAATTTAATCCTAATTCGGACAAGACCAAATAAACACTATTATGGTTCATTTGTGAACATTTCTAGATACAATATATATATATATATATATATATATATATATATATATATATATATATATATATATATATATATTATATATATATATATATATATATATATATATATATATATATATATATATATATATATATATATATATATCTATATATATATATATATATATATATATATATATATATATATATATATATATATATATTAAGGATCACTCGGATGAGTTATGGGTTTTTTTTCAGTCAAAAGGTGGAGAAAAAAAAAGACAAAGATGATGGCTACTTCATCTATTTATTGAAGACAATTCGTTTTCTTAATCAGAAAGCATCATCAGTTCATCTAAAAAGAACAATGTGAAAAAACCTCACAAGCATGGAAAAGTTGTTACATTTTTATTAATGTATTGATGCCAGTTGAGTTTTTTTATGTTGTGTATGCGAATAGTTTTTATGTTATTGTCAATATTTTGTTGTATCTCAGTTTAGTTTTTTTTTAATTGTGGATAGTTTTTATGTTTTTGTCAACATTGTGTAAAAGTAATGACTGCTTTTGAATATTTTTTGAATAAAATACTTGTTTGAAATAAATAATATAATTTTAAAATTAAAATATGTCTTTAATAATTACTTTTTCGGACAGCCTTTTGTCTATTTCAATAAGAAACTACAGCTTTGTGTTATAATTCACATTGAAAAATTTAGATTAAAAGTATTGCATCTTAATTTAATTGCAACAAAAGTGAATTAATTCGAAATAATTTTGAAAAAATCATTATGGTTTTCATTTTTCGAAAGCCTAAAAATCTCACTTTTTTCTATTAAGAATGAAGATAAATACTCATGTGATACCAAAATTACTGTGTAACTCAATGTGTTTCTAATATGATTTACAAAAGCTTTTAAATCTTTTATTATATCGAGTGGATTAGTTTTTTCAATTTGTCGCAAAAGTAGTTTTTTTAGTTACTACATTTCTAATGTAGGTGTGCGATATACCAGTTTTGTTTGAAACATTTTTTGTATACATCATAGTTTAGCCGTAATCAAAGAATGCCAAAGATTTGGCGCACCCTATATATCTACGTTATTTTGTTACTTATAGATACGTTGTATAATAGATTTTGGCGAATACTTCTGTTCAAAAAATGGTTATGGCCTTTTCCTATTTTAAAATGAACAAAGGGATCGTTGAAAATGAATAATGTTCACCCGATATTCCAAATTGACTGTTGTATTATTTATAGCATCCACTAGTGATACTGCAAATACCTTCCGTGCCAGGTTCCGAGGACAAAACGCCAACTTGATGTTGAATTACTTTATCGTCTCTTACAGGTCAGGACTTAGATATAAAATAATTTTAAAATTATTCATAAAAGTAATGTAGATCATTTCTGAATCTAAATACACACAATGCAAAAGTCTAGTGATATTTTTATAAAAGGACGTATTTTGTTTATCTGTAATCAACTTAAAAAAGGTATATAAAAGTTGTAGTTTAAATTAATGTATACTATGTCAAAAACCATAAATTGCAAAAAAAGCAAAAAATTCGAGCAAAAAAAATATATTACAAACCACCCATATTTTACATACCACCATAAAATGTCAAAAATACGAAATATAAATTTAAAATAAAGTATGGCCACCACGTTGGTTTATCACAGCTCTGCATCTGCTGTTCATGCTTCGAATTATATTGTGAATGTCTGCTTGAAGTAGTTGTGTCCATTGTCTTCTTTAAAGCTCTTTTAGCTGAAACTAAAAGTAATTCGTGGTTGGAGCATGTCCCATATATGCTCAATGGGATTCAAGTCGGGCGATTGTGCTGGCCACGGAAATACATCAATACCGTCGTTATCCAACCAGTTTGTTACAATATGCGCAACATGTGGTCGAACACTATAACGTATAAAGTAAAAATTTTCTCCAACAGCAGCAGCAAACGGACGCACAACAAGTTCAAGAATAGTGTCCAAATATTGCTGACTTGTGAGAAAGCCACGTGGGAAAATGAGGTTAGTTCTTCCGTCAATCATGATTCCGCTCCATACCAATATTGTACCACCTCTGTATGCATACACTTGTTAAAGATGTCGTAATAGTTCTCCATTTCTGGGTCGTCTCCAAACTCTTGTCCGATGAGAAATTGGATGAAATCCATATCTAGACTCGTCACTAAACAAAACTGTGGTCCAGTCATTGTCAGTCCAATTCTGAAACTCTTGATATCAGGTAAATCTTGCAGCGTGATGGCCTCTAGATAGAGTTGGACATCTCAGTGGTCGCCGACTACGAACATTGGCTTCATGAAGACGATTCTTCACAGTACTGCTGCTAATTGTTACATTATGTGCAAGCTGTAATTCATTAACTAGCTCGGGTGCTGTGATTGTTGGCTGCCTTCTGGCATTAAAAATTAAATATCGGTCTTGAACAATAGTTTTAGAGCGACCACGTCCTGGATGTTGCTCGGCTGGACTCCCAGTATCTCTAAATCGACGCCACAAACGACTTACGATGCTTTGGGAGACAACCAGCTGGTTAGCAACTTGAGTTTGTCGCATACCAACAAATGGAGCCTTGGGCCAAACGAGGCCCACGACTAGATTTATCTCGTTCGACGTTAAAGTTTGTCGTTGCATGGTAAAACGACAATATCTTTAACTCACCTTTTAAGCAAAAATGGTATAAAGTGACAAAAATTAAAAATAAACAAAACCTTAAAAGGTCGTTTTTTTTTGTCCCGTATAAAAACATTCTAAAACACGTATTGCTATCAGTTTTACAATTTTTTTTTTGATAAGAAGTCAGTGTTTGTATCAAAAATTATAGTACAAAAAAATTTTATATGGTCATGAAATTTTTGTCATTGGTATTGTCAAATTATTAAAATATCCTTAGACTTTTGCGATATGCGTAGTTACCGTATGAATTTTCGCAATCGCATAAATTTGAGATCTTCACAGCATTATGATTATTAAGTATCGACCACCATAAAGTAAGAAGCAATATTTTACGAAAAAATTTTGTTAAAATCCTTTATAAAAGGTATATAAAAATGCCTCAAACGGGCTATCACAAACACATTGCAAAACGTTTTCGAATTAAACAATCCATCATCAGTGCAAACCTGACTGAGATGCTACCTACATAGGAAGAACATGTAGATCATTGTCTTCACGCTCTTTAGAGCACACAAAAAGAGAAAATACTTCCACTTTCTCTCAACACCTTAAAGAACACAACCACACTCTCAATATCCCAGAAGACGTCTCACTTATTCACAACATCCCACAAAAAAACTTTCTCAAATTAGACCTATATGAAGACCTAGAAATCATTAAAGAAAAACAGAGAAGTCCAAATTGTGTCAATCGCCATGTTTCATTTAATCGAGACTTTCTTCCGCTCCACCGTCAATTATTCTCATAACTCATTATCAAACTTACTTCTTCATTATTATTTAAATTCTCATCCTTCTCTTATCACCTACTAATCATCCTTAGCCCTCTCAAACTTTGTTCAATATATCCAACTCCTCACTTCTTTCTCTTCTTTCCTCACTTCTGTCTAGGCATCCAAACGTCAAATCTGACCTAATACCCAATATTCTCCATGCTCCTTCCCAACAAAATAATTTCAGAGCAGTTTATGCCACTTTCTCTCCAAAAACAATTTTCATTAATATACACCATCAACCACTCAATCACATATCTTCACCTTTTCATACTACGTTTTTCATTATAATTTATAACTTCTTTTCACTCATCCAATTTCCCTCAGGGTTTGGTTTTCGGGTCTCTGTGGTCTTCAGTCTTTTGTAGTTTTCCCATTCATCTTCACAATAACATTTAAACATCACACATCTTTAGTAAACTTGACAGATCCACCTTAAACACAATTACTCTTACATTTCCACATATTGTCACAATACACTCCATAAGCCTGTTAACTTTTCACCTACCTACACTCTAACTTATAACTCATCCTTTTTACTTTTATATTTCTTAGGTACCAAATGTTCCTTTTAACATATAGGGCCTTTTGTTTTCTTGAGTTATAACTCGAGCAATGTAGGAACAATATCACACCTAACCATCTTTCAGCCATCAATTTTCTTTCAGTCTGGCGTACTTGCCCACACACATAAACAACCTACCATCTTTACTTTACACACATAACCAGTAATTCATGTTCACTTACTTATAACTTAAAAATCTATTTTTATTTATCTTTACTAGGTACCAAATGTAGTTTTTTGACATAGAGGGCCTTCCATACTTAAGTTTTAAGTTGAGTACTACATGAACACCACATTATGATCACATTCTTGTCATATTTATATTTCAACTCAATAACATAATATCTAAACACACCTCCACCCATTACATCAATACTCAATAATATATCTTTTAGGACCCATCTTCCCACATGTGCCTTTTTACCATTTTCTAGGTACCAAATGTCTCACAACATACAGGGCCTTTTGACAAAATCTCTAGCTTAAAATAAATATATCCTTACACATGTATAGTTGGTTGCCTATCAATCCTACAAGATTTCATAAATTCTAGTTGACCTACATTAATTTTTAAAAAACCAATTTTCAATGTTACAAATATACCTATCTGATTAATTTACAATACAGATTACAATATTGATGGTTGATACTGATACATTATTATAATTTTAACGTTTTCAATTTTAAATAAGGCTGACATCTGTCAATTTTAGACAACTACCGTAAGTTACACTGACTGCTCTGACACAACATCCGACCTAACTTGTCAATAATGTCATTTTGATCAGTTGTTATCAACAGGTCGTCGTAGACACTTCGTCTCAGGACCATTTTACTCATGTAGAGTCATACGCCGCCATGTTACCTATCCAACGGTAACTTAACCATCACAAATTAGAAATACTAATAATGTAAAACAACTTCAAATTTATAACATTTAAAGGGTTTTTACCCATATATTTTGGTGGCTACTAGCATCTACAACCGTAAGTATTAACCACATTTTGCTCTAACCTTTGTCAACATTTTCATTTAACGTTCTTTTTAATTAAAGTGGTTATATACTTTCAGGTTTGCACTGATGATGGATTGTTTAATCCGAAAACGTTTTGCAATGTGTTTGTGATAGCCCGTTTGAGGCATTTTTATATACCTTTTATAAAGGATTTTAACAAAATTTTTTTGTGATATATGGTATACAGCCAGCTACAGGAACTTAGTTTCCTCGTGGAATTCAATATTTTACGAGTTTAAGTCCAAATAAATGTTAAAAGATAATAATTACTGAATTTAAATGTCGCTAGACAAAATATATTTATTTTATCAATATTTTAGTTTAACTGAATTTATTTGTTTTAAGTTCTTCTGGCTTAATTTTCAAAATATATAATAGATTATTAAATCATTCAATAAATTGCGGTTATCAAAATCCTAATTGATATATACTTAGTTATAAATCATGATTAATTTTATTAATTGTATGTTTTCCAGCTGATAGCTGTGTAAAATATATTTTTTGGAAGTTTGTAGGAAGGAAAATTGGAAATAAAAAGATAACAATGTAAAAATTGAAGATTTAACAATACATAAAAAAAACATATATGTTAATTTAAGTTTAGTATTTTGTGTATGTGTTGTTTAGTCTTTAATTATTTTTGTATTTACTCTTAAAATTTAGCGTTCTACGACAACAGAATTTTAATAAGGTTCATATTGCCGAGTAATGACATTTAACCTTACTAAGTAACATGTTTACTGAAGAAGGATAGTGTTTTTTCTCATTTACCAATTATAGTGCTAACTAAGAACGAACGTACTACGGACTCTCTAACCTCTAAAAATATGCAAATATATGATTGATGTACGATTTACATGTAAAACTAAAAGCTAATATATACAATTGTTTTGATTGTAACTAAAAGGATAATAAGTTTTGCTATTTAAAAAGAAAGACAGCTAAGATTTGATTTCACATATAGTTCCTTTGTATATTTACTTATACGTATTTCATTCTAAAAGGAATCTTCGTAGCGAATATTTATAGATGCTCTGAACGGGAAAACAATATTTCCTGTTCAAAAGGAAGCAGCGCTAAAATGGTTTCTCTGCAAGCATCTGATAATGTGTGTGTGTTTGTTTTATTGGCACTGGTTTTGACAACCAACTGGCCAGTCAATTTGTTTTGACAACCAACTGGCCAGTCAATTTGTTTTGAGTTCTCTCTTTACACAAGATATTGTTAGTATTTACATTAAAAACTATTGTATTATATTGACAGTGAAGACATGGAATGTTAGAAACTTACTTACTAGTTTACTCTGTTGTTGCTGTTTTGTTTTTTGTATCTTTTTTTTATTTTTTCTTTTTTTTATTTTTTACTTTTTTTATTTTTTTTTATTACTACGCTAAGACATAAACCGGATTCGACACGTAGAAGGTTTAGATCTCCTTAGTAACTTTTTTTTTATTTTATTTATTTTTTTTATTTTGTTCTCCATTTTTTTTAATCTTTAGTATTTTTTTTGTCGTTTTTTTGTCAGAGCTTTAATTTTAAGCAGTTAATATGACTATATAAAATTTTATATATATCTAGATTCTTTGACTGTAAAAGATGTGTTAGATTAGAAGGTAATTAAACATTAACTTGAACTAGCTTGGTAAAAAAAAATTGATATTTCAATAAAATGTAAACGACATTCTAACAGCATATGTTGTAGATCAGCTAGCTCTCCACATATACATTCATTATTATTTGCCATTCCCATTTTTCTTTTGTAGACCGGAGTCATACAATAAATGCTTCTTATTCTACAAATAGTTGTGATGAAGCCTCTTTTGGAAACTTGTTTAAACCATGTCTTGACGGAAATTCACGGTCCCTGCCATTTTGTTTGTTTGAGAGACCTGATTACAGATGTTCAATCTCCCATAGGAAGTTTATAGGTTTGCAGAGTGGATTCTTTCGTTGTCGCTTTTTTAGCCAGATCATCTACTATTTCGGTGTTTTTTATACCAGTGTGTGCTTTTATCTAGCACAATATGATATTTTTGCCTGATTTCAAAGCTTCAGTGTTCAGTGCTATGATGTCACTGATTATATAATTTTCTACAAAATTATGTAAATTATATTTCAGTTTATGTACAATGCTTAGGCAGTCTGTAAATATAACATAGTTTAAATCTTTTTGATTCATACAAATTTTGTAGGCTTCTTTGACTGCTATGAGTTCAGCTGTGAAAGTTGTCATTTTGTCGGGTAATCTGTTGTTTATCTTTATACTTTTTTGGAGGTAGAATATGCATGTTTGCCGTCCATTTTTGAACCATCTGTGTATAATTTTTGATAACCCCCCATACATACTGAAGGTGATCTAGTTAAGTAAGAAAATCTGTGGCAAGAATATTACTTAAATGGCAGTTAAATAAAGATAAATTATCTTCATAGTTTAATTTTCGAGATGAGGGTTGTTCCATTTGGCATATGTCGTCAATGTAACTAGAAACGTTGAGAAAACTTGCCACAACTAAAAACTGCTCTTTTTCCAGTAATAATGAGTTAGGTATGTAGTGTCTAGTTGTACAATTTTATTCAACAACAGTTTATTGTTATCTGCCACTTTAACTATAAATTTTTCACTTAAGAATTCTCTGCGTAATGAAAGTGGAGGTTCATTAAGTTCACATTCCATGACCAATATGGGAGTACTACGAAGATAACCAGTGCTTAATCGAAGTGGTTTTTTTTTAATCCTTTCGATTTTTTGGAGTCCAGCGTTTGATGCTGAGCCATAAAATATAGATCCGTAATCTAGGATCGATCTTAGTAAATTTCTGTACAGTAATATTGAGATGTTTGGATCAGCTCCCCAGTTACTGACACTTACAGTCTTGATTATATTCATTGCGTTTTCCGTCCTTCGTAATATATAATTTGTGTATAAGTTTTATAATGAATTTTATAATTATCAAATTATATGTGGTTTGAAGGAGAATAACGTTTTCTGGTAAAAGTAACATTGGTTGATTTGTTCTCCGAGATTCTTAAATTCTTATCCGCTGCCATTTTTTATAATTATCAAATTAAATGTGGTTTAAAAGAGAATAACGTTTTCTGGTAAAAGTAACATTGGTTGATTTGCTCTCCGAGATTGTTAAATTCTTATCCGCTGCCCATTTTTTTATAATATTCAATCCTGATTTAAGGTTCTAATTACATTTATCTATTGACTTATTTTCTACATATCTTGCAACATCATCAGCATACTGTAAGATTTTTATATGTTGAGGAAGTTTATTTTCTAAATTAGCAGTATACAGAATATATAATAGAGGACTCAAAATGCTACCTTGTGGTAGTCCCAAAGATGTGTACCGTGTGTTAGATTTATCACCATTTAATCTAACGTGTACTGATCGATTAATATACAAATTAATGATATTCCATGTTACAGTTTCAGGTATTCCTACTTTCAACATTTTCGCATATAGAATGTGGAGATTAACATTGTCAAAAGCTCTTTTATATTTAAAAACAAAGCACTAACTGCTTTCTTATAAGTAAAGGAATAATAAATGTCTATTAATAAGTGACTCAGGCTTTCTTCTGTGGATGTACCTTTTCTAAAACCAAACTGAGTTTTTGGTAATAGGTCGTTCTTTTCGAACCAAAATTCCAGACGTTTCCAGATTTTTAATAAGTCTCTCATATGTTTTAAGTATACATGAGGCCAGTCCTATTGGACGGTAAGAATCCCAATTATTTAACGATTTTCCGGGTTTCAAGATCGGGAGATAAGTATAAACGTGCCAATCGTCAGGAATCTTTATGCGCCGTGATCAAATTTCATTGTATATATTCAGAAGCACCGTCTTACCAATTTTTGAAGGATTTAATAGCATCGAGTAATGGATTCCATCAGCACCTGTTGCTGAATTTGAACTTCTCTTTACCAAAAAGTAAAGTTCGGTGTCAGAAAATGGTTTGATTAAGAAGCGGATTTGTTCTGGATTATCGTATTGTGCATACATTTGTAGATCAGGATATACTAATTCTACAGACAGTGGAGTGATATTTTGGTGAAACTCGTTTATCCATGAAGCTTCAGACAGTATTATAGGGACTTTGTTGTTAGTTTTTCTATTTTTAGTCTATTAACTTTTGACCATACATCTTTAATGGGAACTGACCTATTTAAGGACTTGACATAATCTCTTCAGCTATTTCTTGCTTCTTCTAGCTTGTTTAGTGATCTTCTTTACGTGGGCATCATCTTTTTTATGCTTAAGTAGGTTTTCTTGGTTTGGATTATCTTTGAATATACAAAACAGTCAGTCTTCTTCTGACTACTTCCTCACATTCTAAATCCCTCCAGTATTTTCCCCTGGAGGTTGGCTTTTTTATTTTAAATTTGGGGATGCAGTAGAATGCAGCTGTATGTATATTGTGCAAAAAATTTTCATATGGATTTATATCTTCAGATTGAGAGAAGATATCTTCCGAAAATTGTTCATATAATTTCCAGTCGGCTTTCTTTAAATTCCACTTTTGTGAATACGGGATATATATATATATATATATATATATATATATATATATATATATATATATATATATATATATATATATATATATATTAGTTGGTTGATCCGCCAATTCCATCCTTATAAGAGCATAGTCTGAACCGAATAGGTCTTGAAGTGTTTTCCAAGTGATCAGATAACTTAAGTTAGGAGTACAAATCGTCAGATCTATCGCTGATTTCAAAAAGTTTCTAAAGAAAATAGGTGAGCCATCGTTTTTGTATATCAAATTATTATCATCTATACAGTCCATTAATGATTTAAACTTAATTTTATTGGCTACTTTATTGATGTACAATAATTTGACTTTCATGGTGACTTCCTCATAATACATATTTGAGTTTATTAAAATTGCCGAGCCACCACCGACACTTGCTGAAAAGCGATCAATATTAAATCCGTGAAAGTTAATATACTTTTCTGGTTTAAATCTAGTTTCTGATAATAATGCTATATCAACTTTCTGATCTTCTAGTAGGTGGAGGAGATTTTCTCTATTAGAGTTAGCTGATCTACAATTCCATTGACAAATTACCAAACTGTTCATTATTATATGAGAGAGAACTTATAACTGTTTGAATTAAATTTATTAAAATTGATTTTTCTGGGATTTCAAAAACATCTGATAATAAATCTGATAATAAAGCGACACTAGAAATCCGATGATTTCTAATTGACAAAATCAAAATCCAGATTTTTACTTTAATCTGTACCTTCTAATAATTGCATAGCAAAACAGACGTTAATAAAGATGTAGATAGAGAAATGGGGAATTTAAACTTGCATTCCAGAATATATCTTCTCAACTAAGCAAAAATCCTTGGCGAATTGGTTTCACGTACTCGTACAGAGTATATCTAAATAAAAGATGGTTTTATCAGACAGTTAAGATCATTTGAAGATGGTTTTACACAGAATCGAATAGACATTTTATAACGACCATTAATCGACTGAGCGCAAATCATTATCTTACGTCATCCTACATGCATGGAATCGGCTTATCAAATACTCACAATTGTACTTATGGCAAAATAGGCCATCCAACACATATTATATTAGAATATAATTTACAAATTAATTATATAAAGGAACTTTATTAGGAATTAAGAAACTCTATATAAGCAAATTCTTCATTGCATTTACAAACTTGTTAAAATAGGTAAATATCAGTTCTAAATACTATATAGGTATAATCTGTTAATATGGTTAAAAAAAAAAAACAAAAATACAAAAAAAAACAAAAAAAAACAAAAAAAACAAAAATTAAGAAAATATGAAAAACAAAATAAAAATATATCAAGACAAAATGTACCTATGTATTTATAAAAATATTGAGTATATTATTATGCAATACTAACATTGATAACTGATAATTTTGACTATGATACTGTAATCAATAATAATTAAAGTTCAGTCTATTTTAATATCAAACACAAACAAGTCTGGCTAATTAACTCCGCCCAAGCGATTTTTCCGAAGAAAAAGATCATAACTGTAAAAAAGAGTCCCAAAAAAATATTTAGATGCGACACTCTCCATAACCAAAGTGTACTCGCTATATAAAGAAATGTGTCAAAAAAAAAACTGTTACTCACTTAAAACAATGACTACCTACAAAAGAATATTTGGCAACAATAACAACTATTCGTTCTTTAAGCTACGCAAGGATCAGTGTTCCCTTTGTATGCGATATCAAGCTGCACGCATAATAAACAACTTTCATTTCAATACTAAGTAAATTCTAAAATGGAGTCTCCAAAAGATATAACAATAATCATTTACAGAATGAGATTTAACCAGTGTTCTACACCATCATATATGATTAACCCTCTAATGCATAATTTTAAGATTTTTAAATTATTTAATTGCGAAATAATAAAAATTAACATTAGAAAACAGTATAGTAAGTGTAAAAAAATTAATTTCTTTCTTAAAACCTAAAAATAGTGCAAGTGAATAGTATCCATTTTAATGATCACTATGCACCTGCGGAATCGCAGAAACGTCAGTTACTGGTATGAAAATGTTCGAGGCACGATGGACACAGCGGCTCGTTGCACTTTTTGCAGATGTATTTTGTTTTTCTTTTGCAAGCTTTAGAGTGATATTTTTGAGAATTTGATATATCAATTAGTTGTAGCCAGTATCCCTAATTACTTTGTCTAATTTCAGGGGGTGCATGATAATTTGGTCTCTTCTTTTTTAAAATGGGAGGTGGTGTTCCAGACGAAGGTCTACCTCGTTTATTTTCTTTCTGCGTTCCCAAATTTATTAATGCTCTGGCAATACTTGTTTTAAAATCAAGCAGATTCTTTTTTTTTTGATTTCCGTTTTTCTTGTACAAAAGCCATGTATTTACATTAAGAACATTCACAAAATGCATGAAAACTCTTATGTACCAGCATTTGTTTCTTCTCCTTAGATGATACAGGACCAACAACAAGTCCATCAGGTCTACCTCCCATATTTTTGTTATAAAACTAAACAGAAAATGGTTTGTTCACTTCTATAGTAGTCTTAGTAGATTAACACCAGCGTGTTGTATTATTCTGAGGTTCTATTAAAGCACAATTATTAGAAATAATGTAAATAATCTTGTTGTCTAGCCATTTAGAAACAATTATATTTCCACCTTTAGTAACAGCGCAACGGATAAAGTTCCCCTACCCTCTTGTTTCATTTGTTTATCTGTTTTTATAACAGAATTACAATTTTGTTTCCATCACCCATATACTTTTTTATGTATTTCTTCGATAGGGGGAAGTAAGCAAAATAAATTATTAAAAAATACTTTATAATAGTAAGTAAATAGCTGCAGAAGAGTTTGCTGTGAATCTATGAAAACTTCATTAAATAAATAAAAAAAACACCTAATACAAAGAAAATAATTAAATGCAAATCACCAAAAAAATAATAAAACAAGACTATATATTAGAGATCAATATTAATATTAGATATACAAGTTACTGTATTTTTCATAATACTATTTTTCTCCAGAATGCAAAACAAACGTTTTATAGACAAAATTTTTTTTTTACTTTTAAAGGTTGTTAAAAAAACAACACAAAATCAGCTATAAATACGTCTTCACGGATTTTTCATCAGGTACACCTCATATAGCTTCTACGTTAAACCAATGATTTTTTCACAGATAAACTAGTGTAACAGTATTTTTCAAAAACAAATTACTTTAGTATATTTTGGATACAATCAGTGTGGTATAATCATATTAAACATTCATAAATTATAAACGAATTTAAACTCAAATTTATTGTAAAGCTTTAATTTTCAATTTAAACATTTGCAAAATCATTTTGTTTAAAACAAACTATTTGTTTTACTAATCACGATTATGATGTTGAAAATTTTCATTTTATGATAATACCAAAAATAATTAAAAATTAGCTGTGTCGAATCAAATTGGTAAATATAAAACAAAGGGAATTGATATAAATTGTTTGCCTAATTATCGTATAGTTGAAAACATATCTATCATGTACATAATGATCATGTACATATCTATCATGATACATAAAAACACAACTAAAATAAGTACAAATATGAAAATTATGTAACATTTAATTGTCAAGACATACATATTTTTAATACAAAAGGTCATTTTAATAAGACTTATTATATACAATAGCACTAAATGCCTTAGAGGCCCATGGCTTAAAAAATGTTATTCTTTCTTCATTTTCGCTTTCGTTTATGTACTGAGATCTTCTCTGGCTCGATATGTGACTTTTCTCCATTCCTTCTTGTTATTCATTTTTCTTTTCTGGCCGTCTAGTCCAATTTCTTCCATATCTTTTTCTACCTCCTGATTCCATCTATTTTTTGGTCTTCCTTTTCTCTTTTTTGAAGTTATAGTGTACTTTAGTACCATTTTTGGAGTCCTCGTGTTCGGCATCCTTTCTAGGTGACCTCGCCATCTTAATCTCTGTGCCTTTATGACTTCTATTATGTTAGGTTGATTATATAATTTCTTTAACTCATCATTTGATCTTGTTATCCATAAACCGTCCCTTATTCTTCGTCCATATATCTTCCTCAAGATTTTCCTTTCCCATATCTCCAGTAGATTTTGTTCATTTTTTGTCATTGTTTACGTCTCACTGCAGTATGTTGCTATTGGTTGTATAGTTGTTTTGTATAACTGTATTTTTGCCTTTCTTGATAAAAACTTGTTTTTCAACATTCCACTAAGAGCATGTACACTTCTATTGCCTGCCATTATGCTAGCTTGTATTTCTTCTAACTCCGCCTGGGTTGTCTGATGGGTGGATTGAGTAGCTCATCGGATGACACTGCCGGTCCCAAGCCCGGATAAAGGAGGAGGGTCCCCATGGCAAGGCTAGCCACCTACCTGGGGTAAAGAAACCCATATTATCTCACAGAACTGAAGATTCAGCCTCGGATACCGGACGGAAATATCAGATGACGACACACGCTATGACAATGGAAAAACGAATTGGTAAACTGAAACCTAAACACCCCATCACACGAATCGCGTGCTGGAACATTACGTCGTGGAACGGAAGAGACCAGGAGATCATAATAGAAATGAAGAAACACAATATTGACATCTGCGGAATCTCCGAAACAAAGAAAAAAGGCCAAGGAACATCAAAATACGGAGAATTTATACTCATATACAGCGGGAAAGCTAAACAAGAAAGAGCGCATTCAGGAGTTGGAATTTTGCTACACGATAAATACACGCAAAACATCGAAGATATCGAATACATCAACGATAGATTATTAAAAATCTCTATAAAAATGCGTAATATCACAACACACCTGATAAGCACGTATGCCCCAGACATATCTAAGCCCACAGCAGAAACTGAAAATTTCTATCAGCAACTACAAAACGTCGTAGATAACATAAATACGAAAGACAAAATTATCGTACTCGGGGATCTTAATGCACGGATCGGAAACGTTGTCATACCAGGTATAAAACAAAAGTACAACGAAGAAATAATTAATGAAAACGGCGAAGCACTAATAGACTTTTGCGCTAGAAATGAAATGAGAATCAACAATACATACTTTCCTCACAAAGACCAACATAAATACACTTTTAACAATAATCGAGGCCAGCGATCAATGATAGATTTTATAATCACAAATCGAGCGATAACTCCGTCACAAGTACTTGATGTCAGAGCACTAACATCTGCTAACCTGGGGACTGATCATAACCTTGTTTTATGCAAGATGCTACTAGAACGTCCGCAACGAAACAGAAAACCCCCAATGTTCATCGAAAAACATAATATAGAGTCGCTAGCAACAGAGAGTAAAAAACTGCTCTATGAGAACAGGATTACCAACAAACTAAAAGAGATCGACTTAAAACCCGAATGGGGAGTAGAAGATACTTGGCAAAAAATTAAGAAATGCATCAACGAAGCAGCAGAAGAAGCGATTGGTAAGCGGAAAATTAACACGAGAGCGACAAACCACACCAAACCGTGGTTTTGCCAAGAGGTAAAATAACTCTCTGAATCAAAACGCAAATGCTACCTGAGATATAAAAGCACGCAATCGGAAGAAGCTCATGCAGAATATGTCCAAATAAGAAACGAAGTAAACGCCAGAATAAAATCAATCAAAAGAGAACATTGGGCCAAATTCACTTGCGACATGGACTACGACCTATATGGTGCCCAAAAGAAAGTATGGAAAATGCTCCGCAACAGGAAAAAACCAGTTAACGAGTTCGTGCAGACCAAAGGAGTACCTATAGAAACATGGCAACAACATTTTAAAGAGCTATATGATGCCGAAGAAACGCTGAATATAAACGAAGGCGAAACAGATGTGAGTGCTACAATCAATGACGAAGAAGTAGAAGCAAAGATCAAAAAGCTAAAAAACAGAAAATCACCGGGAACGGATGGTATACCCAATGAACTTTTAAAATATGGAGGCCTGGAACTTGCAAGTAAACTGGCACAACTATTTAACAAAATATTAAACAAAACAGAAACACCAGAGGAATGGCATAATAGTATCACAATCCCCATATTTAAAAAAGGACAAAAAACCTGCCCACAAAACTATAGAGGAATAACCCTCTTAAATACAACAATGAAACTTTTTACGGGTATTCTCAAGGACAAATTGGAAAAGCAAATCACTAATGCTGAAGAACAACAAGGTTTTACAAAAGGGCGGTCTATAACAGACGCAGTATTTGTAATAAAACAAATAAAAGAAAAAGCTATAGAGTTTGGCATGCCAGCGTATATTTGCTTCATTGATTTGACGAAGGCATTTGACCGAGTTCGCCTGGGAGACATTCTAAATATATTAATAGAAAATGAAACACCGACCAGTATAACAAAGATACTCCATAACCTAAACAACAACAACGTAACCAAAGTTAGAGCAGGAGACGAATTCACTGAAAATATTCCAACACCGGGAGGAATTAGACAAGGCGACAGTTTAAGCCCCTTTTTGTTTAATCTTCTCATGGGCAAAATTATCAACAAAGTAACATCTCTTAATCTCGGATATAGAATGGGCAACAAAAGAATTGGTATGGTGTGCTACGCAGACGATGCAGCAATTATTGCCGAATCAGAAGATGATCTCCAAAGGCAGCTCTTTCAGTTCTTTCAAACAAGCCGACTATTAAATATGAACATCTCTACCAACAAAACTAAATGTATGACAATAGCAAAAGATCCGCTCAGATGTAAGTTAGTGGTTGAGGACAACCCCATAGAACAGGTGATGCAATTCAGATATCTGGGCATAGATATATCAAGCACCCATGACCCAGTAAAGGACCTGAGGAGTCAGATCAACAAAGCATCTGCACTGTCAGGATGTCTGCGGGAGATAGTCTGGTCTAATCCGTATATGCGCACAGAAAGTAAAATTAAAATCTATAAGACTTGCATACGACCGATCATGACATATGGCATAGAAGTGCGCGAAGATACCAACAAAACGAAACAGATGCTAAGGGTTGCCGAAATGAAAACCCTAAGAACAATAATGGGGAAAACAAGAAGGGACAGAGTGAGAAATACAAACATTAGAGAGCAGTGCAAAATTCAAGATATTGTAAGATGGGGAAGACAGCGCAAGAGGATGTGGTACAACCATATAAGACGAATGGATGAGAATAGACTCCCAAAAATTGCCCTAGAAAACAATCCGCCTGGTTCAAGACCCCCCGGAAGTCCACCTAAAAGATGGAGGGATAGTTGGCAATCTACCTCCCAAGAAATTAACCAGAGGCAGCTTCAGAATTAAACAGATCGAAAGATCTACAAAAAGTAGAAGAAGAAGAAGTATTTCTTCTTTAATGTTAGGTTTCTTCTCCTTCTTCAGATGCAAATCCACTAATGGATGTTAGCGATCACATTTTCCATTTACTCTCTATTTGTTAGGTTTACGCGATATTATTGTACCCAGGTATGTAAATCTTTCTACCATTTCGAATTCGTATGATGATCTTTCCTCTACTTCTACTTTAAACTTTTGTCCATCCCTAAACTGATCATTTGTCCACTGCATACATTTTGTTTTAGTTTCATTTATTTCTTTGCTGCTTTTACTATTCTCTGTACTATGTCCTTTTAAAATAGCTCTTTTTTTCCTCTTGGCAGCAACACTATATTATCCGCAAATGCCAAAACTTGGTGTCTTTTATGATATAGGAGTCCTTCTCTATTAATTCTCGCTTCTCGCATTATTTTTTCTAGGCATAAATTAAAGAGTAGTGATGACAAAGTATCGCTCTGCCTTAATCCTTCGTTTACTATAAATTTTTCGGATGTATGATTGTTCACTTTGACTCTGTTTTCTGTATTCTCTAAAGTAAGATGTATCATGTTACGCAACTTTCTGCCAACTCCCAGTTCCTCAAGGGTCTTTTTTAATTCCTTCCTTTTTATTCTGTCGTATGCTTGCTGGAAGTCGATGAATTGCGCTACCGTTGGTAAGTTGTGTTCATGGCTTTCTGCTTGTAATTCTCTGATTATGAATACTTGGTCCGTTGTGCTTCTCCCTCGTCTAAATCCACACTGGTATTCGCCTATTATATTTTCAGCTTCTTTTTCCAGCTTATCTTTTATGGATTTTGATAGGAGTTTATAATATATGGTATTTAGTAACGCTACTCCTCTGTAATTACTGCATTCTCTTTTGTCTCCTTTTTTGTGTAATGGACAAATAATGGCTTCCTTCCAATCTTCTGGTATTCGTTCCTTTATCCATATCTCTTTTATGATCTTGCATATTAAATTATTTAGCAGTTTTCCAACATATTTCATCATCTCTGCTGTTATGTTATCACTTCCAGGGGATTTGTTGTTTTTCAGATTTTTTATGATTTCCTCGATTTGTTTTTTGCTGGGTGAACTATCTTCTATGTCGTCTATGTGTTTGATTCTTGCCTCTTCTTCGATATGTTCTCTTTGGTTTGACTTATTATTGCCATTTAGTATTTCATCAAAATACTCTTTCCATCTTTCGACTATTTATGCTTCCCCGCTTATATTATTTCCTGCTTAGTTTTTAACGAATATGGGTTTTTGTTGGAAACCTTTTTTTTTTCATTACTAGCACTTTGATATAGGTTTTTTATTTTTTTTATTTCTGTAATTCTCTTCTATTTCTTTTAGCTTATTTTCTATGTATTTTCTCTTCTTTCCTTTCAGCACCCTCTTTACTTTTTGTCTTTGCTCCCTATATCTATTCTTAGTCTTTATTGTTTCGTTCGTGATCATTTCCATCCTTAATGATTTTCTTAGTTCTATTTCTTTTTGGCACTCTATGTCGAACCAGTCTTTTATCTTTTTATTCTCTTGTTTATTACATTATTTTGCTGTTTTGTTCATTATTTGCTTTATGTTTTCCTATTTGTTCGCAGTTTGTTCTTCTATTTCTCTATTTCTTATTTCTTATTAAGACTTAATTTACTTTAAGAAGTAAGTAAAGTAAGTAGCGATCACCGAATGGTTAGAATCAAATTATTTATTAAAATTATTTAGAAAAACTTAGAATATAGACACACATAAACTAAAATCTAATACACAACAATATAAAAGCTAGTTATATCTGGCGAAAGTATTAAATCTAGATAAAGTCGAAGATTAGCAGAAAGCGCGCAATGCTCAATCTATGTTTCGGTAGCGAAACTTGGCATTAAAAACGCGTGGGGTCAATTTTGACCCCGCCATGGTACTTAAGAGTTAAATGAAATCAATGAACTCATAACAAAATAACTATTGCAAGCTTAGAAGTGGTAACTGCTAACAGAAAACGAAAATCCAAAATAAGTGTAGAATCAGAAAACATGCTGAAACAAAAAAAAAAGATCTTCTGAAACAAAACAAAAGAAACACTGCAGAATTTAATCAACTTATTCGAGTAATAGGAAAACAGATAAAAGAGGACATTAAAAACCATCAAGAAGGCCGTATAGAAAAGATCATAGAGAAAAACTAAAGTCTCCAATGCGCCAAACCGAAACTAAGAAAGAAAAACATAATAACCATTAAAAATGAACAAGGACAACTAGAAAAAAGAAAATCTAATATTCAATCAATTGAAAAGTTCTACGCCGATCTGTACCGTTCCACAAACGATCCCCCTAACTCCTCAAAGTAGAACTTGAAAGGGCAGATAACAAATGACAACCCAGAAGTAATACGCGAAATAAGCCACGAACAAATAAAAAAAACAGTAAAAGAATTAAACAGAAATAAAGCTCCTGAAAGCGAAGAAATTCTAGTAGAAATTCTGAAGGAAGGCGAAGAAGAAGCCATTACATATCTAAAAATATTATTTGATAAATGTTTGTTCCAAGGTAATATACTAAAACAATGCAATACTGCTAAAACAATACTAATACACAAAAAGGGAGACACCACAGACCTGAAAAATTATCGACCAATTTCACTACTTTCACAACATTACAAAACATTTACAAAGATTATTAGAAATAGGTTAACATTTAAATTTGACGGATATCAACCAGTAGAAAAAGATAGATTTAGAAAAGGGTACAGCACCTGTGACCATCTATACACTTTAAAAATCCTAATAGAAAAGGCTACCGAATACAATCTCTCTGTATGTCTTATTTTATAGATTATAATAAAGCTTTTAATGACGTAGAACTGTGGGCAATAGAAGAAGCATTAGTCAAAAACCGGAGCAACTCAGTACAGAACCTAAGTACAGAATAGTAATACATAATATTTACGAACAAGCTAAAATAATAGTGACATTGGGTAATAGAATCGAAACAAGACCAGTAAAAATCAACCGAGAAATAAGACAAGGAGACATGATGTAGTACTAATAGCCGACACGTGGAATGCACTGAATAGGATGATTGAGGAGCTACACACAGAATCCCTAAAAAAGGACTGAAAATGAATTTTAGCAAAACTGAACTAACGTCAAATAAAGATGACAAGCCTATAATAAACATCGAAAGGACAGAGATAGAACACATACATGAATATACATATCTGGGTTAAAGTGTCAAGGTAAGCAAATAAAATCAGACTATCGAAATAAGCAGACGTGTAAAAATGGTATAGTCAGCATTCGGAAGACTCTCATACGTGCTTAAAAATAAAAATATAACTCAAACACTGCGAACCAAAGTGTTTAATTGCTATAAAAATCCACTAGGAAACTAAGTTCCTGTAGCTGGCTGTATACCATATGTCACAAAAAATTCTTTATATTTAATTCTTTATATTTAAATTCTTTATAAAAGGTATATAATAAAATGCCCAAACGGGCTATCACAAAAAATATATTACAAAACGTTAAATTGCTATATCCTACCTGTGCTTATGGAACTTAAACCTGGACATTCGCTAAAATAAACATGGAGAAGATCAGAAAAACTCAGAGAGCTATGGAACGACAGGTGGAGGGTATTTCACTTAAAGACCATAAAACCAATGAAGACATTCTTAATAGAAAAAAAGTAAACGATGCTGTCGAACAGGCAGCTAAACTGAAATGGAAATGGGCTGGAAATAACGAATGTCTTACGGATGACCGATGAAATAAAGCAATCGGCAATTGGCAGCTATATGAAGCCAAAAGACCATGAGGAAGACCGCAAATGCGATGGAACGAAGATTTTAAAAGAACTGCAGGGCAAATGTGGAAACATTTTACAAAAAAAAACAGGGATGAAAAACAGGATGAACAGGGTGAGTGTAGTTATGGGGAATATATATTGGCGATCCTGGTTAATTTACTTAGATGTGAAAACAGAATTATGTCTTAAGAGACTATGCTTCTTTAAGATTTTTTAAGGCATTCTCAAATATAAAATTAAGTAAGACAATGTCTAACATCTAAAATAGCATGGCCGCAGAAATTCTTCTTGTGGCTTTGTTCTATCCTTAACCCTCCGTTGGTCACAAGTATTTTTTTGCTTTGGTCGTATTTTATGCTATTTTTAGGAAAATTTATGTTAGAACAGGACGAAGATAAAGATGCCAATAACCAAGTGAGACATTTCGAGGATAAATCGGACACAGATGCGGAAGATCAACCAACGAATGAAAGAGTTTGTGAATCTGATGCTAAAGAGTGTAGGACAGAGGAAGAACCAGATTTACACTTCAATTTATTTTACTTATTTTACTAAAAAAAACCACAAGATGGATGAGAATACCGCGCGCGAAGAAGCGACGCACTAAGCCACATAATCTGGTTACACGACTGCCAGGAGCAATACGTGAAGCACGACTATCTAAGTTAAATATGGATTGTTATTGTCTGATATTTTCTGACAAAATGCTACAAAAAATAGTCAAGTTCACAAACCAGTATATTTATCTTGAAGTTATGAATCGCTTTGAACGACAACGTGATGTAACTGAACGAACATGACAGAACTCAAGGCTTTCATAGGCCTTTTATATCTAGCAGGAACTCTGCATGCCAACAAAATGATGTAAGAGGATTTCTGTGGTACAGTGATACAGCGTAGAAATATTTCGACTGGTTATGATTCTCAGAAGGTTTAAGTATCTTATGAGATGCATGCATATCGATAACCGCATCACAAGACTCGAAAGGAAAAGACTCTTCGACGCTTTTTTTTTATAATTGTAAACATAATTATTTACTAGGACAATGTGTGACTATTGTGTAATCTAAAATTGGGAGCTTTTAGGGGATGTTGCACGTTTAAACAATATATTTCTTCAAGGCCATCCAAATACGGAGTAAAAAATGTATGCTATGTATGATGCAGTTACTTTTTACAGTTATAGTAAAGTAATAAACCATATGATGTCATTAGAATATTGGCACAACTTATTTATGGAACGGGACGCAATATAACGGCAGATAATTAGTTTACAGATGTGCAATTTGCTACTGAATTAAAAAGTAATAGACTGTTGTATGTTGACAAAATAAAAAAAAATGAAAGGGAACTGCCAGTAGATCTGCTAAATGTAAAAGGGCGACCACCAGAATCAACTATGTTTGGTTTTGAAGAACACTCCACTATTGTGTCCTACGTACCAAAAAATAATCGAAATGTTCTTGTTATATTATTATCTTCTCAGCATTACGATGATTCCATAGATCAGACGTCAGGACAAGCTACGAAACCAGACATGATCACATATTGTAATAAAACCAAGTCAGGTGTCAACGTTGAAGATAAGCCTTGCGCTTTCTAGAACGGTGCTAGAATCACACGTTGTTGGAAGGAGGAACGCAGGTATTCTTGCCCAAGTGATTTTAATCGGAAATGGACAGGAGAATATACTGCGTCGCCTTTTTCTTCGAAAAGTAGGCCATGAATTAGCCTTACCATAATTAAAAAAAAAAGATGTCTTATGACAAAAGGTATACCACGTTCTCGTTCTAAAGCGCTTAGTAGATTTAGACCAACAAAAGAGCTCGATAAAAAAGCTGGACTAGTGGCTGAAGAAGATGTAGCTCAAACAAAGCGTCGTCGCTGTGCTTTATGTTACACATCACGAAGGACCGAGTTTGCCATAAACATTTGCAAGAACTGTAAACGTTATAGTTGTGTGCCCCGGTGTGCACTTTATGGCACTTAAAGGTTACAAGAACAAGAAAACTCAACTGACACATAAGTGACAGATCGCCACCGCAATAAACTGTTATAAAGATGTTTCTTTTGTTTGAAATGTTTATAAGAAAATAACATATTTTATATTTGCGTCATATAAGAAGGCAACATTTCATTTTTAATATTGTTCTGAAGCAGAAATCCTTAGCGAATTGGTTTCTTTTACTCATACAGAGTAGATCCGAATAAAATGAAGAAGACAGCAAATATTTGATTTCACGCAAACAGCGCCGATTAAAGCAGAAATCTGAATTGCGTTTCAAAAGTATTTTACGGTTTTATTATCAGATGTCGCTATTGCGTCCATATCGAAGCCATTTTAGTGTTGCTTCTTATGAGACAGAAAATATTGATCGTTCACGTTGAGAACACCTATGAATAACTGTTCTGATGAGGCCTATTTGGTCGAAATACGTATCATCAAATACATAGGCGCTGTTCGCGTGAAATCAAATATTTGCTAGCTGTCTTTTCCATTTCATTGAATAAGCTTTAGTTTTTAATTTATTCAGTTGATTTTAGCTAAATTTGCTCTCCATTAAATTTAGTAATAGCACTTATTGTTCACGCCATCATACGGTATAAGTTAATTTTATACATTTTTTCCGATGCGGCAACGCAGCAGTCTATGCAGATGCAGATGTGTACCATATATGCAAAGATTAGAGTCACAAAAAGGGCTTCAAGGCGACAGCACACAAGGTACAAGAATCGAGATCGTTGATCCAGCGAGTGCGAGGCGAAACATAATATTATATGAGACGGACTCCAACCGTCATATATTATATTCATGCATCTATTTATATTTTATTGTGTTAATTCAAAATAATTTTTTTTTCCCACAAAGTTTGACTATTTACCAGCGGCACATTCGAAGTGTAAATCAAGTTACAATCACTTATATTTTTGTTAAATTTGTTAATACTTATATACTAGACTAGTTGTTATTATACAATTTTTTTCTATACTCATTGTTACAAAACTGTAATTATTAAAAACAATAAACGTCTATCTACTTATCTAAAAACCCATGCACTTTCAACTTTGCTTTCTAAATCTCCTCCATATTCTCAAGGTATGTTCCGGCTGTAAAACAATGCCGCTTGGTAGTATTTTTAGGATTTGTGAAATAAAGAGATTAAAAAGTAAAACATTACGACTTTTACTTAAAATCGCTTTACAGATAAAGGTGTATATCGCTAAAGCGTTTGATATCTTTAGTAAAATGATAGAAGCCATAAACGAAGTTTAAACTACGTGACGGGTAACCCTAATGTCGGTGGCAGAGCTGTATGAAACGCCTTTATAATTTTAAATGTAGGCTTTTAAGCACTGAAGAGATTACAAAACACCCAAGAATAAAATTTGATGGGTAAATTTAAGTGCAACTTTCGCAATAAACTTTATCGTGTGCTGTCTTGTGATTTTACGGACAACAAATGTTTTATGTATATCTTAAATTAAAATTTGTTAAGTAATGTGTATCTCATTAAACCTTAAATAAACTTACCTTATAATATGTAATAATAAGGTAATATTTTTTTAATTACCAAAAGTCCTTTGACAACTATGGTCATTGGTGCAGAAACAGTGATATTCAATATATAAAAAATAGTGAACACAATCGCTTTGGAAAAAAGAAGAGAAAACGAATTTATTGTTTCTAATACGAGCTATCCTTGTGATCTAGTTATTTTTGAGAAGAAAGATGGCTTCTTCAGTTTATTTTATTTGCAAAGATAGATTTGTTTTTCATTGGTTAAAACGTTGATACTTTATTTTAAATGATGGTGATGATTGCATGAGGCTAGACACCAATAATTTTTTTAATGGGATGCTTTTGAATAAGAATGTAGAATATGTCATAAATTTATACGAGACGAATTTTGCGTCAGAGCCTGGTTGTAATGGCCTCTACTGTAGTAAATCTTACATTGTTTAATTCGAGTTGTTGCGTAACTTAACTTGCAGATTTTAAACTGTAATTAAGCTGTCACTTTTGTTACAAAGCAGAGCTGTGTATGGGAATATTTTTAAAGCGTTTAATATGAACCAGTAGTTATTCAGGATTTAAACCTTGAGGGTATACAAGGCAACTATCGAACACGGTGATTAATTTAATCTTGTCATAAAACATAATTTGGACCTAAAAATACAAAATACAATACACTAAGACAAACAAACACTTTAAAATTTATAAGGAGAAGCTACATGTTGTATAGAAGCCGGAGACAGAATGGGCTCCCGGTCTGACGGAAATATAAAGATGACATTTCCGTCAGATGACTTATATGATTTTCAGTTATTTACTAGTAGTCATCTTATTAAATGAAATGAGGTTGAATGCTCGAATAAATGAACTTTGAAAATAAGGCTATTATCGAGCACAAGTTAATTAAATCTAGCCCAAGTACTTTCGCTTAAAACAGCATCTTCAGGGGTATTTCGTCAAAATAAGAACTATCCGGCAAGCGTAGAATGTGGAAACATTAAAAATAACATAAATTATACAAAAACACTACACTAAAACGAGGACAAACAGTTTAAAATTACTTCTATGCTACATTCTCTGTCAGTATCTGGATGGATAATCTTTATCCATCCAGATACTGACAGAGAATGTAGCGTAGAAGTAATTTTAAACTGTTTGTCCTCGTTTTAGTGTAGTGTTTTTGTATAATTTATGTTATTTTTAATGTTTTCACATTCTATATAAATTTTTTTGTCTCACCGAGACGCTAAAAATGTTATAATATGGCTTGACAATTGCTCTGGATAAAAACTGGGCTTGAAAAATTGAAAAATTTAGTATTAAATATTTTGAGCCTGGCGATACTTTCATGGCTGCGGACTCATTCCACCAACAAGCGGAACGCTCCATGAAGCAAATGGGTAAAATATACGATTTTGAAGACTTTTCTGATGCAGTAGCAAATACAGCAAGTAAGGCTAAAGTAATTGTTATGAAATTAGCTGACTTTTTTGCTTACTTTATTACTTCTGCATATAAACTGAATAACATTAATCCCAGGCCATGCCTAAATCAATTGGTTCAAGTTAATTTTTCTAAAGGTAAATATACTTTTTCGTACAAATCCAGCTTTACCTCAGAGATAAAAAGTACAGTAAACATTCTAAATGCAAAGTTTGCAAAACAGGGAATGACAAAACCTTCACCCAAGTCCATTCCTAGAGGCATAACGACTGAAAGAAAATAACTAATTATATCCAAACTGTGTGGACACATACCTAAAAGCAGATAATCATTTTGGAATAATTTGCCAACTCCAATGGAACCTGGAGCTTTAGATGATTAAAAAAACTCATTATCACTTTATGTTATTTTGTTTATCTTAATAAAGTAAAACTTTGATTAAGGTAAGACTTTTTACTTTATATTATTTTATGTGATTTGTTAGGATTAAAAGTCGTATCTATCAAAAGTCTAATTTTAAATACTCTGAAAGAAAATTGCACACATTCATTAAATTTGTACTCCAAAAATATATTGCTATGTTGTAACAAGATTTTTAATGAGTCATTACAGTCGATGGCAATTAATCAAATCTAAATCATCGAATATTTTAAAATGGGGATTTTGTCAGTTACGACTTCTATTCTTAACAGAGCAGTATAAGAGTGTAGGACTCAATAATGACCCTTGGGGAATGCCATCAGTTTGTTTGAAAGTCCTAGAGATTTCGCCATTTTCTCTTACGTTAAAGGTTCTATTTGTTAGAAATTGATGAATAAATTAAGATATTTTTTTAGATATACTATACTCATCGAGTTTAGTTATAATGAGATAACTCTAACGAGTATCGAATGCTTTTTCGATATCAAACAAAACAATTATTACGTCTTGTTGGCATTGAAAGGCGTTTAGGAGGAAACTGCTAGATTGTCTGCTGTACTTCAATGTGATCTTAAACCTGATTGTGCAAAATTTATCAATTTATATTTTTCTACAAACTATAGGAGTCTTTTATTGATCATTTTCTTCATAAGTTTGCACATTGTACATGGAATAGAAATTGGTCTGTAGGAATTTGGATCGGTTGAATATTTACCTTGTTTTTTAATATGAATTATTACGTATTTTTGTTACAAATTTGACAAATTTTAAATTTAAAGCAGTTAAGCTAAACTAGGCATAGAAAGATTTTTAATAACGATAAAGGGAATGCTATAGGGACCTGCAGCGGAATTTTTGCAACAGTACAATGTATCTGACAATTCTTGTAATGTAAACGGCATATTTAGAGAATTTTGATCGGATTTTCTGCTATCAGTTAAACTGGAGTTTAGATTAGTAGACGTGAGAAGCTGAAAATTTAAAGTAAGTCTATTTGTTGCTTTCTTGTTAACACTTTCACCTTAGATGTTAACAGTTTGTTGACTACAAGTGACTGTACTATTCTGAGTAAGTGTTTTTGTCCTAACGCTATTTCCTTTTTTATATTTTAAATCAGCTTTATTCGTCTTTCTTATTTATTATTTCGTCTATTTTTTTATAGTCTTCGGTTTAGTATAAATTATTACTTATTATAAAATGTACTATTGTACATATTGATATTTAAAGTCTTAGTGCGCCAAGCAATTAATTAGCTAATTAATTAATTAATTAATTAAAATTATTTAAATGATATGATTATGACTCTATCACACTTTTTAATTCTCTTATCTCAGGGTTAAATTCGTGCTTCAATATCTATGCTACTACATGTGAAAGGTAAGGTCCAAAGAATACCGGAATAATAAAAAACACATATGATATAACACTATATATTGAAATAAAAATAATGAAATAATTCACACTCAAATGTTTTCAATAAACAAAATCTCATATAATGATTCTCAGAATTTTATTCTACGTACGTGAACCTTCAAAATTACTGGTACAAACAATATTAATTGAAATCTCAAAATCCCAAATTATTCTAACTCTCCTAATCAAAATATTTATATCCTTTCTAAATTAATTGTAAAAATTGTGTTATCAATAAAAGAAAAACTGCAGAAAACAAAAATATCTCTCTCTGATGATGAGTGGTCCAAATCCTTGTTCCTTGTAGACTATATTATCTACTCTCAGCCGCTCCCTAGGTAATCAGCAATCTTAGAACAAATTATTGCAAGTTTATCGTCCTTAATGATTTCCTTCAAATTCACGAATCGTTCAAATTATGCTAGCTTCTTCTTCTCTCAATAAACTGAATCTCTCGTTGGCCTGAGTGAAAATTGACTCTTGGAATATCTTTTCTTTACGATAAACTGAATCTCTCGTTGGCCTGAACAGTGACTCTTGGAATATAAGTAGAAAAATATGACTTACAATCTTTTACTTGATCAGCTTCTGTCAGATACACTAACTACACGAAAACTCACAAACTTTCACTGCTACTGCTTCCTACCTCTGGGAAACTACCCGAGAACAACGGCCGTTCGCCTTGCACCCTTGGAAACCAACTGACTATCTTTTCTCTCTCAAAAATCTAGCTAAACTTTCATTCCTACATACCTATCCCACCTTTTTTAATCTCCGCCAATCAAAGCTCGTCACAATTCTCCCATTTTTTCATTTCGATAACAAACAAATTTTTACCTATAATTATAAAATTTCCTAAAACTTATTTACAAATAATATTTTTCTACAATTCTTAAAAACTAACAAAAACCTCTTTCTAAAATCCATTCTATTGTCCTTAATCACTGCATTAATGTATTTGGAAAACCCGGTTCAATTGTCTTTGGATTTCACTTAAAATTATGCGGGTCACTCAAGTATAGTATAACAAAGAAAATAATTTATGCATAGCTTACATTTTGTTTAATACAGGTAATCCAAAAATTTAAAGACTTTCCTTCTTCGAAATGTTTGTTGGTTATTATCCTACTTATCTAAATTATTTTAATGTTTTTTAGCTTTGAAATATTTTAAGCAAACCAATATTTTTCTCGATTTTACATATCATAACAGTACACATATTATAAATCTTTTTAAATCCTATACATTCTCCTGACAAGATTAATAAAATATCATTGTAAACTACCCTTTTTTAATTTAAAAGGAAAAAAATCATTAATTTGGTATTTGGCACAAACCAATTTTTCGCTGTAATACTTTATACGAAAATGGGAAATTGATCTTTTCATCTAGATGGTATTAAATTTTTTGGTCGCAAATATTCACGTTATTCAAATATCAGTCAATTCCAAATATGAGCAAAACTGACATCGAAAAGGCGTATCGATGTACGATAATTTAGAGCACGATACGTCAACAGAAACTAGGAGGGAGCTCTAAAGGTATAAATGATTGTTTTTCTTTTACTAAATTTTTGAATAGTCAATTTATAAAATTGATACATTGCAAGATAACATGTATAATTCAAAACTTCCTTGGACAATTTTTGTTAATAAAAACAAATATAATAATAAAAACAAATAAAAGTAATGTGTACAGAGTGTAACAAAAAGATTGGGATAAATTTAAACATATTATGTTGAAAAACTAAAAACTGCTTGATTGGGGCCATCGAGGGTTACATATGAGGCGTTCTTTGCAAAAATCCTATTTGTATTTAATTACAGCATAACATACAAGAAGATAAAAAAAAGGGTTTAGTAGGCAGTACTGTAGACTGGCGCGAAGTTTTATATTAACCCTAGAACTTTATTGGCACTACCGTAGACATTAAAGATTCGTAATATTTACGATGTTTTTCATTTCCAAAAAAAAGTAAAAAAAAAAAAGATTAAATCTTAGTTACATTTTTAATTAGAGGAACATTTATATGCCTAAAATATGCAAAAAAAATTCAAAATTTATTTATCTACGTAACAGGTAACGCCACAACGAGCACGGTGTTCTGCACAAAATGCTCGTTTGCAGTAATTTCAATGAAGTGGCGCCATTCTTCGTTATTATACGGAACATATGAAGCATGTAGTATGTTTGTTAGAAGGTTGATTAAGGTCTAAAACTTCTAAAGAAATTTAAATTAAATCGCTAATCAGAGGTTTCACGGGGCGTTGTAAAGTCGGCATCGCAAAATGGGAATTTGATCTTTTCATCTAGATGGTATTAAATTTTTTGGTCGCAAATATTCACGTTATTCAAATATCAGTCAATTCCAAATATGAGCAAAACTGACATCGAAAAGGCGTATCGATGTATTATTTGTATTATATATTTCAAGCCATAATATTGTGAGCTGTTGATGTATATTTAACATAAAAGCCTTTTTTGTTATGGGTTATTTATCCTAATTATTTCTTAATAAATTATGATTATATATAATTCAAAAAAGGCAGTTTCCATAAATAGAACTATCTGCCTTATATCCCATGCCAGCAAGATAATGCTACATATAATCAATGAGAGACTGAAAACATTCCTTCAAAGAGAAATTCCACAAGAGCAAACTGGATTTACCAAAGGTACAGGCACTCGAGAACACCTGCTGAATATAAGACAGATAATCGATTAATCTAGGGAATTCAATATCCCACTATACATCTGTTTTATAGATTATCGTAAAGCGTTCGACAGGGTCAAGTGGAAACACTTATGGCGAATACTAAAAGAAGTAGGCGTACCACAACATCTAATTACGCTTATAACTGAACTATATGAACACACTACTGGATCAGTTAAAGTACTTGACACACTTTCGAACGAGTTTCATCCAGAACGGGGTGTCAGACAAGGTTGTATACTATCTCCACAATTATTCAACATGTATGGGGAGTATATTATGCGAAGAGCACTTGAAGGATGGGAAAAGGGCATCTCAATAAATGGTCATAAACTAAACAACCTACGTTTCGCAGATGACACAGCCCTTCTTGCAAATAGTCAAGCAGAGCTGATGGAACTTATACGACTGATAGAAAACGAAAGTCAAATATTTGGTCTGCAATTAAACATATCAAAGACAAAGATCATGATAGTGGATAGACTAAACAACAATCATCCACATATAACCACAATTGACCGGTTCGAGGTTGTGAGCTTATACTTATATCTGGGATCATTAATCACAAACACATGGTCATTACAAGAAGAGATTAAACGTAGATGTGATCTAGCAAAAGTTGCCACAGCAAAAATGACCAAAATATGGAAGGACTGTCAAATTTCAAGAGCGATAAAGATGAGGTTGATCAACTGCTTCCCAATACTGACCTACGGATGTGAATCTTGGACTCTGAGACAATCGGAGAGAAGAAAGATAGACGCCACTGAAATGTTCTGTTGGAGACGAATATTACGAATTCCTTGGACCGACCGTAGAACAAATAATTCAATTTTAAGAGAGCTAAAAGTTAGCCAACGACTCTCTAGTCCATCTCCAACAATTAAAATATTTTGGGCATGTTATGAGAGCAAACACAGAAAACATGGAAAGACTCATAATACAAGGAAACCTAGAAGGCCGAAGATCACAAGAAAGATCCCCAACAAGATGGATAGATCAAATTACAGGAATATGCCAAAGACCTATGCATGAATTAAAAGAAATGACCAGAGACAGAGATCTCTGGAGACTGACAATACACGACATCACGTCGACCACTACACTCCCCCTGGGGCGTCAGGATTGAAGAGAGAGATAATTCAACAGTTTACACACGCTATATTGATCATATCATAGAATATAAAAAGCGGCTATCTTAGAGTTTTTCAGGAGCAACTTCGGTGGACACACATTTGGTCGAAAGTGTCCACACCACCTTTTGTTTGGTTATAGTGCAATCTATAACTGTTTTGTTCTTTTTGGATTTATACGACACTAATATCTTTTCTCCAATATATATATATATATATATATATATATATATATATATATATATAAAATATATATATATAATATATATATATATATATATATATATATATATATATATATATATATATATATCTAAACTACCAATAATTGTAAGGTTGTACGGAGGCTTCAAAAGATTGTTGTCCATTGAGACGTAAGGTAACTTCCGTAAATAGTTTAAGTCAACTTTTTAACATAGTATTCCCCTAGAGATTCTCCATTTGTGTGCGTATGTTTGCCGAGGTAAGGGTCTGAGTTCAACATGTACTTGGTACCCACGTCGCAAGTCATCACAATTTTAACATACAACCTTAAAGGGTACCGGTCCCTAAAAGCTAATAACTGCTCGTCGATGTTTACATAGCTTCCTGATCGATAGGAGTCTTTATAATAAAAAATAAATTCCTCTTATATTCGGGGATACGCGCAAACTTATTTATATATATTTTTTTTTCAGTTCTTGTGGATTTAGCATCAAACCTAAGATTAGGTATGTAGTAGAACATCAAATATTTTGCAGCTCATTGTTGGTCTATAAACAGAGCCAGATATTTTGGAATCAAATACGTCTCTACTATTAATATGGTTATCTTTTTGTGTTCCAGAAAATATAAGTAGTAGAACAAGAGTACTTAATTCATTTCTTGTTACGGGAGAATTAGTATGTTTAAAAACTTAAAAAATTTTAGACTTTAGGCTGATTTGAGTATTGATGTGCAACAGAATTTTTCGAACAAAGAATCGTTAATTAAACAGTGAAATATATCTAATGGTATATTAGCATCTTTTGCCTGTCCAGATGGTCTCTAAACAATATGCTCAATATTTCGTTTTGTAGTAAGTTTCCAAAGACTAGATACAGTACAAAAGCTCTGACAATTTTGCCTTTGAGACTCGTAGTCAAAGTGAAAGTGTGCGGTTCATATTCGTCCACAACTTGTTAAAAACACAATTCTTCATTACCTTTTTTGTGTTGATGATGCTGAGTTATTTGTTGAAATGAATGGTCTTGTTGAATGTCGGTTTCCACAGAAGAAATCTCATATTGAACTCTACCTAAAGTGCTTGGCATAAAAACAAAAGCAGGGTAGTTATTAGGCTTTCTTTTTTTTGTTTTAGGACTGCTACTCTGAAAATCGCTGCTTTTATCACCTGAAAATTTAATTTTTCGTACTCCGATTCAGACGGGCTAAAACAATTTTGCACTTCGTCTTCTCTTTCTGAATTACTTATTAAATAATTACTTACAAAAAAATTTTGTCACTTGATTGTAGGCTACCATCATTTAATTCACTCATCAATATTTTTTCGGCCTCCAATTCCAATTCTAACCCCCTCTGTGGCTCAGTGGTAAGAGCGCCTGCCTTTAAACCTAAAGGTCGTGAGTTCGAATCCCACCTGGGTGGAAATTTTCGTTTATTAAAAAAAATTAATAAATGAAAATAATTTCTATCCTTGTGTGATCGGTACACACCGGAGGGACCGCAGACGTTCGGATACAATTAGCGTCTCTTAGCAAAGACAAGGACGTCGACTTTGCTAAGTATCAAGACAATTACTCTACACACACAAATACAGACACACACACTACATTAATAAACTAATCTTGATTGAGACTGGCTGAATGACAATTGTCCAAGCCAAAACACACACAAAAAAAAAAATCAATTCTAATTGGGTTAAGGGTCTTTCATCGTCAAATGTTCAAGCCATTTTTTAATTAAATTGTCTGTAAACAAATAAAGAAAATTGATAGATAGATAGATAGTTAGATAGATAAAAAAATTACTTTAACACTAACCTTTCGTAAAAAATACGAAGCCACTGCAATCTTGCGGTTAACGACTGTTCAAAGAAAGACAACTAAAACTGTAAAGGCTGATTTATAAACTTTACGTTGGTGTTGACACTGGCGCTGACGTTCGCGTTACAACATGGTCAAATGGAAAACTCGTATGTCTATTTATAAACATCGTTCGCCGTTGGCATCGGCGTTCGGTTCCGTTCAAGATGAACCATATTTATCTTTTGCCGTTGGCCGTTGTAGCACAGAATACACAAACCCTTCTGTGGTTTTAGTCACGATCTCAGAACATAAAATAAAACTGTATCTTTGTCATCGCAGCCAATAGCAATATCGAAAAAGTGACAAAGTTTGTTAAACAAATCAAACAAAATTATTTGTTTATGTTTCCACGTGTTTATAAAGTGGAAAAGTTTAGATAATAACAAGCCTCTCTTCAACAGAAATTTCATCAGAGCGACAGTTTACATTAATTTTTGGTTTTAGCATTTGCAGTAATTTTTCAAATACAGGAAAATGTATCCTGGTGTATTTAAAAACTGCTGGGTATCCCAGTTTTTCATATTTTTATAATAATTACAATTACCTCTTGTCTGTTCTGGTTAATGGGCCTCAGTTTGTATCGACAGTGCTGCTCGAATACAAAGTATCAGTGCCACTGCACCTTACAAAGGCCGAGCATTTTCCATTGTATTAATTTTCAAGCAAAAATTAATAATACCAAATCAAAAATGTAAGGCAAGAATTTAAGATGCGATCTTTAATGCCAACGCCAACCGAAAGTTTATAAATGCAGTGTATGATAGCTAGAGCCAAGGTCAACGGCGAACGCCTGCGCCAACGCCAACGTAAAGTTTATAAATCTGCCTCAGTGTACACCTACATTAGAACCGTATTTCTCCCGATCCGATATCGGGCGACGTCGGCCGACGTCGGATTGAAAACAAACTCAAGGTATTAAATCATAGTGCCTATACTGCTTCCGTGACGAAGCAGTATAGGCACTCTGATTTAATACCTTGAATTTGTTTTTAATCCGACGTCGGCCGACGTCGCCAGATGTCGGATCGGGAGAAATACGGTTTCAATATAGTGTACACCTACATTGGAACCGTATTTCTCCCGATCCGATATCTGGCGACGTCGGCCGACGTCGGATTAAAAACAAACTCAAGGTATTAAATCAGAGTGCCTACACTGCTTCGTCATGGAAACAGTATAGGCACTATGATTTATTACCTTGAGTTTGTTTTCAATCCGACGTCGGGCGACGTCGCCCGATATCGGATCGGGAGAAATACGGTTCCAATGTAGGTGTACACTTAAATGTACTCAACAAACTGATTACCGAAGCCTGTCGCTCCTACAATTTATGTAAGGTTGCCAAATCTTAAAAATATAATCAGCGTTTGTAAATTTTACAAATGGTTATTGTTTTAGGTTTTAGGGTTAATCAGCAAACTTACTGTTTTTAATATTCTGTTTACCATTTTATATGTTTAATCAAATTTCTATTCAGTAGCAATTTTTAAGTGTATCTGCTTTAACCTTTTTTCATGCTTTATCGCATTCGCTATTAAGATTTTTTTAACATGTCCTGTAAACAATTTTGAAACGTTTTAAAAATCAAAATAACAAATTATATTCAGTTTTGACATCTTTTATACCTAACGGCCACGCCTATGTTAGATAGACAAATGGACTCTTCTGATGTGACTGTATAAAATATAAAAAAACTATAATTTGTAAGAAATGATAAAAATATAAATAAATATCATTTGATAATAAATTTAATTATTATATAAACTAAGAATGGTGTTTAAATATAACAAGTTTTTAAGTTATTAAGTTAAGTATTAAAAAATAGTTTTAAAATTTAAATAATATATTAAAAATTAAATAAAGTAATTTTGTCGTTTATTCTATTTTCAACAGTTAATAAATTATTAGGTTTGCTGCTAACGTAACCTGATGACATATTAACAAAGCATACGTTGTATACTTATGACAAACGTATCAAATTAAGACCAACCATTAATAATAATAGTATATAAACAAATATATTTTGATAGTGAATTTAATTATTCTGTAATCTGAATATGTTTATGTTAAAACATAATAATTGTATTTATATGAAATGATTTTAATTTAAAATGAAAATTATTATAAAAATTTAAACAGATGATTCAATTCTGTTATTAATGGGATGACATTTTATGACTTGTATTAAATTTTGACAATCGTTAAGTACGAATCGAATCTTTTAGTGACAGATATTCTTTTAATTTTTCACTGCTCATTTATTTTTCATACAGTTTTATATTTAAACATGCTTGGAGTAAATATATGATGACTAGAAACAAATTAAAGAATTTGCCCTCAAGAAAATGAAAAATAATCGAACCCGGGTGAAGATGGAATAATATCAGAAGCACTAAAAATTGGAGGGGATGAATTACTTGAAAAATTTAAACAACTTTTCAATATCTGCCTTCACAGCGCCAATATTCCAACAGAATGAAACAACGCTACTATGATTCTATTACACAAAGCAGGAGACAAAGCAAATCTAGAGAATTACAGACCGATTACCCTCCTCAGATTCCGAAAAAGTTACGGAACAAATGACCATCTACAAAGTATAAAAACCCTAATAGAAAAAGCCGTGGAATACAATAAACCTCTAGTTGTAATATTTACCGATGTTCACAAAGCTTTTGACACAGTTGAGCTGAGCAAAATATTACAGGAGCTTTAAGAATGCAGGCTAGATTATAGATATACTAAATTAATATACAAAATATACCTGCAGGCAACAACCACTGTCAGATTTCATACTAACAGTAATCGCATAAAAATAGAACGGGGGGTTAGACAAGGAGACCCAATGTCACCTAAACTTTTTAATACGGTGATAGAACATGCTTTTAAGAATTTGGAATAAATGACAAAGGGAATAAAAATAGATGGAGAATATCTAAACAACTTACGTTTCACCGATGATATACTTATATTAGCTGAAGATCTAGGTATGGCAAAAGAGATGGTACAGGAACTCGTTGTGGCTAGAAAAATGTAGATTTAAATATAAATATCTCGAAAACAAACATCCTGACCAATTTGGTACCCAACCAGAACATCAGTATTGGTGGGAAAGAAATAGAACTCGTAGATAGATATAAATACCTGGGACATGAAATTATGATTTGCAGGGATAACCAGACTCATGAACTGAAGAGAAGAATAGGCCTTGGGTGGGCAGCATTTGGAAAACTGAGAGAAACTTTTAAAAGTGAGCTGCCCACATGCCTAAAGAGAAAGATATTTGATCAGTGCGTCCTCCCAGTCTTGATGTACGGAGCAGAAACACTTACCTTAACAAAAGCAGCAGCTACCAAACTGAGAGTCACGCAGAGAAGAATGGAGCGGTCCATGTAAGGAATAACTCGGCGAGACAGAATAACCAACGAAGACATCAGGAGAAGAACCGGAGTGACTGACATCATCGAGAAGATAGCCAGACTAAAATGGAGATGGGCAGGACACAAAGCCAGAATGACAGATGGGCGATAGACAACGAGGTTATTGGAACGGAGGCCAAGGGAAGACACGAGAAGTGTCGGTCGACCTCTTACAAGATGCACTGACTATTTAAATAGACTCAATAAAAATTGGATAAGAGTGGCCCAAGATAGACGGGGTTGGAAACATGAGGAAGAGGCCTATGTTCAGCAGTGGACTCTTGAGGTTGAATGATAAAAAAAAATTAATCTAGAGTAGTGAGTCGATGTATAGAACCGCTATTATATCCTGTGACGCCTTGTGGCACTAGTTCAGTGACGCTCGCCTCAGGGTTTTACTGTAGAAATAATAAAAAGGAATACAACGCCATTATATGCTTGATTATTTTGACAGTGTTCTGAAACTTTTTTCTTGTAGCATTTAACACCTTGACTGCATCAAGTATCCACAGGGGCATGTTCGTAATTTTTTAATTGTGCTGTAGTAAAATTGGTCAAGCCGTCGCATTTTACGATAGCGATGCAAATGATTTTTATACGTCGTTTTTTAAGTGTAACAAATAGCTATCGATAGCTAATTTTTATTTCTCACTACTGATGTTGGTAATATGAGACATGCCCCCGGAGACACGTGCCGCGGATATACAAAAATTTATTGTTACTATTCATCACAGAACCCGGGAGGCATGTGTTATTGCCATTCGTTTTAACTTGTTGGTGTTTGTCGCTGTATATATTAAGTTTTAGTTTATTGTTATTCATTGAAGTGTAAGCAGTACCTACTTACTTACTTATAGTTAAAATGTCGAAAAGGGCAAGACATATGGTTTGTGATATAAGGGGACGATATATATCTCGTGAAACAAAATGTGATAGAAGAATGTTAGCAAACAATTAGTGATCATAAAACTTTAGAAAGATTTCTGAAACAAATGCTGTTTAAAGTGAATACCATGATAATACAGGGTTGATTAAAAGTCATGAAAATTTTAATAATGAAAACGAACAACAGTTTATACGAGCAGTACTCAATCTTCATCTGATGCCAACAGTATTGAAGATCCCTTCGACCTTTACAAGATAAAAGTTATTTTACTAAATCTTCTTCATTCTCTGTTTTAAATTCTTCTATTGATGGTGACGATTTGTAGTAAAAAATAAAAACATTAGTTGTTATTCAACCACATGCGGTATAGATACCAATAAACGTTTTAAGTCATCTCGTAACTGATGTAATATTGGATATTATTGTTAGTGAAACCAACATTTATACTGTTCAACAATTAAGGATGTGACACTCAAGAAAATCCAGGTTAAATTTATGGACAGCCACAAACAAAACTAAAATAATAGCCTTCCTAGGGGTAATAATCACAATGAGTCTTACACAGCTACCACAGTTAAATTTATATTGGTCTAAAGATAATATATTTTATAATAAATTTATCGCAAAATTTAAACTTGAGGAAGCTTTTTGCTTTTATTGAAAATTCTTCATTTTGAAAATAATGAGACATCTGATACCACTTATAGATTATGCGAAATAGAAAATTTAGTTACGAAGTTGATTAAAAATTTTCAAAGCATAATGGAGCCTGGCAACATTCTCGTTATAGATGAATCTGTGGTACCTTTCAGAGGAAGACTCCATTTTCGTCAGTACATCCCCAACAAGACTCATAGATCTGGAGTGAAACTAGACAAATTCTGTTCTCCCTAAGGCCATACTTTCAATGTAAGTATTTACTTACATCAATGATCAATTATCCATCAATTCAGGTAACAGTAGGGCTCCAGTGAGTTTAAGTGGGGGAACGGTAAGAAAGTGTTTTAAAGGAGCTCCCCTAATTTTGACACAGAGTAAATAACAACTTATATTTCCCTAAGTAAGGAACGAATAAAAAATCCAAGCACCATATGCTGCAGTAGACGCATCGGAAAATCCATGTTATTCTATGGATGTAAAATTGGAAACAGTAATATATCTAAAAAATTGTAATTTATTAATATTGACTAATTGGGTACAACTTCATTCCAGGAAGTTTTTAGACGCCATAAGTCTTGTAGAATGATCTTAGCGGTTATAGCAACTGCTGCTCAGGGACCAAGAAGATATTTTTGAAATTGCAATGTGTTTCTTAGTAATCTTGGGTTTGTTTACAGTAGGTTGGACATTAAAGAAGGAAATGTCGAAACGTCTTATTTGAGATTCAAAAAGAGAACCAACGTTTTGACAGTTTCATTGGAACCTATGTCAAAACGAGTGTTATCTATACCATCGATTGTAAATTCGGCTGAATTTGATTTCCATTTAGTTAAATGAAAGCCATGTTTTGAAAGTAATTCAATGATTAAAGATTGAGTATGTTTAAGTTCGTCTAAGGTGGAAGCACCGGTATGAAGATCGTCCACATAAAAGTCGCCTAAAATGATATACGAGACAGGAAATTTGTCAGAGTTAATGTGAGCTGCTTCTTGCACACATATAGTTGCTAAAAAGCTAGCAGTAGGAGTGCCATAAGTTACAGTATTTAAAGTATATCTCCATAGATCAATTTGGATCAGATTGCCATAATATTTTTTGTAAACATCGCTAAGAATTTGTCGATACATTTTAACGATATCAGCAATTAAAGCAAATTTGTGTTTTCGAAAACGAAAAAAAAAATAATGAGAAGATCTTCGTGTATTGTAGGATCCACAAGGTGTGAGGACGAAATAAGTCTAGATGAAATAGTGAATTTGAAAGAAGTTTAGTCATATGATTTAATGGTGAGTATTCACTGATGAATTAAGTATAATCTGTTTTTAAAGTTAGGTTAGAGTTTAATTTCTCTACCAAAGAGAAAAAACGTTTAGTAACTGAAATCCCAGAATTACCAAGATTTGATAGGGGTAACTTTAGAAGACAAGAAACAATGAATCTGCCAAAGAACTGGGTTCTTGAAAGTTTTTCAAGTTCCCAGAATTTTTGCAAATAATTTTCAAAATTTCTGTTGCTAGAAAAGTGACCATTTGTTTTTTTACGAATAAGAAAAGGTATAGGACTGGATACAATCCAGCCAAGCTTGGTTTTGTGTAAAGTTGGTTGACCATGTGATAGCTAAATTTGACCAACGCATAAAAGATCCTAAAATGTGTCTGCTTCGATTAAAATGTCTACAGGAGACGAAACGTTAAAGTGTGGATGGGCTAGTGTAACATTAGAGGGAGTCTTTAGAGATTCCCTGTGTGTCACAGACAGATAAATATATTGCAGTTGTAAGTAATTTCAAAGTATTAAGTAAATGTTAAGTGATGAAGTGACTTTCCGAAGCACAATCCAACGGGGCACGAGCTGCATGCATGTTGCCTTTGGAGTCAAAGACCTTAATTAAAACAGTAGATAGTAAAATTTGCGATGAACTGGCAAAATGGTTGAGAATTGTTATGGAGTTTGTAGTTAGATCGGAAGGTATTTGAGAAGATGATGCTTCCAAATTTGGAGTGTTCTGATTAGAATTATAAAATTTATACGTACGCAAAAACGTAGGATGAGGTTTTCCACATTTGCGACAGCCAAAAGATTTGCAGTTTTTAGTAAGATTTATAGAACTTAAACAATTAATGCAAAGTTTTAAACGATTTTCTTTATTTAAGCGAAAGGTTTGACAACATATTGAACAATTTAAAGCTGTTATTGTACGTAGATACAAAAGATTTTGCTTTGGTGCGAAGTTTATCATTGTGATTATTTAGAGATTTCATAACTCTACATTTTCCTTTTTAGAAATCTGTGAGCTCATTTAATGTGGGTAAATTTGTAGCGTTATTTTTCCGTCATTGTTTGTAATCATTTGGTGTGAGATGTGTTGTCAAATTTTATAGTAACTAAGTAGATAAGAGGATTCCAACCTGTAATGTCTATTTGTAAAGATTCAAGAGATCGAAGATGTCGTTTTAAAACGTCTAATAAGCTCGCAAATCATCAGAAGTGGTTTATTTTCAAACCATTCCCTTAAAAGTGGCCATGATGTGGCACGTACTACATCAGAAATATTTATATTAAGTAATTGATATAAGGTTGAATGCTCGAGTAAATCAACTTTGAAAAATTAAGGCAAATATCGAACACAAGTTTAATTAAATCTTGCCCAAGTACTTTCGCTTAATATAGCATCTTCAGGGGCATTTCGTCAAATATCCAGCAAGCGTAGAATGTGATAAACATGAATGTTAACATAAAATTGTACAAAACACTACACTAAAATGCTCACGTGTGACATTAAGCTTATTAATATATAATCAATACAGTGTTTGGAGATCTTGGTTTTTGGTAACATAACAAAGGTCGATAGCAGCTATTCTGTAGGTATCTCACCATATTTTTATATGTTGTTAAAGAGTATAGTTCATCATCATCAGTGGTGCTACAGCTCTAGTTGAGCCTTGACCTTCCCCAGTCTATTTCGCCAGTCGTTTCTGTTCATCGCCATCCGTTGCCAATTTGCCGCGCCGATTTTCCTTGCGTCCTCGTCCACACCGTCCCCCCATCTCAGTCGTGGTCTGCCTCCACTCCTATTTCCCAATGGGACCGATAATAGAGTTCATCTGGGTGGGTAATTTTCATTTGCTCTTGACACATGTCCAGCCCATCTAAGCCTACCTATTTTTATGAAGGATATTACATCTCTACCATTTACTATTTTTTTATACTTCTCGTACAATTCGAAATTATATCGCCTTCTCCAAATACCATTCTCACAGAATGTGCCCATTATTCTTCTTAGTATCTTCCTTTCGAAGACGAGCAGAAGATTTGCGTCTGTTTTGGAGATGGTCCATGTTTCTGACCCATATGTCATTACTGGTAGGATGAGTGTTCGATATATTATTAGTTTGGTTTTCTGGCTTAAATTTCTGTTTTTTAGCTGCTTGCTTAGTCCAAAATAACATTTGTTTGCTAGCAGTACCGTTTAACTTCTTCAGATGTGTCATTATCGTTTGTTATGAGAGAACCCAAATATGTAAACTTATTTACTACCTCAAAATTATATTGGTCTATACTGAAGTTTTGTTCGGCGTTTCTAGCTCTATCTCTGTTATTTGGAATAGATGCTAACATTTTGGTTTTTTCCTCGTTTGTTTTAAGGCCCATATTTTGTGCGGCTGTCAAGAAGGTGGAAGTCATCTCTTTAAGTCCTCGTGTAGTACGTGCGATCAAATCCAGATCGTCAGCGTAAGCCATAATCTGCGTTGATTTATTAAAGATTGTTCCCCTATTGTGTAACTCGGCATCTCTTATAGTCTTTTCTAACGCTATATTAAAGAGAAGGCACGCCAGCGCGTCTCCCTGCCGTAACCCTGCATATGTTTCAAACGCTTGTGACATATCGCCTTGTATTTGCACTCTGCAGATCACTTTACTCATAGTTGTTTTTACGAGCCTTATTAATTTATGGGGAATGTTAAGTTCATTCGTGGCTTCGTATAACTTACCTCTTGGGACGCTATCATACGCTGACTTAAAGTCCACAAAGAGATGGAACGTGTCAATATTAAATTCATTGGTTTTTTCTAAGATTTGACGTAGCAGAAAAATCTTGTCAATTGTTGACATATTTGGCCTAAAACCGCTTTGATACTCACCAAGGATTTCTTCCACGTACGTACTTAAACGGCTGTACAGGGTGTTGGAGAATATTTTGTACATTGTATTCAGAAGAGTTATACCCCTATAATTTTTACATTCCAACAAATCTCCCTTTTTGTGCAGTGGATATATGATTCCAGTGCACCATTCCTCTGGCATTTGTTCTTCTTCCCAGACTTTGACTATTATGTTGTGAATTTGGTGCATAATGCTGTTACCTCCATGTTTGATGAGCTCTGCGGGGATACAATCCACTCCTGGGGACTTGCTCAGTATAGTATAGTTATTGCACTTAAATTGACTTCCATGAAAAGATCCTTAATATATTTAGTCCATACTTGTTTTTTTTAATTCGATTATTAATAGGTTTATTGTTTTTGTCAATTAATTAGGTAGGTGTATTTGTTCGTGTTTTTCCAGATAACTCTTTTACTGTTTTATGTAAATGATCATGCTTTTTCTGCAATTCTTTCACTTCGTTGCATGTTTCCATCATCCACTTTTTCTTAGACTCTTTTATTTTGTTCCTTATTAATTTATGTTTTTCTTGGTACTTATTTGGGTTTCTGTTTCTATATTTTTTTCTTTGTTCCATGATTTCCAGTATTTCTTGAGTCATCCAAGGTTTTCGGCTTTAAGTTTTCTTTTGTATAGTTTTGTTCTGTGTTTTTGTAACAGAATCTTTGATTTTGCTTCATATAATGTTCACATTCTCAGTGTTTTAAATTTCTGATATTAATTTTTTTATTTCTTGATTGATACGAGTTGAAGCCTTAGCACGGATTTTTTTTATCTTGAGTAACTGAGTATTTACCTTAGAACTTTTAAATTTTATCTTTTTTACCCTCAGTTTCATTTTTGAGACAAGGAGGTTATGATCTGGGGAGATATCTGCTCCAGGAAAATTTTTAACGCTTAACGTTATTAACAGCTTGGTTAAAAGCTACGAAAACGTCGAATCCCCTTTGCAGTACCAAAGATATGCAGTCTCGCAAAGATTTAAAGCATATAACTGAAGACCAAGAATACTGTACAGTACTTTTATTTACCATCAGCAATTACCTCCCGTCGAACATAGCAAAAATTTTTTTATCCCAAATTTATCGTAAGGTTTTGAGTGTGAACGAAGTAGAAGTTTAAATAAAGTTAAAAATTTCAAGGTTCGGTCTTTTGATATACAAAGCGAAGAGAAAATAGACAATTAATCACTATTTCAAAAACTAAAATGTTCCTTAAAACCCATTTTTTTAACAGGTTGAATATAATGATTTAAACCAGAGCTATTAAAATAGTTTTGTCCAATTTTCTTCCCAATGTCAAAGCTGACAATCACAAAGATCTTATGACTGGGTTACTTCATGCATACTGAGAAATAGCATGTTGTTAAATGCCTCTAAACATTCGCCTTCTATATGCTTATCTGAATTTATTTGTAGAAAAGTTAAACGATATACATGTAGAACGGGTCTCACCAAGACATTGTAGACAAGAAAAAGCGTTATCAAAGTAAATAAAGTCATAGTCTGCTGGCATATTACTGCTTAACAGTAATCTGTTTGAATAAGTATCATCTTAAAACATTTGCTACATTATTTTAACGCAAGCGCATCCCGACAAACATACTAAAATTAATATAATTTCCTACAGTTCACAATTCTTCGTAGCAAAGAAAGTGTGGGTGTTAAAAAAAATTAAATGTATTTTTGACTTTCTGATACTATTGTACATAATATATACTATGTTCTATTGATGTCTAAAAAAAAGTTTAATTTTTTTTTGACCAGTGTTATTAAAAAAATATTAATAAACTAGCACAGGGACAGTTACAAGAAATGATGCGAATAAACAACTTACCGCCAAGTTGATCTGCTTAACGCAAAGACTGGTACACACGTGAAGTAATACATTGCTTTATTCGTATGAGAGCTTAAATTTTTGCTGAGGAGGACTTTTTATTTGGTTGACACGAGATTAGCCCTAATTATACTTTTATTAGCGAGCACCAATTCAGGTAAAAGGGACTTTTTCGTCGTATTTTTTAAACTAGACTTAAGATTTTAGAAAGAGACGAAATTATATCTGTTTTTAAAAGTGAAGGGTTAGTAAATACACAAAACACCCAGTTATTGACTTGTTCTCGATATGCTTATTAAAAAGCGTAGTATAACTCTTCTAAGGATTTGTTAGCCACGAGCGTAGCTAAAAAAAATTTTCGTTGAAAAAAAATTGGAAGAAATTATAGAATGGTTAAACATGATTTAATCTGTAGAATGCATTTCTTAAAAACCTAGAGGCTTTTAACCTTCCAGCGGTCGGGGTCTTTGTACCAACAAGAATGGTCGCGCGTATTTCCTAGATACGCTAAATGCCAATTAGTTATTTTAAGATGAAGGTTTGAAATATTGTAATATTAATGCAAAATATATTCGGTGAACAATTGATGAACTGTATTTTTTAATTTTTTGTTTTAATTTTATTAAAAACAACAACGGTGTCATCTATCCCAGATCTCTCCCAGATATTGCACATTACACATATTATTGTATCGCAGCTTTGCAGTCTTGACAGACATGCTTTGAATTTTCCATACAGATGAATTTCTGACCAATTTCACAGCTGAAGCGCGTGATCTTTGATCGTTTGTCATTTTGACAAGGCTTACATCTTCTTTTACTTGCTGTGGCCTCCTCTACTGTTTGATACCTAATTCTGCTTTTCTTTTTAAAATGTTTTCTTTAAGCTGATTTAGACAGGGAGTATTGTGTTCTTCGTTTGACGTGTCCTTTCACAAGAGTATTTAAAAGTAGTCGAAGGTATTTTCTTCTAAGTATTTTTTTGTTATTATTGGTGGAATGGATTATATAACTATTGATTGCGACTACATTTAACATGAAAAAAACCTTTCATCTGCCATCTTCTGGTGTTCCTGGCAACATTGTAAGAAGCACACAGTTTGTCTACTGTATCTACCCCTCCCTTTGTCTTTTTATATAATGTTATAATCTTGGGTTTCTTTTTGTCAACTGTTTCTGCGTCGATTGCTGCGTCGTCATGTAGGCTTGAAATTAATATTACGTTTTTATAGCGCTTAGGCACGTAGGAAACAGTAGTCATGTTGTTTCGAAACCCAAAAATACTGGTATTAGGCTCACGCTTTTTTGTAACTTTAAATTCATTGGGAATTTGGCCTTATTTTTTTCGTTTCAACATATACATTTTTTTTCTCATCAAGATATTTTATCAAATTAAAATCAGAAAACCAGTTGTTAGTGGTCAGCGTTCTCCCCTTATTAAATATAGTTATTGCCAACATTTTTACCACGCTCGTGGTTTGTTATTCTTCTTCTTCTTCGTCTAGCCGTTCACGTCCACATCCGAACATAAGCATCTTCAAGTCTTCCTTTCCATTGTTTTTTATTGTACGCTACTTGTAGCCAATTTTTCCCGGCAGTCCTTTTCAGATCATCTGTCCATCTCATATGAGGTCTGCCTCTGAGTCTTTTGTATTGGTATGGTCTCCAGGTTAAAATTGATCTGTGCCATTTGTTTAGATCGCTCCTAGCTACATGTTCAGCGTATTCCCATTTCAGCTTTAATGCTTTTTGCACCACATCGGTGACTTTGGTTTTCTGTCTTATCCATGTGTTTGTTTTCTTGTCCTTAAGTGATATACATAGCATTGCTCTTTTCATCGCGTGTTGAGTGACTAAGTATATTCATATTTTTTTTGTGATTGTCCATGTTTGTGCCTCATAAGTTAATATCGGAATAATGCATGCATCAAAAACTTTAGATCTAAGATGTAATTGAATTTGTTGATTTCTGAGTATATAGTTCAGTTTACCGAATGCTGCCCAAGCTAACTTTCTTCTTTTTTTTATTTATTCAGTCTGAATTTCCCTATTTAGGATTATTTTTTGTCCCAAGTATATATATTCTTCAACTTTTTCTATAACTTTATCGTTTATTATTGTCACGGTGTCTTCGGAGTGCATGACTTTTGTTTTGTTTAAATTCATTTTCAGTACTATTTTAGAAGATTCGGTATGAAGCTCTACAAGCATGGTTTGCATTTCTTGTAGATCAGTAGCCATCAGGATTATGTCATCTGCAAATCGTAGATTACTGAGGTAGCGGCCATTGATGTTTATTGCCTTATATTTCCAATTTAGGTTTTTAAAAACGTCCTCCAAAACTAAGGTGAACAGTTTGGGTGATAAAGTATCTCCCTGTTTGACTCCCCTGTTTAATGGTACAGGGTTCGTGTGTTCATTTTCATTTAGGTAGTATGTAGCTGTAGCTTGGTTCATAGTTTCTTTTATTAAGTTAATATATCTGCTGTCTATTCTACAATTTTGCATTGCGTTTATTACGGCCGTGTGTTCTATGTTGTCGTGGTTTGTTACTTATGGAGAATTAGCCATCTGGTTGATTCCCTGTATAAATTTCCATATTATAAGTGTAAAAGAAGCGAGCGTCAAACATAACATAAATTTTGATCCCATATTTATTGGTTTTTTTTTGGGGATATATTGAATAAAGGAGCATCTTCTACGAAATGTCTCTAGTTTCTTATCAATTGTAACAGTTTTCCAAGAGAGTAGCATTTTTGGCAATTAGACAGAAACTCATCAAAAATATTCCTTATTGGGGCTAAGCGATCCACTCTTTTACGTTCTACTTTAGTATTTATGTGAATAAAACGTAATGCTCGCATTAAAAATAAAAACTTCTTCAACTCATAACTGTTTTAAAATCATCCATTCTCCATAGTTCTTTAAGATTAACTCAATTCCCATGGTAAATGCCCGTCAAATAAAGCAAACCCAAAAGGGCTGTTATTTCTAGTGTGTCTTTATTCCTGGCATTACTTGGACGGCAATAATTAGATCTTACTGAACTTATGTACTTATTCGTGAAATTTACGACGTACTCAATCATAGTTTCAGTTATGAGCAGCTTCCAAATATCAACGATGTATGTAAGATTTTTAGCTGATCCAATGACTCCAGGGAGACGGGTAATATATTGCAGGGTGGTTGCTTATATTGTTTTGTTTGGATTTTTTTTGCCCAATCCATGAGTCAAAAACTTTTCCATTTTTCTTTAGATGAGCTTTTATAAGCCTCTTTGGAACTGTCAGCTTCGTCTTTGGCATTACTTCCATCACTAAATTCGGACTTAGAATCGTCAACACTTTCCGAAACATGTTCCTCTTCATCTGTATCGCTATCATCCATACGTAGATTGTCACTCAACTCAGCAAACATCAAATTTGTAACAGCTTCTATATCAGTGGGATCATTGAGATTAAAAATCTTCTTCTTATCCGCCATTTCCAAAATAAAATAAATAAAATAGAACCAATTTCCACAAATGGTCGCGTGTATATGAGAGATACAGACCTCTTATATCAACGTAGAAAGTTTTCAACACAAAAAGTGCATAAAATAGTAAAATATTTATCAATATTACAATAAGAATAATGTAACTATAACAAAAAAATATGTTATAAAAATTTACCTAAAAAGTGGCGCGTATATCTGAAATACAAATGCAAAATTCTCAGCAATGTACTATCCCTTGACAGGTTATTTGTACACTGAAAGGTTGCTTTAGTAATGCAGTAGGAATGGCGAAAAGCAGCTGATCGCAGCGCAGAGTATGTAATAGATATTATAGTAAATCTATTACCTGTGTATCTATCACATACGCGCGACCGCTGGAAGGTTAAGATAAGTTCTATAGATGAAATACGTTCATTTCATGAACTGATTAAGTTACAAGTTTTGGGATTTTCCAGAGAATAGAAAACAATCCGTAACGTGTTTATCACAATAAAAATAAACGAAAATTAGAGTTCTGTATATGTTTATGAGCAACTATGGAAATTATGAGTACGTTTAGTACCTCCATTTGATTTAAATAAGTGAAATATAGTAAAAATAACTATGATAATCACCATTATCTGAATTGAATGTGCATTACAATAAGAAAAATGCATGTAAACGCATGTCAAACTTTTTTAGAAGCCCTTTTTTAAAAAAAGGTTTTAGGTCGCAGTGTAGAAAAATATACCTGAAAATTTTAAGGAAGTTAACAATCTAGAATAATATTTGTAGCAACACATGTTTAACAGCCGAGTACAGAATCTTGTAAGAATGATTCCATAAAATCTAATGTTTCAATAAATTATTAGAATTTTTTTTTTTTGTTAATTTTTACTACAACAAAATGTTAAAGACAACAACGTGTTATGTCAAACAACTGCAATAATAGAATTGAGTTCTCCATTCAACAATATATAGTAGTTTCAACCATGTTCTACCATCCATCAATTAATAGAGTACCGGCATGTAAGTAATGTTTATTTTATTTATTTATTTGCTCATTTGTTAATTTATTACAATCGAAGAGACTATTTTATAACAATTTGTGGGCCTTACCTTGTCTGTTTAAACTTTTAAAATTTTTATACCCTTTATTCAGCTTACTCATTTAAATAAAACCACAGAAATGTAATATTGGCATAATTATTTAAATTTACAACATCTACTTTGTTTATCGTTATTGGACAACACCCTAATATGGGTTTTTATTATTTCAGCATTTGTTTAACTTTGTATCGAGACCTGAGGATGCTTTGCATATTGTAGAAAGCGAAACCGGTCGTCAGATAGTTAAATTAAATTAATTGTGAGTAAGTCTTATTTATTATTTCTTTACCTATTTGAAATGGACTCACACAAGCAACACATTCATGATTTAAATGTTAAAGAGTTCACAATGCGATGTGTGGTCAGTGATTTAACACCATTTAATTTTGGAGTTGGACTTTAAAAGCCAAAGCAAATAACCGTATTGAGGTATTGGAGATGTGAATACGCAGAAAAATGCTTTGCATCTCAAACTTACAACATGTATAAACCACAGATTTTCTACAACGCGCTAATAATAAGAGACAATTAGTGACCACAAAAAAGTACAGAAACTTCTCTGAAGCACACAATGAAAGAAGAAAAATACTACTTAACACAGCAGATACTTATGGGTAATATCGAAGGCGAAAGGTAAGTGAAAGAAAACAAGAGTCATGGATCTCAAAAATTTGAGAATGGACAGGAATAGGAAGTGTTAATCGAATTTTCCTTATAAAACAAAATATAACAAGTACTATTGGGACCGTGCAAGTTCGGAACAGCGACACCTGGTGTGGTAAATCAGCAAAATTTACTGCGCTTTCATGTTAGATCGAGGTTACCGGATAACTGTCAAGGACGTAGTAGCCCCAAAAAAGAATAAAAAGAAAAAGTAAGATTGAGGTTATGTCGGTATGTTATTAAAAGGTAAACGTTGTATGTAGTGTAAATACAAATAAATATATTATTAAATTACAGCATTGCTGTTAATATGGATGCAATAATAAAAACTGGATTTGAGAAAGTAAGTCACCAAATAACTTTTCAACCAAGCACTGAGTCAAATGGAAAAGCTTTAGTAGTGGCAAATGTCAAAAAAGAATGGAAGAATTATGTGGAAAAATTAAGAAAAATAAATTACCATAAATAATGCTATTGCATAAATGCATAAATTAGCAGGTTAAGCCCATGATATCATCATATTGGTTTGAACAATTAATTCTTTCCCTGTAAACTTTTGGACATCGAATATATCTTAATGCATCTTCAGAATAACTTGAACATTAAACTTGATTTTTGGATTAAAATGAACTCTAAATGAGTGTTATGAAACTAAAATTTACACTTAAAAGTGAACTTTTATTTATTATTTATTTCAAACTAACTTTAAAATCGGGCGCAAGAATAATGCATAATTTAGGTTATGTTACTTATGCTTTTTTATTATATAAATCCACTTTTTTCTTTGTATTAATTTGTGCTTCGAAGCTGCTCGCGCACGATCGTTTCTCCTATCACATCCAAGTACTTGAACGTCGCCAATAGGGATCTTCAACTTCCGGTACAGCGTTATAACTTGTTGCAATTAATAACACAGGCCGACATGATTTTTGGTGTTTTGAGTATGACATGTGTCCTTAGCTAATACGGGTACGCTGATTCTGAATATGAATTCGGTATAAGTTCATCACTTTAAAATTTTTCACAAAATTAAAAAAGAACCTAGTGGGATATTATGTACTAGTGCAAACAAATACCTTATTAATATTTCGTAAATTATTTTTATTATTGAGTTAATGCCTCGACAAATATGGCATGGTACAGTCAGGTACCTAGTGTAGTGGTGTAGTGTGTGTGTGTGTGTGTGTGTGTGTGTGTGTGTGTGTGTGTGTGTGTGTGTGTGTGTGTGTGTGTGTGTGTGTTTATATATTTTTGTAAAACAAGGACAAATAATTATATATATATATATATATATATATATATATATATATATATATATATATATATATATATATATATATATATATATATATATATATATATATATATATATATATATATATATATATATATATATATATATATATATAATATAATATAAAACACTGTCGTGCACTAAATAAAAACATGTAATAGTAACCAACTGAGTATCCGTATCACAGAATAGGAGAAGCAGAAACTTGTTCCTATAACAAATATGGCAACATGGCCTTCAAACACATTGTGTATACAGCCATACTTATGGCATCCCGAAACACAGATATTTGTTACGGATATATTTGTGGCATCTTTTTCACACAGTTTCTGATTACAAAATAATTGTGGAATCCGGTGCCACAATTATATTCGTCGATAATATTCATACCATGGAGTGTATCAAAGTAATTCCTATCCATAAACACTCTGCTCGAAGGGTGCTAGTATCATAGTATGTTTACTTCGATTTGCCACAATTGAGGATATAGTATGCGATGCCACAAATATTGCGAAACGTGTATAGGTGTGTGTGTGTGTGTGTGTGTGTGTGTGTGTGTGTGTGTGTGTGTGTGTGTGTGTGTGTGTGTGTCCCAGGATATTTATGGCAACTTGTGTGTGAATAAGCCTGCACTCTGGTAACTTCTAAAATTGTGGCAACTTACACACGTTGCCAGAATTTTTTTGGTATTTATTTCACTAACATCACATCATTTCGTCATGATTTTGAAGCAATAAACTGAAAATTTGGTTTACATTTCAGTAGATACTCGTTTTTTGAAGAAATGTTTATAAATTTGTTTTTAATTTAATTTCTCTAGAATATGTGTTAGTTTCCATTATTTAGTTTGAGGCATGTTACTAACACAAGCCAAATTGTGGCAACGGGGGCGTGGTAAGATAGTGGCTCCCTCTACCCAACAATGCGATGTTGCTGGACCGTTATTTTAGTTCTAGTTAGACTTTAGAGTTGAGTAGCCGCAATTTGGATTGTGTGTAGGTGAAATATTAACATGTACAAAACGAGATTACAAAAGCTGAAAAATGTTGTTAACAAAATAAATGCTGCTTATGAAAATACATCTAAGACAAAACAACAATTACTCGAAACCAAATCATGTGATAAGTTGCAAAATAACCTTATATTTCTTCCAAAATATGAATCTACAAAATGTCTAAACAGAGAGGAACGTGAACAAGTGTTGGATTCCAAACACGTGCTATTGAATGATACGACTTTAAATGGTAAGTATATTATGTAATATTTTTGTACTTTAGTTTGACTATTCAATTCAAAATATCTATCCACCTATTTCACCAGTCAGATTTAAAAATCACTGAATGCAATTTACGTTTCACCACGCCATATATACAGTGCGTCTATAAAGGCATTCATTCATTATTAGTTAAATAAACGATAAAATTAGAAATACCTGAAACAGATTGATTTTAATTTACTATTTGTTGGGTGAATCACATTCGTGTGATTACATCATCACTATTTTGATGCTTGCTTCTTATTGCACGACATAAGAAATTTTTCATTTTCTTATATCAAACTACAAGTAGTACAAGCTATTTTTTAATTATACGTGGACGTTTTATTAAATCGTTTAGTTGTTTATTATTTTTAGTAAGATGGTACAAGATAGTAAGATAGTACAATAAATTTAAACTACGGGTTGCGAATTATTGAAAGCGGCAAATAGCTTTCCAATCGAATTACACACAGTATTTTTTCTACGACTACACTATATTAAAGAAATATGCATTTTCCATTTTCTTAGAACAAACTGCAAGTTGCCATTTATTGAAAGCGTCATATAGCTTTCCAATCGAATTATACTGCATATTTTTTCTACGACCACAAGATATTAAAGAAATATGCATTTTCTAGTTTCTTAGAACAAACTGCAAGTTGCCATTTATTGAAAGCGACGTATAGCTTTCAAATCGAATTATACAGAATATTTTTTGTACAATTATACGATACTGAAGGAATATAAATTTTTCATTTTCTTAGAACAAACTACAAGTTGCCATTTATGGAAAAGGGCAAACAGCTTTCCAATCGAATTACACAGACTATTTTTTCTACGACTACACGATATTAAAGAAATAAGCATTTTCTTGTTTCTTCGACAAGACTAGAAGTGGTAATTTATTCAAAGCGGCAAATAACTTTCCAACTGAATTACCCACAATATTTTTTCTACGACCACACGATACCAAAGAAATATGACTTTTCATTTCCGCAGAACAAACTGCAAGTTGCAATTTATTAAAAGCGATAAATAGCTTTTCAATCAAATTACACACAATATTCTTTCTATGACTACACGATATTAAAGTTGCAATTTATTGAAAGCCTCAAATAATTTTCCAATCGAATTACACAAATGATTTTTTCTACGACCACATGATATCTATTCTATTGTGCAGAAGAAGAAAGCTTCTGTCGGCGGTCCTACGACCGCTCACCTTTTGTTTTAAATGGAAACCATTTTTTTCAATTTCCGGATTTGCCTTGCTGAGCTGATTTCAAAATTGTATAACACGTTGCTTTAAATTGGTACAGGGTGGGCAGAAATACAAAAAAAGTTTATGACAATTGTTTATGGAAAGTAATACGCTACTCAATGTAATGAACAAATTAAATGGAATTATGTATTTTTGCAATTGAGGACCTTGCTGCAAGAAGGGGGCAGCTCCATTTATAGTAACTTTTGGGAAAATAAAAAAAACGTTTTATAAAAATTTACTCATGTATTAATTACAATAAAGCAGTTTAGTTAAAAGATAATCATATTGGTACACCTGTCAAATTTTTCCTTTATTTATATAAGCTTCCTTTTTCAGAAAAAATGCAAAAAAATTTGGAGCTGCCCCTCTCTTGCACCAAAATGACAAAAAAATGGTATCCATTGTAGTTATTATTGGAAAATAAAGAAAAAGTTACTGCAAAATCTGTTTATTATTATTAAAAATTAACAAAAAACGTTTTTTCTTTTATATTCAAACAGAAAATCAGTCTATTCGTCTGCTTGGTCGTCGTCATCCGTGCCTGAAATCTGAGAAGCATGGTTATCATTACCAATGTCATCACATTTAAGGGATTGGTAAAACTCCATTTCGTTGGCTGGAACGTAGTTGGTAGCTAACTGCATCACGTCTTTGTACTTGGCCTTTTTTACGGGTATTGATGACTCGTACACCATCAAGTTAGTTTCAACTGAAAGGTTATCTTTATTGTCCCTCAAAATGTAGTACGATTCAAAAATAGGAATACCAGTTGTAACAGACACATTAACTGTATCAATGTGGTCATTGCTGTATTCAAAAATCCGGTATTGAGAAATCTTAAACCTCTGTTTTTGAGAATTCATTATAACCTTTTTAAAATGGTTCTCAAAATGACTGCTAAAGTTGAAGATCATATCTTGATGAACCATAATGGGTATGAAATGTTTGGATGTCTGTTGAATAAACTGACAGTATTGTGTAGGAGAGAAAATATAATCTTTTTTTCGTAAAAACTTTTCTATAACACCAAAACAACGGTCACACGGTAGGAAACTGTGCCCTGGTTCAGGAAAACGATGTTTAATATTCTCCAAAGACGTGGTTCTTACAAGAAGATGCAGAAACTGTAGTATCGTTGAATTTTTATTTTGAGCTGCAGCATTATCGGAAAAGAGGTACAGTTGTCTGACATTTTTTGGAAGGATATTTTTTATGTAGTGATAAAGAAAAGAAACAACTTCATTCGGTGATTTTCTAGCGGTTGTTTCATCGTAAATGTAAAAATGAGCTTTGCCGGTTTTGCCCGAATGTATGCAAAAATTGTAGACCCATAGTTGACGTTTGTAGAAGGCTTCGCCCGCCGGAATTTTCGGCAGAGGAAGATTCTGCTGAAAATCAAACGTTAAAATTTCTATGTCGTTATTTTGTTGGCTCAGTTTTGTCTTTTCTTTTAAGTCTGTAAAAAAACGACTTGCTTTAACCTCATGTACTTTCTTTTCAAGTCGTAAATTTTCCTTTTCAGTATCATCAAGAGCTGGATCTTGAAGGCTATTGTGTAATATGTCACATCTTTTGCAGGTGTCTGAACGAGGCGCCCCAAAACTATAATTAAAATTTGCTTTAAAATACCTAAAATAAAAATCGTAGGTTACTTTAGGTTTATAGTTTTTATCAACAACACTTTCCGGTTCATTCACTTGCAAATAAAGTTCATGCATCTTTTTAACATTGAGATCAGGAGACAAATAAAAACGGGACGTTTTCACTCGGCTGTAGTGTGACTCACGTCGTGGAAAACTTTTTATATGTGCTTATCTACCTTCTGCAGTAAATCTTTTGAAATGCGGTTTTTTCTATTTTTATGTTTACCTTGTTTGCTGTTCGGGGGTGTAATGTTGTTACTGCGCAAAGTTTTAGCAATATTATCCACTCGTTTTTTGGATATCCCGTGTATTGCTACGAATGCACTCCTACAAACTCGTATTTTTTCCATACCCAGCTTAATATAGTACTTGTGAGCACAACTACGCCTCACTCGCTCACCAGTTTTTGCTCGAGTTCTGGCAACATTGCTTGTTGTTATTAAACCACCCAAGTAGATAGTTTGAATCTGTTTGTCTCCTATTTCATTAAAGTTTTCTAAAACTACTTGCCTCTGTTCTTCGTTCACCTTTTCAAAACATTTAAACTTACATTCACAATTAGGTCCAGTTTGCCTAGGTCCCACACTACTACCTTTCCAGTTAACATAACTTTTTCCTTCTGCAATACACTTTTTCTTAATGTTCCGTTTCCACTTAGCTGGATCAACACTTTTTCTATTCTTCGCAAACGAAACACTCTGAACCTCGTTTTGAACTGTATTGACTGGAAGCTTGTGTTTTTTTACACGCCTTCTTTTCACTGAAGGCCCTGCTTCATCAGGATCAGAGCTTTTTTCCGATTCGGATGGATTATACAGATCAGACGAACCTCCACTAAACAGACTAACATTATCAAAATCAGATTCTGTACCACTCATGATACAAATAAATAATAAAAAACACTTAAAAACAAATAAACAGTTGTATAGAAACACACGTGGTCAACTTTCGCAAAATGCACTGGGAGAATACGTTAGACCGTTAGAGCAATGGACTTCAATCGACTGAATCATAGACTGAATACTAAAAACTTCTGTTAAATTCATTCGAGGCCAAGTTAACGGTTACAGCCGAAGCGTCTCGATGTTTGGCGAAAGAAGGGGGCAGCTCCGGAGCTGCATCCGTCTTGCAGCAAACAATTTCGGAGGCAGGTACATAAACAGCTATAGGTTTACCATTTATAAATGTATCTGATTCTTTCTTGCACCAATCGAGTCACCTAATTATTTTACATAATATTCATATATACACTAAAATTTGACCAAAAATGGAGCTGCCCCCTTCTTACAGCAAAGTCCTCAATTACTGTGATCCACTACCAAAATCAAACAAACGAATATTTACAATAAATGTTCAAATTGTTCTTCATTGATCGTTAGACAATGACTGAACCGGGCATTATTTTCGTATCTAACATTATGTAGTATTGCGGGTATTATTTATGCCTTTCTTGTCTAATTCGTCTTGTAGTTGTCGGATATTTCCAGGTTTCTTTGTGAAAAGATATCAGATATTAAATAACCCCCATAAAAAGAAGTCTAATGGGCATATATCAGGTGATCTACCGGGACATTCCACTAGTCCCATTATTTCTATCCACCTTTGTGAAGAAGTTCTGTTTAAAAATCGCGCATAGTTACTACGAAATGTGGCGGTGCGCCATCCTGTTGAAACCAGATTCAGCGGTTTAAAACAGTGGGTATTTGAATATACCAGGAAAAAGCTGGATCAGATCAGGAATTAATAAATTTTATAGGGAATCCAGATATAATGGACCTGTTGCATTTTCGTCAAAAAATATGGAACAAAAATTGTATTTCTCATAATGCCAGCCCATGCGTTGGTTTTTTGTGGTCTTTGCGTATGGGACTCTTGCATTCAGTGTGCATTTTCATTCGACTAATAACGAGTATTTTGCTGGTTAACACTACCTTTCAAATAAAACGTTGCCTCGTCCTAAAATAAAACGTTATCAATGAAATTGTTATTTTGGTTCATCATATTGTTACGAACATGCTTTCGGCATGTCACATGTAACAGTTGCATCTCGAAACCGCTTCGAGAATCATCACCAAAACTCGCGAAGGCAAGGGAACAATTGGTCACGTGCTCGAATTAGGGGTGGGAACTTCTAGAACGTAGTAACTTAGGTATATATATGTAACGATCTTAGGAGTAAAGTTAGTTGATAAGATAGTATCGAACTGTAAAGTTATAAATAAATATATTTATATAAATTCGAACCGCTCGTTTTATTTAAAAACGGTACAATATTATAGTCGCAGAATTCAGTTCTTTGGTCAAAGTTGTCTTCAGCCAATTCATGGATAACACGTACTTTATGAGGGTGGTATCTTATTTTTTTTGATACTGAAGACTTTCCAATACCAAAATCCCTTGATAATCTCCGCATTGTATGTTCATCAACTGTTGGTCTATCTTGCAATTTGCATCCCTCATATGTCCCAATTCTCTGTATTTACTGCTCACCGTAGATTGTGAAATAGGTTCACGATCTAGGTGCACAAAGAGCAATCCGGAAATGAAAAAAGAGTTTCCATTTAAAAAAATAGTGATGACGTCATCACACGAAGATGGTTCACCCTGTATGTTAGATTATAATTTGAAAAAAAAAGTAAATTGAATTCAAAATTAACCTGTTTTGGGAACATCTAATATTATTGTTTATTTAGGTAATAATGAATTTATGCGTTACTTTATGGACGCACTGTGTAAATAATATCTAAGAGTGACATTATTAGGTATTTCCTATCACGTAAATTGTATATAGGAATTCCTGTACCTATGTATTACCTAAATTTATGCAATGTTTGGTGGAATCGAACATGAGTGAAACTGTCGCATATTGTATGATTAGCGTGTTAATTTGTATCCACATTTAATCTCAATTTTTTCAGATTCCTCTGAAAGTGAAACTAAAACTAGCGGCAGCGAGTATATTCCATCGTCTCATTGTTCAGACAGTCCGTCATCAAAAAAGATACACGTTATTCAAAATATCGTAATTAGCGAAGAAAATTTGAATATATTAACTGAAAATAATCAAAGCGATAAAAGTTTTGTTATAAACAAGTACCTTACAAGCCTCAACTACAGTGAAAGCCAAAAACCTATTGATATAATATCTAATTGTAATGATGAAGATTTAGCTGTTAGTGAAGGGTTAATTTTAAACCACAATGAAAATAAAATCGTTAACGTAACTGAATTATCTGAAAATGTTTCTAATTGCAAGAATAAAGATCTACCAGCAAGTGATGGGTTAAAAACACACTATGAGACATCTGACAAATTTAGTAACAATATTAAAAATCGTGACAGTGGAGGTACAACAAACAGTTCTCAGCTTACTGATAAGTCCATAACATACAGGAAAAAAAATTGTCGGAATGAAATTGAAATAAATGCAGCAATTAGAAAAAGTGGTAAAAGAGTAAGAAATAAAATTCATGCTTGTTACTACTGTAGTAAGCAAGTTATACTTATGGCAAGACACTTTGAAACCGTTTATTCCGAAGAATCAGAAGTAAAACAATGTTTACTTCATACCAAGGGTTCTCAAAAGAGAAAGCAAGCTTTCTTAGAATTGATTAGGGTGGGAGACTTCTATCACAATTGCAACGTTCTTTCTACAAAAAAAGGTCAGCTGATAGTAATTAGACGGCCAACATCAGATGAAGCACAATTTGTTAGTGATATCAATTATGGTCCTTGTCCCAACTGTCTAGGATTTTTATTGAAAAAACATATCTGGCATCATGTGAAATATACATGCAAGGAAAAAGTTAATATTGATGACCAGAAAGAATCCCGTCATGTTATTGCCGAAAGCAATGCTCTCGTAGCTGATATATTCGGAATTGGTTTTACTAAAGATTTCACAAATTCAATAATAGCAAAGTTTAAAAATGATGAAATTGGTAACATCTGCAACAATGATATTTTGATATTGAAATATGGAGCCATGCAGTACGAGAAGTATGGTGATACTCAAAACGAGTTAATAAGACAAACCATGAGGCAGCTAGCTCGTTTAGTTATATCCCTTAAGAAATTAACTAACAGTAGGTCGCAAACGCTTGGCGATTTTCTGGTTCCTGAGAAATTCGATGTGGTTGTTCAAGCAACTAAAGACATTAGTATGACCATGGCAGCTAGTAGTAACTGTAGACCAGAATTTCATACTCCGAGTTTAGCTTTAAAATTGGGTTATGCTCTTAAGAAATGTGTGGCTATTCAGAGAGGCAGTGCTTTAAGAGCAGGAAATATGGAAAAAAACAAGTCATTGATATAATTCCTTCAGCTGATGAAAATGGAATGGAGCATACGAATATCTTCCAATGCTATATCCACACTTTACCGAAGAAAATTGAATTCCACTCAACTTTTGCCAATTACGACCGATTTAGTGAAACTTAGTAATTATATCGATACAAACATGTTAAAGGCTAAACAAGAATTAATACAAGACTACACTAATAATTATAAGTGGATACGGCTTGCAACGTTAACTTTATCTAGAATAATATTGTTTAATAAACGCAGATCGGGTGAAGCAGCAAAAATGAAGCTAACTGATTATATTTCCCGACCAACTTGGGCAGAGCAAAATACGGACGAAATAAAAAATTCTCTCACAATAATCGAAAAAAAACTGGCAGAGTCATTGACAGTAGTGGAAATTGAAGGGAAACGTGGCAAAAAGGTCCCAGTAATCCTAACTCCAAATACGAAACAATGTATTGATATTTTGATTCAACAAAGAGTTACATGTGGTATTTCAAGTCAAAATGTATACATTTTCGCCAGATCTAATCCATCTAGTTCAAATCTTAGGGGGCATGATTGCTTGAAAAAAATATGTGAAGAAATTGATTTGCAGAATCCTTCAGCAATAACGGGAACAAAGTTGCGTAAATATGTAGCAACTGTATGTCAACTATTTGACATGTCAGAAAATCAATATGACTGGTTAACTCGTCACTTAGGTCATGACATCAAAGTACATCGTGAGTTTTACAGAATGCACGAAAGTGCGATTGAACTCACCAAAGTAAGTCGATTGCTTATAGCTGTTGATAAAGGTGAAGTGAACAAGTTTGCTGGAAAATCTATTGACGAAATAGAAATTAAAGGTAATGTTTTAAATATTTAACTAGTATTAATTTGTTTGCTTCTATGATTTATTTTCTAGATCTGCCTACTTTAGAAGAAGATGAGGAAGAAGAACCAGAAGCTGAACCGGAAGGTGAAGCCGGAATTGATAATGATGAAAATGTTCAGACCATTCACAAAACAAAATGTAAGTGATTATTTGAACAATCTTAAGTCAAAACTAAAAAAAAACAGTCAACAATATATGGAATATTTCAGTTGTAATCTGAGGTAGCTGGGGTGTTGTAAAAACATGCCAAATTAAAATGAGAATACTATTTTTTGCTAACAATATAATTTATTAATTTATTGTTTGTTAATTTTTTTAGTAACCAAAGCAAAAAAGTCCAAAAAGATTTCCAGAGGTCCAGTTCCATGGACGAATCAAGAAAAGGAAGCCGTCTGCAATTATTTTAAAATTAATATTAAGAAGGGAATTGTACCAAACAAAAATGAATGTGAGAAATGCATTGAGCTACATCCCATATTAGTTGAAAGATGTTGGTCAAAGATTAAATTTTGTGTTAAAAATGAAATTACTAAACTTATGCGTATTAAAAATAACAAAAAGTAACTAATAATGCTGGATTTTTAGATGTTTTATCAGTTTTGTTTCAAGGTTTTACATTAATTTCTTGGTCCTAATAAGACTAGATTTATTTGAATTATTCACCAAGCATTTTTTATGTTTCAAGTTTTATTGAATGCATAATCGTTATTTTAATTTACATTTAATTTTACAATTTTTTAATTTAGATATTTCAGTTTATTTAAAGTATTGTTCAGAATTAACAACAATGATATTTTAATGCTAGTTTTGTAACTCATCAAATAATCAAAAAAATTAATGTAGATATTCTAGTATAAACTATATTGATACCGATACGTGCTTAATATAAAATGTTTCTAAATATATCTAGATTTTTTCTTAAACATGACAACACTGCTTTCCAAACACATTTAATTTTTTAATACTTGTGGCAACCTATGTTACACACGATCACATATCTAGATACTTCTGGCAACTTTTTTACACACTACCTGTTGAAGCATATTTGTGGTTCCGTTGCCACAAATGATATATATTCATAGCTTCGACAAAACGGAGTGTAAATCAATGGTTTCTATACACACAGATTTTTCTTCGTCACGATACTATGTTTATGACATCTTCCCAATTTAACCACAATTGGGGCTTATGCACACGTTGCCATAAATATTGCACGGCGTGTATGTGTGTGTGTGTGTGTGTGTGTGTGTGTGTGTGTGTGTGTGTAGAGTAATTGTCTTGATACTTAGCAAAGTCGACGTCATTGTCTTTGCTAAGAGACGCTAATTGTATCCGAACGTCTGCGGTCCCTCCGGTGATTACCGATCGCACAAGGATAGAAATTATTTTCATTCGTTAATTTTTAATAAACAAAAAATTTCTCCACCCAGATGAGATTCGAACTCACCACCTTTAGGTTTAAAGGTAGGCGCTCTTATTACCGAGCCACAGAGGATGTATTTCGTAAATGGAATTAAAATGATTTCTTTAAAATACTTGATAGGTCGATAGAAAATATTTAAATACATTATTATGTTAATTTCATTTGAATCGTAACACTGCCCATCACGTTAAAATTTTCACAAAATTAAATAAACCTTTTGAGATATTATATACTAGCGCAAACAAATACCTCATTGGAGCTTGTAAAGTTTGGTGATCAGGACAAACCTTGGGCTCCATAAAAAATGTGCTTTCAGTGTGTCGAACTACTGAGAAAATGGACAAAAGGTACACTTAACTCTTTACCTTTCGGCATTCCTATGGCATGGAGGAAACCAAAAAACCATGACGACTGCGTCTTTTGGTCCTGAGATATTAACGGTTCGATTTAAAAAATTCGCATAATATTCAATATCCTGATTTACCTTCTGTTAAAGGACCTGTATCAAAAGAACCAGGAATCTCTATTCCTATCTTTTCTTCACACCATCCAACAATAATCATCACATGAAAGTTCAGACAAAAAAACCAATAAAGATGAATTCAATCCTGAGATAAACGAACCTCAAAAGCTAAACTAAATGACTTAGTGAGAGACTTGGGCCTATCGAAGGATGCTGCAAAAATCTTAGGATCATGACTGAAAGATAAAATATATTGGCTCCAGGTACCAGATTTTTGTGGTATAAGCATCGTAAAAAGAGTTCGCGGAATATTTTTCTCAAGAGGGCTCACAGTTGTATTGTCATAATATTTCCAAAGTAGTCATGAAACTGGGAGCTGACAATTACAATTCCACATCATGGCGGTCATTTAATGATTATTCTAAGAGAAGTCTAAAGAGTGTCATTGTTGCACAATAGTAATACCTGTGCCTCAAAGTAAAGTAAGGTAAAGCACAAAGTTCTTTCGTATAACTCATAGACGGTTTTCTTGAAAACAACAAGTCTTCAGACTACACAGAAATTGTAGCTAACCTGCTCGAAAATTATAAAAAACTGGGATGCAATAGGGGCGTCAAACTTAATTTTTTGGATTACCACGTTGACTTTTTTCCCGAAAATCTTGGAGCTGTCCGCGAGGAGCTGGAAGAAAGGTTCCATTAAGATATTAAGTAGGTGAAAAGACGTTACCAAGGAAGATGGGATGTAAGACTAATGGCTGACTATTGCTGGACCTTGAAAAGAAACTTGATCCCAAAAATTCATAAAAAGAAAACCACAAAAAGCAGTTTTTATGAAAAAGAGAACGGTTTTATTAAAAAAAAAAACAACAAATATTGTCTCAGTAGGTTGTACTGAATTTTTTTTAACAACTCAATTTTGGCATTCTAATTTTATATTAAATAAGGTTTCAATAAATATTTTCTCAGTATTTTTGGCAGTTTCTATGAAAAATTTTAAACACACTTTTCTTGAAAACCTAACGTGCTGGAAAAAAACTAAGTATAGATTCGTGATCAGCACATTCCCATTTACTATATGACATCTATTCAACTTAAAACACTTTTTCATGAAAATAAAAATGTAAGCCTGGAGTCGTAGAAGGAGTCGCGGAAGAAGACGCATCACCTGGTTAAACAATTTGAGAGCTTGGTTTAACTGCACTTCTGATAAGCAATGGTATTAAAAGTACGAATTTCTATGATGCAGCGAAAATTAGAGGAGATAGCACATGAAGAGGAAGAACGTCAGGTAGATCAGACAAGGTAGTTAAAAGAAGAAGAAATATGCAGTTAAAACGAATAAACTGATAATTATAAAATAAACGAGTTTATTGTGTTTTTTCGTAGTGTAACAAATCTCCTAAGTGTGTGCAACATGTGTTGTATATGTTGCCTACCCTGTAGGTCGCTCTGCGTCCTGTATTATTTGTGATGTGCTATGTGTCCTACTAGAAAAGGGCCATACGGATTATTAGTTTTTTTTTGACTCAAGAGGTTATAACGTTTTCATGTTTTTGTTTCTTTTATATAAGTCTTTTTATCTAAGTTTGTTCATGTAAGAACAGTGTTAAATAAATACCGTTAGCATTGAAAATATATTCTTTCCCTACGAAAAATAATTAACGAACTCGACGATAATTGAAGGGGTAAAATAACACCATCACCCCCCCTTATAAATTGGCGCCCTACTAGTGGCAATATTTTCTTTTGTGAAAGTTAAGTTCAGTGTTACTTAATTGTGTGTTTCGTTTGGAAGTGAACAAAATCTGTTGTGGACACTGGTTGGTTTTCAGTTCCTCAACCGTAGTAAAAAGACTTCAGTAGTGGACACTGGTTTGTTTTCAGTTCCGCAGTATTAGTAAAGACTTTAAATCGGTATTAGATACTGTTGTCTCAGTTCTCTACGCGATTTACTCTTTCGATAAACTGTTTATGCTTCTCCGATCAGGAAATAAAGTTACAAACATGGCTCAGAAAGGTGAAACAGTTCAACAAGTAGTGATGACGCAAGACATGCTCCAGAGCTTAATTACAATTCTACAAGGTATTAACAATCAAGCCCAAACTGTAAGTACTTCCAATTCTAACTTCTCAGCATGTAAACATCGGTTTTCGGGACAACCAAATGAAGATGTCGAGGCATTTATTGATGCCATTACGGTGTATAAAGACTGTCTTAATATTTCTGATCATCACGCGTTAAAAGGATTGTCTATGCTTTTAATTGATTCAGCTGCAACGTGGTATCAAGGTGTCAAATCATCCATTCAAACGTTTGATGAGGCTATAGAAAGTCTCCAGCATGCATACGGTTCTCCAAAGCCGGCGTATTTAGTTTATCGTGAACTTTTCGCGGTCGAACAAGGTCACAATGAAAAAACCGACGTTTTTGTCAGCAAAGCGCGCTCGTTGTTGTCACGTCTTCAAGGCGCATCCACCATTTCGGAACATGCTCAACTTGATATGGTATTTGGATTATTAAATGCATCTATTAGAGATAAGGTAAGGAGAGAATCTATATCCAATTTTACAGAACTTGTTGAAGCAGCTCGCGTTGTAGAACAATCGCTCCATATTGTTAAAAGCGTTCCGAATATTTCCGTACATAAAACAGAAAGTAATTCAAGTAGTACCCGAAAATCAAAACAGTGTTCTTATTGTAAGAATTTTGGACACCAAAGGGACGACTGTCGTAAACTAGCATCCCGCAGTAAACAAGAACCTTCCTCTACTTCTTTAAGTAACAACAGTACAAAGCAACCTTTTTCAAATCCCAACGTTGCCAATATCAACGAAAATTCCCAGATTTTCTGCTATGGTTGTAAAAGCCCAGGTTTTATTAAATCAAATTGTCCCAAGTGTAGTAAACGTACTGACATAGGTTATGTTTCAACATCGGCTGAATTTCTTTGCGCTTCTTTGCAATCGCCAGATTCTTCGTCTCAGATTCAGTCACATTCAAGCCCGTTGACTCCAATTACTATCGAAGATCATCATGGTTGTTGTTTTCTTGATTCAGGTGCCGAATGTAGCATCGCCGGTGCTACACTTCGAAAAATTTTACTCAAAGATAATATTCCCTATAGTACCAAATCTATGCTTATGACTTTGGCTAATGGCAAAACTAGTTTAGTTAATGCTCTTTTCTTTCAGGTTAATGTCGTACTTCAAGGTAGAAAACATTCATTACCTTTATGCTCTGTACCTGATCATGTACAAAGTAGAACACTTCTAGGTTCTGATTTTCTTAGATCAGCTAATATCATTCTTGATGTACTACGTGATTGCTGGTATTATGGTGATGAATTGTCCGTACGCTATCCGTTTTCATCTGAATCATTTATATCTGATCTCAGGTCAAATTCTGTTCATTTGGCTCGAGTTGAATTGAGAGAAGAAGAAGCCCTTTGTCTTGATCCAACAGAAAAGTCTGAAATTAATGACCTTTTGTCTAAACATCATAATGTTTTTTGTCCAAGCAAAGAGCCTACGCCTTTTGCCGAACATTATATAACTATAACTGATGAAAATCCAATCGCTGTTCCCCCATACCGAATGTCTGAGATTAAAAAAGCACAGCTCAAACAAGAGCTTGATACACTTCTTACTGATGGAACCATAGAGGAGTATGAATCCCCATATGCTTCGCCTGTAGTACTGGTTCCGAAGAAGGATGGCGGAACTCGTCTTACAGTAGATTATCGTAAGTTAAATGCGATCACTACACCGTATGTCTATCCGCTACCGAGAATAGATGATCTGTTACATGCGACGAAAGAAACACGTTACATGTCAACACTAGATTTGAAGTCTGGTTATCACCAAGTTTCTGTTAAATCTGAAGACAGAGACAAGACGGCTTTCATTTGCCCCTTTGGTACATTTCGCTATACGCGCATGCCGTTTGGACTGCGCAATACACCTTCCACTTTTCAGCGACTTATTGACAAATTTCGCTCTGGTTTACCCAATGTTCGTGTACTTGCTTACTTAGACGACTTAATTATTCTATCCGCTACATTTAGTGAACATCTCGCTGACCTCAAGCAAGTATTATCTCGGCTAACAATATTTAAATTACATTTAAATCGTTTAAAATGTAATTTCTGTTGTATTTCTGTCCTTTACCTAGGTCATGTAATCACTTCGTCTGGTATAAACCCTGACCCAAATAAGGTTGCCAGTATTGTCAACCGACCTATTCCGAAAAATGTCAAAGAGCTAACTTCATTCCTACAAGCATGTTCTTGGTTTAGACGTTTTATTGAAAATTTCGCTGACATCAGAAAACCTCTGTATCTTCTTAAGAAGAATGCTCGTTGGACTTGGACCAAAAACCAAACTCAAGTTTTTGACCGACTTAAAATTCTTCTGTGCTCTAGCCCTACACTAAGACAGGCTGATCCTAACCTACCCTATACTCTTAGAACCGATGCTAGTTCTTACGCATTGGGAGCTTAATTACTCCAGGGGGAGGGATCCGATGAGAGACCAGTGGAATACGCCAGTCGTCTCCTAACAAAGTCTGAACAGAACTACTGTACTACTGAACATAAGGCCTTAGCTGTCGTTTGGGCAGTAAATAAGTTCAGAGGATATATAGAAAAATTTCAAATCAAAATACAAAGTGATCACCAGCCTCTAAAATGGTTAATGTCCCTCAAATCTCCGTCTGGCCGACTCTCGAGATGGGCCCTGTCATTGATGGCCTATGACTTGAAAATAGATTATACTCCTGGACGTTTAAATGTCGTAGCTGATATGCTATCCCGTCCACCAATTGAAAATATCGATGTTAATCTTGTCCAAGTTGACTTACCTCAACAAACTGCCAGTGATTTGAGAACAGAATAACTGAATGATCCCGATTTCAGAAAGATCGTCGAATCTTTCGAAAACCCAGATAACAATTCCGTTGATTATAAAAGATGGTCTGAACGAGGATATTTTACGATATTTTTATTGTTCTTTACAGATACACCCCTGATTTGGACAGCGAAGAAGCACAGCTGGTCGCTCCAAAGTCCCGCATACAAAATATACTTAGTGATTACCATGACGCACCCTTAGCTGGACATTATGGTGCCGAACGTACTTATCAACGAATCGCTAGCAGATATTATTGGACTGGTATGCGTAAAACAATAATAGATTATGTAGCGAAGTGCCTGGATTGCCAACGGTATAAAGCATCTAATCTCAAACCAGCAGGACAGTTTCAAACGCCTGTTCAATCTCAACGCTTTGAAACCATGTCTATCGATCTATTCGGTCCACTACCAGAAACATCTGACGGATACAAGTGGATCTATGTGATTGAAGATACCGATACGCGAGTAAATGGGTGGAAATATTTCCTCTTAACGCAGCTACTGCCGAGAATTGTGCCCGCTGTTTAGTTGACGAAGTAATCTTAAGATATGGTTTACCCAGGCGCGTTATTAGTGATAACGCTACACAGTTTGTTAGTGCGGTCATGCAACAAGTAGCGTACTGTTTAGGTTTTAAACAAACCCTAATTCCGATTTATTGGCCAGCCGCAAATCCTGTAGAACGGAAAAATCGTGATCTAAAGCCCCAACTGGCAATTTTGACAGGAGCTGACCATACATCATGGAAAGAACAAATACCAGCTGTAAGATTCGCTATGAACTCCGTTAAATCGCAGTCAACAGGTTATAGTGCCGCGTTTCTAAACTTCGGTCGCGAATTGCGTACTCCCGATGATGTAAAACGAGACTTTCGGACTATTGTACAAAATGACAACTTCGTACCAGAGATAACCCCATACCTAAAGACTCTCAGTAGTGTTCTATATCAAGCTCGCGAAAATTACGAAGCGAGTCAAGATCGCGCAAATTCATTACGAAGGACTCTCACGGCAAAGTTCGCCCCGTGTCGCGATGGTCCATACATAATAACCAAGGTGGTTAGCCCAACCAGCTACGAGATATCGTCGCCACAGAATCTAACCTAACCTCTCGGTAAATACCATGTATCAGCGCTTGTGCCCTATCGTGCTGATACCGATACCGATGATGGTCCGTCCCCTAACCCTTTGGTTCCCATTCGCAGAAGAGGACGTCCCCCCAAAACAGCATTAGCTGTGCCTGATGAAAACTATGTATACAGAGAAGAGAATGACGTTGCTTCGCCTCATATAGATGCCGAGGCGCTCCTTCCCACAATAACACCTGACCCGAATGATGACCCTCCTAGTGAACTCTTTCGTCATCGTCTCCGGAGACATCCCGTCCAGAGGTCCACCTGCCAGTGTTGCCTTGTGCTCACACCTGTTCTTGCTTCTACTTGAGGGACTCTGCGTGAAGCAAAGGGGGAGGTTGTAACAAATCTCCTAAGTGTGTGCAACATGTGTTGTATATGTTGCCTACCCTGTAGGTCGCTCTGCATCCAATATTATTTGTGATGTGCTATGCGTCCTACTAGAAAAGGGCCATACGGATTATTAGTTTTTTTTTTGACTCAAGAGGTTATAACGTTTTCATGTTTTTGTTTCTTTTATATAAGTCTTTTTATCTAAGTTTGTTCATGTAAGAACAGTGTTAAATAAATACCGTTAGCATTGAAAATATATTCTTTCCCTACGAAAAATAATTAACGAACTCGACGATAATTGAAGGGGTAAAATAACACCATCACCCCCCCCCTTATAGTAGTATATATATTAATTTTTAAAATATGCTGGTCTAAATTTAAAAAATTGTTCTTTTTATAATAGAAGAAAATACAAAGACTAATTGAGTATTACAGAGAAAAATTGAACTAACACAAACACAAACTTCTATTAGTCGTTATTTTTTATAAATTTAAAACATTGTTTCCTTTAATTAAATTTTAATTAAGAAGGTAACAATGAAAATTCATATTCACGTCCGTTAGGTGTAAACAAAATAACCATCAATTACCTGCCCCATTTTTCTTGTTTTCAGCACTTTAAACGACACAATATGATCATCAATAACTCACAAAACCATTAACGTTCAGACAAATATTGCTGTCGAGACACAAAAGATACACACGACCTATATATTTTTTTTTTAAAACTGCAGCAATTGTAATTTCGAGAAATAGCACTTTATCTCTTTTTGCGAGTATATAGTGCATCAGCATTACCAATTCACGTCGTTGTAAAATTGCTATTACATTAGTTTGAACGCTTTCCTAAAAGAATTTTCTAAAATATCGGTGTTTTCTGAAATGCAATATGCTTGTTTATAATTATGTTTATGTAAAATAAATTTGACTTTTGTCTTAATATTTATGTAACGAGATTTTCGATTTCCAAATAAAGTTTTAGATTGAAACGTAAATAAATATTTTAACTAATTTATATCTTTGATTATTTATTTTCTTCGTACATTCTGTGAACAGGGGCAATTTTTGATACATCAAACTCTCAAATATTGACATAAAAAGAAGTCACTAAATTCGTAAACACCATTCGCCTTGCCATTTCAGCTGAATGAAGAACTGCCCCATGGTGGAACTGCTCCTGCGAGAACGCTGTGTAGCAACAAAAATCTGCTCTAGAAATTTACAGCAAAAACAAATGTGAAGAGAACTTTATTAAAATAAAAAGATCAAGAACCGGCGTTTTTACCTTGTTTAGGCTTTGCGCCTCTTCATGGGTGGTATTATTATTGGTTAAACCTGAATCTCGTGCTGCTGCTCTCCGGGACAGGGCGTGGATGTAGCTGTAAAGCAAGAGTGTTAGAAGAATTATTTCCGCCTTCTTGGACGCCATTAGGACCAAGCCCACTATTAAGTACAAGTTCCGGGGGAAAAGGGTCCTTTTTAGATTGTTGGCGTTTTATTTGTTTGGTTTTAAAAGCGTGGAGTATAGCTATCCTCTTCTAGGATCAGCTACCGTTATGCAATGAGATTGGGAAACCAAACCAACCAATAGGTTGTTGGTATATTGGTGTAGTTATTGGTAGTGTGTTGTTGGTTTTTTTCTCTGGGTCTTTATACGTTTATAATTGTGAGCTTGATGGTGGTAAAGTGCATGTGAATAAATGATAAGTATGTATTTGGATTATGTGTGTAGGTAAATGATGAGCATGTATCGGAGTGCATGTGAGTGTTGTGTTATGTGTTTATGTGCTGAGTAGGGTGACGGTTTGATTTACTGAGTTATATAACAGAAGGTAGATATGGCGTACCCACATAGTGTATTAGACATTTGATGGAAATGACGGAAAGTGTCACTTTTCTTTTCAGGGAAGATATTAAAGATGATCATGGAATGGAAATGAATTAAGGATTTCATGTCCGAGGAAAGATCATATGAAGGGATTTATTTGGGTGAGTATACAGGTTGGGTTTGTTTAAAATTTTTGGGTTGTGTTCTGCGGTTCTTGTGATTTAAGAGGTTGTGATATAAGAGGTGGGTTAATTTGTGGAGAGGGTAGTTATGCGAACTATTTTAGTGAAAGGAAAGCTTTTTTCGGCTAAGTTATTCTCGACGATTTGCTGGGATAGGTTTTTGTCGACGCTGGCTATGACTAGATTAGACCAATATAATTTTGAGGTAGTAACTAAGTTTACATATTTGGGTTCTCTCATAACAAACGATAATGACACATCTGAAGAAGTTAAACGGAGGGTACTGCTAGCAAACAAATGTTATTTTGGACTAAGCAAGCAGCTAAAAAACAGAAGTTTAAGCCAGAAAACCAAACTAATAATATATCGAACACTCATCCTACCAGTGCTAACATATGGGTCAGAAACATGGACCATCTCCAAAACAGACGCAAATCTTCTGCTCGTCTTCGAAAGGAAGATACTAAGAAGAATAATGGGCGCATTCTGTGAGAATGGTATTTGGAGAAGGCGATATAATTTCGAATTGTACGAGAAGTATAAAAAAATAGTAAATGGTAGAGATGTAATATCCTTTATAAAAATAGGTAGGCTTAGATGGGCTGGACATGTGTCAAGAGCAAATGAAAATTACCCACCCAGACGAACTCTATTATCGGTTCCAGTGGGAAATAGGAGTAGAAGCAGACCACGACTGAGATAGAGGGACGGTGTGGACGAGGACGCAAGGAAGATCGGCGCGGCAAATTGGCAACGGTTGGCGATGAACAGAAACGACTGGCGAAATAGACTGGGGAAGGTCAAGGCTCAACTAGAGCTGTAGCACCACTGATGATGATGATGATGATGATGGCTATGACTAGATAAAATGTTTGTAGATCGTTTGGAACGAGTTGCGGATAGGGGGGTTTTCTGGATTTGAATCCTGGGTTCAAGAAGATGGTGTCATCTTAAGTGATTTGCCGTAATTTTGCCGTGAGGTCATGGTGGTCTAGAGATACGATAGTTCGCACGGAAGCAGCCTTTTGGGATGGAAAGACTTTAATTGAGTCTAACTGAGGGATTAGGTTGTAGGTCTTTGATAAGTTAGTAGAAAGGTGTGTGGTGTTTGTGTGTTTTGTGTGTTGGCTGTTTGAGGTTGAGAAAGTGTTTTTTGTTGAGGTGTGGCACCTGTGTATGTGGGTGTGTGTATGGGTGATGGTGTCGGTTAGGTGTGTGTTAGTGAGAGTGTGTCTTGCTTTTGTAAAGGTGTGTGGTTGCAGGGATTATGTGGTGAAGGATCATAGTGAATTGTATCTGTTTTGGATGTAAAAGGGATAGGGTTGTGTTGCTCTGTATGTGTGTTTCTTTGTGTTTTCTTTGGTGTGTTGAGTATTCTTGGTATTGTGCTCTTTGTGTCTGTCTATTCTGTGATGGTTTTGGCAGATCCTCTAACTAATCTCTTATGTTGAGAATATGTCCTGTTGCGTAGCAGATGGCCTGGTTTTCGGATAATTCCATTTTCAGGTTAAAAGAGATATCTCCGAGGAGATTGTGGTTATTGAGGACTCTGAAAAATTGTCTACGGCTAGAAAACTTTTTCGGGATTAGTGTCATATAGTATTGGTGTGTATGTTGTGTCTGTTTTTGGGTTTCTGTGTGTTGGTGTAGGTGGAGGTATGAGCGAGTGTGATGGTGAGGGTATGGGTAGATTCTTGGCTATTGTGATTTTAAAGGATTCGTGTATTATTTTTTGGATGAGTTCGGGTGTCACCAGTGATTTTTTCAATTTTTTGTGTGATATTGACTATTGGCATAATGCATTTGCTGGCCACCTCAGGACTTTGGAGGCAGACTTCTGTCAAAGAATGCCCCAACCCTGCTGTGTCCTTGGTTCGTGTCCATCAATAGTCATAGACACTTGTAATGTTTGTGATGTTGTGAAATGTGTTTCTGTTTCTGCGTCCCATTCTGTGTCTGGTGTTTTTAAAGGTTTTGGTGGTTCTTTCTATTTTTGTGCTCTTGATCGTGTTCGCGGCACGTTTGTGTAATGTATCTACGAGTGTATTTATGTGTGCATAAATTGTGTAATTTGAAGATGTATGATTTGAGTACGTGTAAATTGTAAGTGTATGATTAAGGGTTTGAGTGTGTGTGTATGTGAGGTTTGTGTGTGTGTGTGTGTGCGTGTTGGGTTTACCTGGGTTGAGTGTGCACTCGCGCGACTCGGTTGGGTCCTACGTCGAGGAGCTCCAGTGCAGCATCTAGTGTCGATATTCCCTTGTCACCTATTATATTTTTCAATAACTGGTTCTAGGAATCATAGACTGGCTGGCGCCCCGCCAGTTCGTTTTCAATGCTTGGTTTTTGGTAGTCCACGCGTCCAGATTCGCGCCCGTTGATGCACATGTATGTGTAGTATGCGACCTGTTTTGCAGGTTCCCGATTTGGACCGTTGCTGTCGATTGTCTCTGTAGCACCGGTTTTCTGGTCTGGAACTGCTTCTTCGGTGTATCTGTTCACGTTGCAATGTTTCACGAGGTATTCTCTTAAAAACCAAATTAAAGCGATGTCATCTATCTTTATAAAAGGCTATCATAACAGGTCACACTGTAAGTTCAGTAAACTAACGATACGTTTAATTATTAATACTGTATTAATTATGTATTAATCTACATAATAATTAATTTTATTATTATTTTTAATGTAGAATTACAAACGAATAATTACAGAAAATACCTTAAGAGTTCTAAAGAGAAGTGGTGACATTAGAAGAAAATGTAAGGATACAGTGTAAATAACCACAAAATAGAAAAAAAATGGAATAACCTTTGCTTTATTTCTTCTAATTTGCTTTGTAAATAAAACGTAGTTTTACTGGTAATAAATCTTTAATGCCTCGCCAGCGCCATAAAGATCATTTTTCGGGCCATCTGTATGTGACTATTACTTGGACCGACAAATTACATGGTTATTGTAAGTTAAATCCGGCAAAAATTCGGATTCTAATACTAAACATATTGCATTCTCGATGTGGGTGTAACTTACACTGTGTAAATTTTTACTATAAATAGACCTTAGCCAGTTGTGTGCCTTTTGTACATTACAATATCACATTTGTTTTTACAACCATCGGTTCAAAGAAGAAGATGATGTATATTAAATTAAAACGTGAAACCATTAAGAAACATGAAAGGTGTACGAGCAACTCGCTTGGCGAGGATGTACCAGAGTATCGTGTTATGTACTGCACTTAAACGCAAGAAGGTGATAAATGGTATAATGCCAGCTAAGGGCATTACAATAAGCTCCGGACTTCTCTCCATGAAAACATAGAGAAACTGCTATCAGTGTGGACGATAGAGAAGCAGCTTCAAGAAGGAACCTTAACACAAAGTATCACATATGAGAAGGCACAAGCGATTTACGACGATTTCCTAAAGCACATCCCACACACTTCCTCAAATGATGAATCGGAAGACTCGTTTAAAGCCAGTCGGGGCTGGTTTGCCAACTTTAGAAAAATAATCGGCATTCAATCCGTCGTTAGGCATGGTGAGGCAGCAAGTTCGGATGTGAAAACAGCTAAGGTTTACATCAAAACGTTTTCCGAACTGACAGAAGCCAAAGGATACATCCCTCAGCAAGTATTTAACTCTAACGAGACAGGGCTTTTTCTGGAAGAAGATGCCGAATTGGACTTACATAACGGCAGAGGAGAAGACGATGCCAGGTCACAAACATATAAAAGATAGACTTACTTTACTACTTTGCGCCAATGCGAGTGGCTGCTGTAAAATTAAACCTCTTCTAGTGTACCATTCAGAAAATCCCAGAGCCTTTATGTCACATAACATTTTAAAAGGTAAACTGCCAGTTATGTGAAGGGCAAATTTAAAAGCGTGGCTCACCAGAAAATTCTTTGTGAAGGGGATAAACCTGGTGTTTGCCGCTTCTATTAAAAAATATCTACAGCAAAGCAACCTACCCATTCAAATCGTTCTTGTCTTCGATAATGTCCCTTTTCACCCACCAAATCTCAAAGATGATTTACTCTAAGAGTTTAAGTTTATGAAGATTCTCCATCTGCCAGTCAACAGCATTCCTATCTTGCAGCCCATGAATCAGCAAGTAATTTCTAATTTTAAGAAGTTGTATACCAAGCAAATTTTTCGGTGCAGCTTTGAGGTGGGGAAAAACAAAAGCCTTATCCTTCGAGAGTTCTGGAAGAACCACTTTAACATAGAAATCTATCTATCTATCTAATTAGCCTTCTTCGGTTCATCTTTGGATATAGGCCTCCCTAATCCTTTTCCATTCTTCTCTGTCTGTCGCTACAGTCATCCACCTAGAGCTCACGTGTTTCTTGATATCATCTGCCCATCTCATTTGAAGCCTTTCTCTGCTTCGTTTATATTCCCACGGTCTCCAACTTATAAGAATTTTGTTTCATCGGTCTTTTTTTTGTCTTATATTGTGTCCGGCACATCTCCATTTCAATTTTGCAACTTCTTGTCTAACATCCCTCACTTTTGTTTTCTCTCTTATCCACTCGTTTCTCTTTTTATCCATAAGTCTTATGTACAATATTTGTCTTTCCATTGCTCTTTGGGTTTTTATAATTTTGTCCATCTTTGCTTTTGTAAATGTCCACGTTTGGGAACCATAAGTAAGAACAGGGAGTACCCATTAATTGTATACTTTGGTCTTAAAATGCTGTGGATATCTTTTGTTTTTAAGAATGTAGCTTAGTTTGCCAAATACCGCCCATGCCATAACTCGTCTTGTTATCTCTGCTGCTTGGTTTTCTTTGTTAAGTTATATAGTTTGACCCATATATATATATATATATATATATATATATATATATATATATATATATATATATATATATATATTCCTTTCCGCACGTACCACACAATCATGTGGGATGGTTGTGAATGGATGTTAAACTTGTAAATCGTAAAATCTAGCGTTCACTACGAGCAACGATGGTTGTGTAAGTTCAGTGTTATGCTTTGCGCTGCCTGATACGATTGTTGGATTTAGTTTGTTTTAATAGTCACAGCTTGTCTTGCAACAATGTCAATTTCGTAAGAAATGTAAGTAGATTTTTGTTAATAAAAAATGTCAATAATAAAATGTAAATCCATTTAGATTACTAATACATCTGTATAGAAAGCACCTAGACATACACATTTAAAAAAATGATATTATTAATCTCAAAATATCTAATCACATTACTATCAACACAATTGTGTGGGTTGGGTTATCATTATTGTCCTTCTCTCTTTTTGCAGATTTTGACTTTAACAAACCAGAAGATATCGAAGAGGCAATTAACATTATTTATGAAGATTCAGAACAAGAAGGCTTTAGTGATGACTCAGATTCTGACCCAGTGTGGAGTATTGAGCCAAATCGCCTTCGCAAAAGCCTCGGAGACAGCGAATCCTCAGATTCTGACCAAGAAGGAGAAGATACTCGTGACAATTCTTTACTTCACAACAAAAACCAGTGTTCACAAAATGACGTTGAGGCTCCTGGTCCTTCCAGTTAGCTGCAGATCAGATTTAATCAGGTTTGATCAGGTTTGATCAGGTTTGATCAGGTTTTTATCAGGTAGCGCCGTTTTGTCAATGTCTTTGCGTTTGATTTTTATCTCAACGTGTTCCCCGTCCCCTCCGCTTTCCAACGATACCGTACACGTCACGATCCGACGAGCCGTCGCGCATCCACCAACAAAAAAGCGTAAAAATGAGCAGAATGAACCTTAGAATTTCTTATGGAGATTTACATAAGACAATGACCGATTTTGTGCTAGTACTCTTACAGCCCTTTTACTTACATGGTTAACCAAAACATTTTAACCTCGCTGCCATTTCGCTCCTACAACTCTTCTGTGCTTAACTAATTACTTTTCAAACCCAGCTAAATAGAGCAATCCTAGTAAATTTCTAATTTTGATTACATCACTATTTTTAACAGAACGAGCTTTCTTATACATTTTTTTTATTTGATCTGTATATTTGTTCGTACTTTTAATAATAATGTTTAAAATGTCTTCGGAAAAAAATTAATTCCTACAATCAATTATGGATTTGGCATTCTTGCCATATGCTTTTACACCCGGTAAGTAAAAAACTTTATTTATATAGGCGAGTTCTTACCATTTGTATCGGGCAGTGTTTTTTTCCAGACTGCTTTATCTTTGCCTATAAAAGTAGCAATCCGTAAAACTTTTGCTGGTATTACATCCACTTCGAAACTATTGCCATCACCCTCTGTTTCAGTATCTGAATCTGAAATATGTTCCTTTATGTTATCTACTTCATCCTCTGATTCAATGTCATCAAAATGTTGTCATGTGTCAGTTTCTACTTCCTCAAGCAATTGAAGTAGTCGACTTTGCTCCTTTTCATAACTCATTGTGTTAAAAATAATAAATATGACTAAGCAAAATAAAACATAATAGATATAGGTATAAAAAATAATAAATAAGACTTACTTACAATCAATTTGATTTAACTATCCAGACGACCGGTTTCGCTTTCTATAATATGCAAAGCATCTTCAGGTCTCGATACAAAGTTAAGTAACACGACATTTTCCGGTCGCCTGGATAATCAAATTAAATTAATTGTGAGTAAGTCTTATTTACTATTTCTTTTACCTATTTGAAATGGACTCACACAAGCAATACATTCATGATTGAAAATAATACATGTTTACATCAGAGAATACATAATATCAGCAAAATTACTCACCACTTGTAAAATAAATTCCAAGAAAAGCAAATAAAATAATAGTTAATTGAGTTACTTAAGTGGTGGCGCCAAGTCTAATGAACCCAAATAGGCTTAAACAATAAAAATAAAAATCTGGCAAAAGTTCTTGGCTCGACGGTCGATGCAATAATAAAATATATTAGTAAGAGCAAGGTACCAAGAGCACGAAGTTGATAGTTTAAACCCCACTCTTTTTATACCGTCTAGTAAGGCGCTTGGGTTTGAGAAACTTGGCGCCACCGCTGTAGGATTAAAACTGCCATATCAGTTACATTAATTAAAGATTAGTTAATAGACTTTTGCAAATAACACTTAAATTTGTTTTCTTTTTGTGTCTCTAGTTTCATTTTTCCTCTGCTTTGTACGAAACATAATACGCCTATTACGAGTACAAATGCCACATAATTATGTAAGCCTATTTTTTTTTTAACAACTGCTTAAGTTGGTTATTATTTTTTACCTACTCGCTAAGTAGGGCTCTATTGTATCAACAAGATATTAAGCATGGTTTTCAGATAATAAATGGCATAATTCTCCTTAGTCTTTTATTTCAATTGTAACTTTAATCAAAATCGATGTTATTTCCATCATCTAGTTTCCATAGAAACAATGTCGATTTGAAGCTAACGGTCCGAAACTTTCTGAAGACTAACAAATTAACGATGTTCTCTTGCGCTATTTGGTTGTTAGTGATGTGACCCTGGAAATCGGTCAAATGATCAGTTCGCTTCATTACTCTCCACAAGGCGTGGCTTGGACACAGACATTTTGTTGTACGTGGACCATGTAATATCGGTTTCTCAAATGTTTATTTTATTTAATTAACGAAGCGTTCAAAAGGTCCATTTCAATTAATCGGTCAAATATGGAGTAGTATTTTATCCCTTTGATTTATCCACATCCAACATAAAGGAACACAATTATAAACAGTATATAAATTTGCCGCATTATGGTTAAAAAAGTTGACATTATTTTACATTGAGAATCATACAGAATGGTTTAATTTAGGTAATTTTCATACCAAAATACAATTTGAAAATTTAAAAGGACATCAATATAACAAGCACAAGAATATGATTTATTACAACACAATAAATTTCTGTGGCTGTTTGCAAAACTTGATATGTCAAATAGAACAAGTTTTCAGTAGAGCGAAATTAAAAATATATAACCTCATAACAATTTGTTTTTATTTTTTACTCGCTCAAATTTTATTACATTTTTATGAAATTTCGTATATAAATAAATAAAATGCTCAGTGTATATTAATTCTGGAAATTCTATTGTGAAAAATGATTTTACTAACATATCATGTTTTGGAAAATATCTTAGATGCCATATATAGATATATCATGTCAAAGTGAAGTATATAAAATACGTGAATATCATAGTTACAGAATAAAAACTGAAGAAATTTATATTGAAATTTAAACTTGATATTTAATAAAGATAGTTAATTTTAATCAATTTATAAAATAATGTAAAGTTCACCAATTTATTGAATATCTAAATTTAAACTTCAGTATAAATCTCTTTGAAATGAGTAATAACAATTAGCCAAATTATTTTTATTGTTCTTTGTTATCAATCTACATAAAAAAGCAGTGCTTATCATATAAAAATAAAACATTAAATTCCATCATTTACATCTCACTAGTCTTGAGTCCGTGGTAAAATGGATGGTACACTGGATCAAGGTATTGCAGCAGGAAAAGCAAGCCTTCCTTTTTTATGGGGTTAGGTTCACTATAAACAGGTTCTAATGTAGGATCCATCTGCTGCCTTCTGCGTTTAATATTAAGGGTAAAAACGTCAAGACTTTTATGTGCATATTTAATGTCTATAACACCCAACTCTTTACCAAAACGTAGAACTTTTATATCATGCCATTTCAGATTTTCATTATCTTTTTTTCATTTCTTTATTATTTAAAGATGTTTCATACCTTTATCGCGCTTCACATAGATATTCTGGAAAAGTTTTGAATACGCTAAAAAATTTTTCCTCTGCATTTCGATAACCTAGAGTTTCTTTTTGCCGGGGACAGTTCTAACAAACTAGTACCAGTCATGAAGCATCCATATTTTAATTGGTGACGATTTTTTGGCACGCTTAATTCTTGCATGGTCGGCATTACATTCCATTCTAGTATGACCCACTTCCAGAAACTTGTGTTGTATTTTATTTATGGTTGTTAATCTATAAACAAATAAAGACAGTGCTCCTGCAACAATGTTATTTTTGTTTTGTCCGGGACGAGAATCCAAATAAAAAACAACTTTTTTAACTGTATCAACTAAGCTGTCAAGGTATTTTAAATGACAAGTAGCCTTGATCTGATCCACGGTCTGACAACCCCCCATGCCACATAAAACATGAAGTGGTATTTTCAGTGCAATTTCTAATAATAAGGTTATATATCCAGAGCAATCTTTTATAGTAGACTCCATTTGTGCTTAAATTGGGTGTTGGTGGGTTCTGTTGTAAGTCAAATACTAAAATAACCATTTTACCGCTATTATTTCTGGAGAACTCTATATCTGCTTTTTTACCATGGGCAATCTCTGCTATATAAAGGTGTTTATTTTTCTCTTCGTCCATGGCTGCACGTATTTCTTCACTATTAGAGGATTTTTTCTTGTTTTCCAGATAATCACAATTCTTACATGTATCGATACTAGGATTTTTAAATTTATATCCAAGTTCTTTAAAAATCTTGACATACAATAAATATGATACAGGCCTTGTTCTTTTTGATACATAAAGATGATACATAAATTTAATATTTAGATTGGAAGCTAAATAGAGTCGACTTGTGTGTTTTCGGAAGTAGTGGCGCTTGTATTTTGGAAAAGACTCTATGTGTTTTCTAGCTTCAGCTTTTTTGTCCGGTCGAGCGTTATGTAGTTGGCGTTTTCCAGATCCATTATGTTCTATAAAACCTGTGAATGATGTTTGTTTTTTTTTATCAAAATTGTGATACCATGTAGATTCTGGAACATGTATTTCCAAACTTTTAACGTTTTGTCGTTATATGTGATATTATAGGATACCACAATTTGTCTGTTGTTATTATTTCCTACTTATTCTTTATCTTTTCTTTCTGTCTTCTTTGACTTACTCTTCACTCTTTCATAAATTACTTGGTCTTTGTCTTGCACTTTTTTAAGAAAATCAAAAAAAAATTCTTTTTATTCATCTATGGAGAGTTTATCGTGACATTTATTGTGACAGCAACTAGTAAGCGCTTGAAATACTTTTGCAGGTTTTTGTATACCTTTTCTTGTAATATGTTCTTCTCCTAACATCTTCTTTTCTTTTATTTCTACTCTATTATATTTCGGTTTTTTAGGTTCAACATGAGTTATTTATTTGGTCTTTGCCATCGTCACTTTTATTTGTAAAAGTATCATTACTTAGTATGTCATCCGTATTATTACTGGAAGTAGCTGTTATTTCACACTTTTTAGATGGCATTGCTTAATATTTACCTAACCTTTTATTGTCACTTGTGTCAGATGAAGTGTCCGAAGGAATAAAATCTTTATCTACATCTGAATTATCACTATTCAAATATGATACTAATTCTTCAGAATGGCCAGTGGATCCAAAAGTTGAACTTATTTCTTTAATTTCGGCATTAACTAAACACCTTTTTAGTCCTCTTATATTACTTCCCACTGATTTTTTAAAGTACTCACTTTCATTGGTTAATACTGTTTCTTCAATATTTACTAAAACCGCCGAATATTCATGTTGGCTAATAACCATATCAACTAACAGCTTTCCACGCGACATATTTTTACTAATGGTTTTCTTAAGACAACCAAAGAACCACCTTAATTTAGTAAAATACAAAATAATAAAATTAGGTTATGTTATCGTCAGCTGGAAAACTTGATATGTCTATGAAACATCCGTCCACATTTTAAATCTGATGGTGACAAAACTTGATGTCGACTTATCAACTTTTGGCAAATATTAAAATTAGGTAATTTAATACATCATGTTTAGTCTTTAACATTATCTTTAATAATATTGTACTTAGATATATTACCTTTTGGCAAATAAAAATAGAACTTTAAATACATATCATGGTTCGCAAAGCTGAAAACCATGATTTTTGACATATCAACTTTGGCAAATAGCCACAGATTTCAATATTATTTTTTTTTTAAATTTGAAACTGCTTTAATTACCAAGGTTATTAGCAATGGTTGATTTTACAAAAAACATGAATATAAAAAAAAACAAAGAATACAATAAGATTTTGTTGATCCTGAGGAAACTAAAAAAACTATGCTACGATTATAGTCAATATGTTCACTTAGAATGTTTTTTTATTTTGTTTTGCAATGTTGTCGGCTCTTTCGTTTCCTTTTATTTAACAATGTAAAAGGATCCAAAAAAACTGAACAGTTTGATTATTGATTTGGCATATCATGAGTTCCGACACAACTAAACTTAAAATAGGATGTTAAGTAGAAAGTTTATTTATTGAGGATAATAAACTTAATGAATCACTAATTATTATTCTATTAACAATGTTATTTTCATTGACGATTTTTATTGCCTGAAGAATGGCAAATAGATCAGCAGAGAATATAGTGAATTACTTATAGAGTTGAAATGACCGTTCTTCGCTGGTTGTTACAAATGCAGCACCCACTAAATTTTCCGATTTTGACGCATCAGTATAAATGTCCATGGACTTGTGATGAATATTTAACTTCTCTAAGGCTTAAGTTTTAAAAAAGTATGGTAAAGAATCAAATTTTTTAAATCATGTAAGGTTGATATCACACTTTGGAAAAGATATTGTCCATGGTAAAGTATTAACAGAATTTGTAAGTGTGTATATAGGAGGTACAGTGATGTCTTGGTTGTTTAGAATTGTGCTGATAGTATTGTGCGATAATAGAATGGTGGATTCAATTATCTTCTTGATTGAAAAGTCAAGAAAAATATCTTATCAAAAGTGTTTCTAAAAACAGAAATAGTTAGCTTTGCCACCACCCTTGTAGCATATAAAAGACTTAAATATTCTCTTTCAAGCTAAAGTAACAGCTCCCCAGATTCACAGTATATGCTTTTAATAGGCTAGAGCAAATTTCAACAAAATGAGAAGAGTGTTATGTACCAAAGACTTAAAACTGGAACTAAAAGTTAGGTGGGCGAAGTTATGTTTTTTCGACTTTATTTTATGGAATGTAATCTTGGACCTTGAATGTAACATCAATAAAAACACTGACATCATTTGAGTTGTGGGTATATAGAAGAATTCTGAAACTATCGTGGACAGAACACGTCACAAACAAAGAGGTTCTAAGAAGGACGAATAAGGAAATGGAAATTTTAAATACAATTAAAACAAGAAAATTAGAATATTTCGGACATCTTACACGTGGAGAGAAATACACCTTGCTCCAACTGATTATGCAGGAAAAGATCTAAGGAAACAGAAGCATAGGGAGGCGTAGAATGTCATGGCTGCGCAAACTAAGAGAGTGGTACGGATGTACATCAAATGATTTTTTCAGAGCAGCCGTCTCAAAAGTCCGAATAGCTATGATGAATACGACCTCCGCCGCGGAGATAGCACTTGAAGAAGAAGAAGCTCTTAATAGGACTTGTCTAATATGCCCTTAATGCTATCCTAATTGCGGAATTATGAACTGGATTGAGAATTTTTAGTATTGAAGTTTTTGCTGAGTGTACGCAACTGCCCCATAATTAATTTTTAAGCGAGTTAGCGATCTGTATAAAGTCATTATTGTTTAAAAGTTCGCGCCGCCTTGCTTGTTAGCTTTACTCATCGAGCAAAAAGACAAAAGAGGGAATCTAATCATTATGAAAAGGAGACCAAAAGTCATAAAAGTGGCCTCTTAATATTGCGTACATATCCGGAAATGCAAAGGCGCCAAATTTAAATTTTACGACACTTATTAACAGTAGCTATAAAATATTTTTCTGAATGTATCTTAGACGAGAGAGTTCTAATTAAATATTAACGGTAGTAGTCTAAAATATGATACAATTGTTAAAAAACTTCAAAATAAATAAGATTTCATGTGACAGTTGGGACAAACAATAACATAACCCAACTAATTTAGAGACCACCATTAAATCTCGAAAGTTACAATTCTTCGGACATATAAAGCAAGGTGCAGGAAGAAGAAGTAAATCTTGGTTAGAGAACCTCAGAATCTGATTTAATACAACATCTGTGCAGCTCTTCCGCGCTGCTGCAGATAAGATAAAGATTGCCATGATGATCGCCAACATTCGTAACGGATAGGCACATCAAGAAGAAAAAGAACTAATTTGCTCTTACCATTTTTAAGTACGGGAATTATGATAGATTTATACCAATCAACAGGAAAAACATTTTTTGTACAAATAAAATTGTAAGGGTCTAGTAGAAACTGATTGCCTTCAACAGGTAAAGCTTTAAGAAATATGGTTGGGATATTGTAAGGTCCGGGACTTGAATTCTTTGATTGGTTAAAAGATTGATGAAGCTCGTCCATTACAAATTCCACATTTGAATGTGAACTGGTGTTAGACCCTTCAAAGTTTTTTTATGATTTGAAAAATTTATTGGTAAGTTTTTGTCACTCGACTGTTTTTAGTATGTATTTGTTAGACCTGCAGCTGTCTCCTCTTTTAATGAGTATGTTTTAGTATCTTGTTCTAGCTAGTAAATTTATTTTTATACATTTTGTTGACCATTTTCCAAATATCTGTAGTAGGAGTGGATAAGTTTATATAAGATATAATATATTTTTTTAATGCTTCTTTTTTACTCTGCTTTAGGATATATTTGCAGTAAGCCCATAGTGTACTAAATTCCAATTTATTTCTTAAAGTTGGGTGTCTTTTAAGCTTGTAGAAGGCTCTTTTGGAAGCTATGGTAGCTTTTTCATATGCAGCATGTTCAAAGAAGTCAATAAGTTCTTTGTGTGTTAAGTATCCATTGTTGAAGTTTTCTTTGAAAAATTAACTGGTGTATTTGATAAGATCTTCTACTAGGTTTCTGTTATTTTCCTGTTGAGTTTTTGGTTTTTTGCTTCGTGGCTTAGAAGTCATAGAAGTCAGAGCCAGACTTCTATGGCTTCTGAATTTTATTGGCTCTAAGAACTTATTAACACCATACATGAGGGCAAGATAGGCACTGGAGAGGTATATCCTGGCTGGCGAATCTTGACTGGTCTAATGTCAACTGATCTATTTCAAGCTGCTGTGAATATAACAAGATGAATCAATGGGGTCGCCAACATCACTAAAAAATAGGCTTGAACTGAAATCTTTATACCAGCAACTTTTACCAATTTCAAGTAAGAAAAAAGCTGATTCTTTAAAATTAGTCACATCAGAACACATACCAGACGAAGTAGTTGCCTGGTATACAAACTTACCTTCAGTTGAAACAACAGGCTCAGATGGTTTACTGCAACCTAATCATAGTGACACTAAAGCTGAATGAGTTCATTTATTTCATTTTTTATTTAGTTTTTGTTATAGAAGACGAATTAGTTTATTTATTTAGTTTTTTTTCTTCAGTTTTTGTTATAAAATCTCATTACAATAAAATCGCAATCTACTTCATTAATTGTCTTATTTGAAAACTTACCAAAACTCCAAAAAATAATAACAACAGAGGTAAGGATATACTACCTTAGTATTATAATTAGGCAAAACTTTCAAGTTTCATAATAATCAAAACAAAAATTATATTTTAGTCAAATAAAAAGTGTTTGTCCAATTATCTCAGATAGTTTGTAGCAACACTTAGTTACTTTTTCTTGTCAACAGACGATACCTACGCGGTATGTACGTCGTAAGCAACCTAATATTGTCACCTGATAAAAGCAAGATGGACAAGTAGATGTAACCAATAATACTTTACGGAATCTTGACATCAGTAAAAAGGCCTAAAGTACCGATAGCGCGCCCCCGAAGTGATAACGAAGTGTAAGAAGAAGAGTAAGATAAATTACGACTAAGCTCAACGTCTTTAAATGTTATTTATATTGCTATTATATCATTAAAAAAAAAAAATTCATAATAATCGTCATCTAAGCATCGAAATTTCGATGACCCCGCGATGTTTTCTTAACCCGTAACTACAGACGTTTGACACTTATTACATACAAATAAAGGTAACGTCTCTGAGACGTACCTCATTTTTTACTATATAAATGGGAATAAGCCATAAGGTTAGAGTACGTTTATTGACGTTTTAATTTCCACTTCGGAAATCGTTCTCAAAATACAAACATTAGTCAATTAATCAATTTACTAATGTTTCATGAATCTCCTTCGCTTGACATTTGGTAAATTCTTGATTATTTTGTTCATCTATGTCTTCAAAACGTACAGCAACATCGTCTTCTGAATTACTTTCTCTGAGTCAGTTTTACTTAGAAGGTACTCTCCGTCACTTTCTAAATCGGTGATTGATATCTATAAGCTGTTTAGTCGATTTTAAAAGATTCTTTTCATATTTAGGATCATAAAGTATAACGGCTTTTATCCCTGTAAAATACCCAGGTAATTTTTTGTCAGCTATTGAAACACCTAAAATCAATATTTATTATAAAAATTAATGGGAAAATCCCAGTAGTTGGCTGAATACCATCGTTTAAAAAAACACAGATGTTAAAACACTTCACATTTGTATTTTGGTATAAAAACACATAGTTAAAACTTTTTAAACAAGTGTCGTCAAAATTTATGTACAAGCATAACGTTTTCGATCTGAACAGATCATCCTCAGTGCCTCATGTATTTGAAGCTAACAATAAAGTTATGGCTGTGACCTCCATACATAGGTTTATTATTCCAAATTTTAAATTTTAATTATGTTGTGACTCTAGGTCGATAACAATGGATACATTTTTCATTACTTTAGGGACTACATGTTTCCCTGCTCGATTTTTAACACGTGGTACTTGTCAGTTAAAACGACACAGACCAACTGGCTGACAGAAATATAATTTAAGAAGACAGCTGAACGTGACTAGGTATAGGTGTGTTCCGAGACTAATGTAATTTTTTAATTGTAAAAATTATAAAATTTATTTTGTTGTAATAATACCTAAGATCTTATTAATGATCCTATACTTAAAATTAAATTTGTTTAAATAATAAAATTTTTTTTGATGGTACACAAGGCAAATATCGAACACAGTATTTAATTAAATCTTGCCCAAGTACTTTCGATCACAAGATCATCCTCAGGGGCATTTCGTCAATTGTGGCCTATCCAGCAATAACCAAATGTCATACATGTAAACTGGGACATAACAAATACACTAAAGACAAACAAACACTTTAAAATTTAAATTTGGAGAAGCTACATTTTTATATTATAGAAGCCGGAGACAGATTCTGTCTCCGGCTTCTATAATATAAAAATGTAGCTTCTCCAAATTTAAATTTTAAAGTGTTTGTTTGTCTTTAGTGTATTTGTTATGTCCCAGTTTACATGTATGACATTTGGTTATTGCTGGATAGGCCACAATTGACGAAATGCCCCTGAGGATGATCTTGTGATCGAAAGTACTTGGGCAAGATTTAATTAAATACTGTGTTCGATATTTGCCTTGTGTACCATCAAAGTTCATTTATTCGAACATTCAACCTTATATTGAATAAAATTTTTGTCTTAAATCTCTGGTAAATCTCTATTATTGAAAAAGAAATGAATTATTAAATTAGTGGAATTAATGTTTAAGGTTGAATTTATGACATCATGAGTGGTAAGAAAAATGATAAAGGTAGAAAATTAAAGCAAATGATGTGGTACTATCCACATAATAGTGTGAAACGGGTATAAAAAAATTAGTATATACTAAAAGATTAAATTGAAATCAAATGAAATGGAACTAGAAATTATTTTTGATTCGGTAATGGTGGTTGCCTAGCAACGGTAAGGAATCTGTTGTGTAAATCTCTGGAAGTTATTTTTTTTTAATTTTTAAAAAATTTTTAATTTACATGATTACATTTTGCTACTAACAAGGCGAATTTTACGTCATTTTGTGTACAGAGTTACTTAAAGCTACAAGATTTTTAGAGATGTTTCGGCTATAGTCTACATCACACCTGACTTTAATCCAGAGCCGATAATATGGAACTACATATTATAAAAGTTATATGACCACACGACGATGGTCTATTAGGACAAAATTATCTATATTTTAAACTTAAAAGGATATATAGCTATAGTTTTTTAAAATGTTTAGATAAGTACATTTTCTTTGGGTGCCTGAAAGGTACTATATTATACTATATTATTTATTTAAGTAAGAAATAGCCTTTTGAACTTAAACCCCATTTTGATAGATTACCGACGTGTATTGGATTGTTAATCCTAAACAACTCAACGGAAGTGGCTTAAGTGGACAAAGATCGATGTTTACGTGTTGTAAATTTAAAAAAAGAGGTTAATCTTTGTAAATGGGTATATTTATTTAAAAAACCCTTAAAAGGGCCACATCAATAAAACAAACGTTTTCGGACTACACAGTCCATCATCAGGTTATTAAAATCGAAAATGCTAGGTCATAATGCCTGAGCCACCAAAATATTAGGGTAAAAACCCTTTAAATTACATTTAGTTATGAAATGTTGTACATTGTGTTATAAAATAATTGTGATGTTCAATATTAAATTAAATTTGACTTAAGGTAACACATGGCTCAATTGGGTTCCAGAGCCGGGTGAGAGGGTACCTCTGCACTCGGAGAACAACGGGTTGTTCTCCGAGTGCAGAGGTACCCTCTCACCCGGCTCTGGAACCCAATTGAGCCATGTGTTACCTTTAGTCAAATTTAATTTAATATTGAACATCACAATTATTTTATAACACAATGTACAACATTTCATAACTAAATGTAATTTAAAGGGTTTTTACCCTAATATTTTGGTGGCTCAGGCATTATGACCTAGCATTTTTGATTTTAATAACCTGATGATGGACTGTGTAGTCCGAAAACGTTTGTTTTATTGATGTGGCCCTTTTAAGGGTTTTTTAAATAAATATACCCATTTACAAAGATTAACCTCTTTTTGTTATACGTGGTATACAGCCAGCTACAGGAATTTTTCCTTGTGGATTTTGTTGTAAATTTGTTTTTTACTGCCGTCTTCGAATGGAAATTTTCTTCGATAACGTAATTTATTTATTTAAAAGAATAATGTGTTAATTGGCAGCACGCAGTGTTCTAAAAGAGAAAAGAAGGCGAGGGCTCTTTTTATAACTGCTTTGTTATTGGTTTATTTTCTTTTGCTTTGCTAGATTATGCAAAATTAGGTACCTTATTTTATGCAGGATGCAAAAATTACGCACCAACAAGTATCATGCGCAAATAGCATAATTATAAGCTAATTGGAACACTGCTGTAGCGCCAACGTGTGGTCAGCAACACCACTATTGACGCCAATCTCTTTGATGTGTACGCAAAAACCGACAATGTGCGGAAAACTCCCAACGTTAAAGCTAGTCATAAAAACCTTGGCGCCAACATTGGTTCCAACACAGTTTTGTCGATACACACATTAGACGAACGCTATTGGAGCCAACTCAAATTTCGAAATGCGCATTTTCTTTCCACTTCTGAGACATCATATCAGATGAAAACAATTGCCTTGAACAAAGACCTAAAAAGCTCAAAGAACAACAAGAATACGAACAAAAGCAGGCCGCACAAGCAGCAGAAACTGCAGAAAATAAAGCAGCTATTTTGGCTAAAGAATAGAGTAAAATGAGAGACACTTTGCAAAAACTTAATATAAGAAGAACATGGAAAAACTAAGCGGTCTAGTAAGAAAAAGCATCACGTCTGTGGTTACGGGTTAATCTGAAATACGTAATGCAAATACAAAAATGGTACAGTTAACACCATATAACATATTCTAGCTTATAATTATTAGTAAATATTTTAAAAATTAATTTTCTTCTTCTTAGCCTTCTGTCGTTCATGTTTGGACATAGGCCTTTCCCAACTCCTTCTATCGGTCTCTATCCTGAGCAACATATTTCCAATTTGTTTCGGCTATTCTTTTAATGTCATCAACCCATCTCATCTGTGGTCTTCCTCTTGGTCGTTTACTTTCGTAAGGTCTACAATGTTGTATTGTAATATTCCAACGTTGGTCTTTCTGTCTAGCAGTGTGGCCCGCGAAGCTCCATTTAAGTTTGGTAATTTAAAAATTATTATCGTAATTAAATCGTTACATATATGTCAATCACAATTTATTAAGGAAGACATCAAAGGGTTAGACGAGGACATACAGAACCAATTAAGTAACAACAAAAAGATATTTCTTGTCTGTGATTCTGATTAAATTTTTATTCTACGTTTAAATAAATTATTAAAGTCGATATGTGTTAATTTTTTTACTGTTTCATCGTATGTATAAAACGAAACAGAACAAATGTTGATCATTTTTATGTAAACATATATCGTCCATTTTCCATTATTTGCTTTTCGAAAATTCTTCGCAATAAATCATTCATAAAATTTTATTGTTTAGTACCCCTAAAGTGCTAAAATGTAATCTCATCTAAATCGTACATTGTTTGCATTATAACTGTCCCTAGACCCTTCCTTTAAATTGCGTCGAAGAGGTTTTTAAATTGTAAATAATATGGTGAGAGTTTTCCAATTATCAACCCGCACCCTCGTTTCCCCTTTTTGTCTCTGCTTGTTAGGTTGAAATAATCGGCAATGTCGATCTAACGATTCTCTTCCCTTCTTATTCCCACCGATTTTCCTACTAATAACCGTAACAGGGACATTTTCCCACAAGGTTCAGAGGCGGACCTCCGTGAAACGAGTTAAATGTGCTGGGGTATCGATTTTCTCTTTACTAGGTGGTATAATAACACAACCAGAAAGCGGTCCGTAATTTTTAAATAGTTTTTCTAACTGATTATTATGATTTAAAACTTCTAAATAATTAACAAGTTACAATATTTCGGTCATGTAATGAGACATCCAGAGAGGTATAACCTTCTACACCCCATAATACAGGGTAAGATCGACGGAAGGAGAGGCCCAGGCCGACGAAGAACATCCCGGCTATAAAATATCCGAGAATGGTATCAAGAAACCACCTTTTTTTATTTAGAGCCGCCGTGACTAAGGTTATTATTGCCAATATGATCGCCAACGTTCGCTAATCGGACAGGGCACTGAAAAAAGAAGAAACAATTAACAATGGACTATTTGTAGTAGAAGGCCGAATACAAAGAGGCAGTTCTTCAACACGATAGACAGACCAACTGAAATGTCTGGTGGGAAAATCCCTTCATACAGCCGTTCATATGACACAGGATCACAGCCAATGAAGACAGCAAGCTAACAATATTTACAGTGTCACTACATGATAAACATGATATGAACATGTCATGGAACTGATAATCAAAGTCCATGACATGATTATGGTAGATTGTTGAGTTAAGCTCCACGAGTTAATAAAGATCCTAAACATTTTCTAAGAATGTGTTAACATTCACCATCATTTAACATGAAAAACCTATTCACGCGATGGATGCAGCGTTTGCTGTACAATCTGTACCACATAAATATATTATATTGAGGTATTACTTATTTATATTTATTATATAAATATTATATAATATATATATATATATATATATATATATATATATATATATATATATATATATATATATGTATATATATATATATATATATATATATATATATATATATATATATATGTATATATATATATATATATATATATATATATATATATATATATATATCGTCCCCTGAGAATTATACTGTTCCATCTCCTAAAACTTAATTTTACAGGAGAGCGTTTTTAAATTTAATGTAAAATATTTTTGATATTATTGAAAAATTGTTTTACAGATCATGATCACTGTTTGCATATTAAATTACTTTTTGTTATAGTGCTTTATTATTGCCAATTAAAACAACATTAACATGTAATACGGAAAAATTTATTTGGATATAGAACAAAAAGAACATTTAACTGAATATTTGGGATATAGAACATGTATGGTGGATATAGAACTAACTAATTCTTAAAATGTTTTATTAGTGGTAACGACAAATTATCAAATAAAAACCAAAATTTATTAAATATATGACCGAAACTTAAACAAAAATACAATTATTAGGTGTACTAAAAAAACAATAATCTTCTATTTCTCGCTACTTTCCTTATTTGTCTATTTCTTTTGTTTTTCTTTGTTGCACATGATACTTGAATTGTGCTTCAAAACAACATTGTAAAACTCTTTATCAACTTCCGGCATGAACGGTATCATCTCTTTGAGATGCTTTTTCTTTAATTCAGGTAATTTTGGTGTTAAATTAACGAGTTGCAGCACTTCTGGTAAATTATTATGTATTTGACATCGCGTTTTTTTTAACGTTTTCCAGTTTAATTTCCTTAAGTGGCCCTTCATATAGTTCACCATATTTTATGATTAAAGGAAATTCTTTTTCGTATATCAGATGTTTCACTTTAGTGTAAGGTACGTTTCGATAAGATAATTTTTCTGATTCTGCTTGGTAATTTTTATAATCTGCAGTGATCATTTCAAAAAATTTAAATTTCATTTTCCACGAGTTTGGAATCTTCGTTAAAATTTTTAACAAACTTACGGGGCTCCAAATATCTACATTTTTTACAAATCTTTCTATACAACTATGAGCTGCATCGACTTCTTGTACACAGCTGTGACCCGGTTCACCAAATTTCTGTTCTATTATTTTTATCTGAACTGAAGAAGTGGCTTGCAAAAAATGTTGCAAAGCAAATGTCATTATTGAATTTTTATTTTGAGGTAGACAGCTATCTGACCATGAAATTAATTTTTCAAGTGCAGGATTATCTAGTACTACTTTTTTAAGTATTTTAATCAAAGCACAAGAAATATGAAGTCCTCTTCTACCAGAAATCATTTCATGCCATAAGGCATTATATACGATCTTAGTTTTGTCGAAATGAGCAGTTAAATTATAACAAGAAAATTTTGTTTTATAATAAGAATTGCTTACGTTAGATTTTGGTAGCGAAAAAACTTTTTTCAGATCAAAACATAAAACACCAACACATTTGCCCTCGGAGGATATAAATTGGTCTCGGTTTTTTTCCTGATGTACCAAATCTTTATTTTTCTTGTGAGTTTCAAATTTTAAAATATCTGCTTCAGTCGGATTAGTAAGAGAATATGCTGCACACTTATCACATATATCTTTCTTGGGACAAAAGAATGTCAAATTAAATTCAGTATTGAATATTGTCCGATACATATGATATTTGACTGGTTCTGATTCTTGAGTTTTGTATAGATCATACATTTTTTGTAAATTTAAATTTCTTTCCAAATATTGTCTGGTAGAACTCTGTCGACAATAGTGAGAGTCGACTCTTTGAAAAGAGTTAATATGTTCTCGTACTTTTTGTTTTTTTCCCTCGGAGATAGTTTTCTTCTGATGCCTGCCACGAATAGGGGAACGAACAATGCATCTAACATCATCTTTTACACTTTTAAAAAAGTAGTAAATCCTCTGTTTACTAATATTTAATGTATTAAAAAAGTAATGTTGGCAAACTCTTATTTTAACTCCACATACATAAAAAAAATATTGATATGAAAATGTTATTTTGCTGGTTTCATTGTTTGTTCTTTTTCTTACTGCCAAAATACGCTTCACATGTTTTGAGCAGAACTGATTCTTTTTGTCATTAATAAGAGACCAAAACTGTCTATGAATTGTATCTCGTTCGTCAGGAGTAATTTTGGCAGTACACTGTAGTACACAATTTTCAGATCGACATGTCTATATTTTCACAGATTTCTTTTCCCTGGTCCGCTTCATTGTATCAACATGTTCTTGTCCAGATTGTCGTTTATGTTTTCTTATATTTTGTTTCCAATCTGATTTTCTTCTTTTTCGTTTTCGACTAATCACCGCAGGTTTATTAACTTCTTCGTTAAGATACTGTTATTCCTCTGCCATCTCAATTTGACTCTCAGGTAACTTTTGTAATTGAAGATTATTTTCTTTTTCTTCATAGTTTTGTGCCAATGCGTCTACTTCTTGCAGTGTGCTCAATTGTAAATTTTGTTTATCCATAGTGTTTAAAGTAACCATTTGTAAAACAACAACTTTTCCTTCATTTGGTGTCGCTTTAGGTCCGTGCTTATCTTGAGATGTTTCTTTACTAATGTTTTCTTTGTCGTTTTCGACATCCTCTTCGATAATATGCCACAAAGAGCTAAAATAAGATATTATTTAGTGGTATTATTTCTCAAAAAATTTAACGTAAGCTTACTTCCAAACGTCACTAGGACACGAAGAAGGCCTTGTTGGTGACGGTGAAAGTTTTGCACTCATTATAAACTGCAAAAAGAAATTGATTTAAATATCAATGTAGTAAAAAACACATGCAATTCGAATCAAAATTACAAAATTAAAAAGAACGAATTTGAAATATGACCACATTACTTTTTGAAACATTCATGCTAATCCATTGCTAATCCACCCTGTACTACTCTATTCATATCAAAACACATACAACCCGTATTAGTAATTTAATAGTTACAAATACATAATAATGTGTAACATATTTCTTTTTATAATAATTATCAAGATTTTTTATTGATTTGAATAGATTTAATTACATTTTATTCAATAAAATATCCGTGTCTATGAAAATTTTGAGGTTATGTAATATTGCAAATTCTTTTAATAAGGATGATTAAATCAACACAATAATATTAAACGTACTTACTTAAATTGTTTCAGGAATACCCACTACTATTTAGTTTAAATACATTTTCTTACTATTTTTTTTTGTATTTACAAAAAACAATAGATCATTTACCAACATGCCATGAAGTACATACACGTACAGTCCGGTATTAAGCACATTATACGTAATGGATATAGAACACTATAATCTTAGTAACGTATTTTATTCTAAAAGTTAAAGAGGATATAGAACAAAATAATTTTAAAAATATTTTGAGGCATACGGGATATAGAACGAAATGTTACTGAAAACTTTTTGGTTCTGAATATTATCATCATTTCAATGGATATAGAACAAGCTAATTTTTACAAAAATTTCTATGTATATAACTCCAAACTGCCAAAAAGTGGATATAGAACAGTATAATTCTGAGGCGACGATATATATATATATATATATATATATATATATATATATAAATATATATATATATATATATAATATATATATATATATATATATATATATATATATATATATATATTGTTATGCTATTTAAATTGTATTCTATTGCTTATTTAGAAAAGATCCTGTCTATATTTATTAAATGATCTAATCTCCAATTAATTACACTAAATCAGCATTAATTAATTACAATCTCAGGCTATTTAACTTGTACTATTTACCTTTGATCGTGGATTCAAAATATTTTCCAATTGGCTTCCTAATTGGGATAGGTAATATGACCTGAATAAAATACACAGAATTTCAACTGAAGTATATGTGAGATGTCCTTTATTTTAATGAAATTTTATATAACAATCAATCCTGTAATATTTGCAATATAATACTTTAAATATATGAGAAGTTGTTTTCTATCATGGACCCAAATGTTATTTTACATTGATTTTTGATATGTGTTATAACTAAGCTCTCTTTATAATTTTTTTTCTTTAAATGATCGCAAAATTAACTGTCTCTATTATTTATTCCATTTATTTAATTAATAAATGAAAACCACACTCCTGCTCTAATGAAAATTGACTGACCTTTCGTTGTCTGCCGTTGCAATTCTATGGCCACGCCATAAAAAAAAAACCCTTTCTCTGCTTCTGCTCCTATTTTGGTCCAGAAAACGTACACCTTTCTCCTATCTGTCCTTGTATCTGCAACCCAACAACTCGTGTAATTCTGTGCAGCCTCCTTTTGAACCAATCTCCGCGCCTGTTTATAACTTCAAATGTTTCCGGCTTCGTCTGATATTAATATTCTTATACCCTTTGGTTTTTCTATCTCTCTGTACCCGTTCCTCACACTGATCGGCTTTTACACAGCAAATAAACACACCCGGTAAATTATGTCTTCGGGACTTCAAACAAACACAAACCACAAAGCTCCTTCCTTCTTGGGCGACGAAAACTGACTAACTCCTTTCCTCTCTCCTATCTCATAGCCAAAACCACCCCTCCTTGCATTCAAAAATTGACCAATAAAAATCTTCTACCTCTGTGACGTATATCGTTATCAACCAACTCTCTCTATTAAAACGTCATTCGGGTAATTCCAGAAAACAACATTCTTTAATTATTCTAACTAAATCTATCTGCTTTACAAATATTTCTTACTAATAGCTACAAACGATACCTGTTTCTCAATTCAATGTCTTTTGTTAATAAACTTTTACCGATATAATCTTTCGGGGGAAAAACCACCGCACATCCCGTCTATTGTTTAAACACTTTCTATATACACTTTTATTACGGGTAAATCCATTTCACAATAACCGACTTATTTAAATTTCTTATCGATAATATTTGAAAGTCTTGTCTCTGAGGCCTAATGAACAATTCTTTGAACAACTTAAAATACATATTTTGTCTTATACAGGATGTTTGAAAATTTATATGCCCGTGTCATTATGAAATATCAATAATTTTAATTTTTATTTAAGTAATAAAATTTGTATATCGGTTTTTTATTGCTAACAGACATTCAAAAGTACAACAAATCCCCGCCTTTGTAATCGATAAAATTTATCAATCTATGCAACTAAATTTTCTCGAGGCAAATTAAAACGCACTTCCTGTATGCTAACTGTACTTATGCTACGTATTTGTGGCCACTCGGTTTTCCTTATTTATCAGCGTTTCATAGTCTCTTAAAATTTTACGCAAATCATTTTCTTTGCCTTCTCCACATATCCATTTTGTGTCTCTCCCATCAAATTCTTCGCACATATTCACCGTGTACTCCGTGTCTTTTTCAAACACCACTGTCTCCATTGTGTCCTCTTCATTTTCCTTTGTTTTTTTCTTCTGTTGGGCTCGTCTCTTCTTTTTAGGAATCCCAAGTTTTGCTTTCATTTCTTGTCAAATTCTTTCCATCTTCTTCTCCTGAGCTCGTCTCATCTTTTGAGGAATCCCAGGTTTTTTTTTCTTTGATCTTTTTCTGACCTTTTCCCCTCTTTCTTCCTTTTCCTTTCTTTGTCACCAGGTTCATTTCCACCGTTTGTTCTTTCTCTGATTCGTCCGTAATTTGTTTCTCTTGTTCCTTATCCTGTTCTTCTTCTTTTTCCTTTGTTATTTTCATCGTATTGGTTTTGAAGTCGATCACTACATGTTTTTCCGTTAATTCGTCAACGCCTACAATCATGTCATGTGACATATTCGGCATTATTACACATTGAAGTGCATACATATTTTTTTTCAATCGTACCATTACTCGTATACCTTCATTTATTGTTGCCAATGTCCGTTTATTTGCGCCCACTAAATTCACCCTAGGTATTTTATAAATTAGACTTGTTAAATTTACTTCTTCGATTAATTTTCTGTTGACCAGTGTTATTTCAGAGCCTGTGTCTATCATAATTTTAATTGGTTTCTCATTTATAAATCCATCCACAAATTTTAAATTAACTCCATTTCTCTTTTCATTGTTTCCTGCCAGTTTAATAAATTCCTTGGGGTGACAAAAAATTCCTGTTTGTTTCTTCGTTTTTAGTGAGCGCCTTCTTGAAAACACGCCTGTTGTTCTTCTGTGTTTTCTCGCCCGTCATCTTCTCTCTCATATTCATTTTCTTCTCTTTGCATATTATTTATTTCTCTTCTGTTCTCTTTTGATCTATCATTCCCGTATCGGTTACCGCGAGATTCCTGTTCATTCCGTGGGTTATTGTATCTGTTTCCTTGGTATGGGCGGTTATTTCTACTCTGATTTTCCCGATCCCTGTTTTCATTCCATCTCTGGGTTCTGGGTTCATAATTCTCTCTTCCTTTCGGTCTATTTTCGTATCCCCGTCTAGGTATGAATTCTCGTCTTGGATAATCTCTTCTAAAATTTTGACCTCTATCTCTATATTCTTGGTTTTCTCTTTGTCTATAATTTTCTTGCGGTCTTCTTTCTCTTCTTTCATGCCTACGTGATTCTCTCATTTGCAAAAATTGACATAAGCTGTCAATGTCCTTGTAATTTTGGAGATTTATGTGGTCTTCCAAGGTATCTTCAAAGTGTCGCGATATCAACTCTACCAATTGTTCTGATGAATAATTATATTGCAAATGTTTTGCATTATTATAGAGTTGTAATGCGTACATCGTTTCTGATACGCCCATCCTCTCATGGTATTTTCCATTTTGTAACTCTTTATTTACTTGTAGTTGCTGGATTTTTCCCCAGAAATAATTTAAGAATCTTCTCTCAAAATCTTGCCAATTGTCAAATTCTTCTTCCTTGCTGACAAACCAAAGATTTGCCTCTTCTTTGAGATGGTTTCGGATGGTTTCCTTTGCTGTTGCAAACGGTCCTATGTATGTGACTTTTTTCTTTAGGTTATTTATAAAAGGCACTGGGTGTAGTTTCCTTATATCCCCGCCAAATCGTACTTTAACGTCTTCTGTGCTATGTACGATAACTTCCTTTCTTTCTACTCCTCTTATCTCCATCTCTGCAATTTGTTTTTCATTTTGCTTAAGTTTCCTTTCCATTTCTTTCCTGACTTCTTGTAGCGCATTTTCAAATTTTATTTCTATCTGTTCTAATTCCCTTTCTTGCATACTCTGAATATCCTTCATTTTAGTTTCGATTTCTTCTCTCTGCAATTCTAGTTTCCTCTCTGTTTCTTCCCTACTTCTTTCTAAACAGACTTTTATTTCGTTTTCATATTTGTCCATACGCGTTTCCATTTTTTGTTCCATTTTTCTTTGGTTTTCTTCCAATTTGTCCAATTTTTGTTCCGTTCTTTGTTGTGATTCATCCAATTTTTGTTCCGTTCTTTGTTGTGATTCATCCATCTTCTGTGATTGGAGTTGCATCATTTGTATTAATTTTTCTATTCCCGATTCTTGTTTTTCTGTCTCCATTACTGTTGTGTCTAATACGTCTTCCTGGTCTGAATATTCTTCCTGTTCTGATTTATCTTCTTGTTTTTTGTTCTCTTTGCTCTTGTTTCTTGTGTTTGGCATTTATTCTGTTTTTATCCCCGCCAAATATAAAATTCTACTGGTCTGTTGCAACAACCGGGACTTTTCTTGTTCAAATATAATAACTCTTGAGTACGAGTATCAAATTTCAATATCCCACAAATAAATCAAATGGTAAAATATCAAATGTCAAATTCAATCAAATAAATCACGTATGGTAAAATTATCAAATGTAAATATCACACAAATAAATCAATTATGGTAACCTATAAATTGTCAATATCACGAATAAATCAATTATGGTAAATTGTATCTTAAAAAAAATATATAAATCTTTATGTCCTCAAATTTTACATAATATTTCACTTTATCCACGGCATATAAACTTTCAAATATCTGCTCGTCTACTCCTATCCTTTCAAATTTGCCAACTAGAAATATTTTTCAAAGCTTTACACGTTGGGGGCCATTTTGTTATGCTATTTAAATTGTATTCTATTGCTTATTTAGAAAAGATCCTGTCTATATTTATTAAATGATCTAATCTCCAATTAATTACACTAAATCAGCATTAATTAATTACAATCTCAGGCTATTTAACTTGTACTATTTACCTTTGATCGTGGATTCAAAATATTTTCCAATTGGCTTCCTAATTGGGATAGGTAATATGACCTGAATAAAATACACAGAATTTCAACTGAAGTATATGTGAGATGTCCTTTATTTTAATGAAATTTTATATAACAATCAATCCTGTAATATTTGCAATATAATACTTTAAATATATGAGAAGTTGTTTTCTATCATGGACCCAAATGTTATTTTACATTGATTTTTGATATGTGTTATAACTAAGCTCTCTTTATAACTTTTTTTCTTTAAATGATCGCAAAATTAACTGTCTCTATTATTTATTCCATTTATTTAATTAATAAATGAAAACCACACTCCTGCTCTAATGAAAATTGACTGACCTTTCGTTGTCTGCCGTTGCAATTCTATGGCCACGCCATAAAAAAAAACCCTTTCTCTGCTTCTGCTCCTATTTTGGTCCAGAAAACGTACACCTTTCTCCTATCTGTCCTTGTATCTGCAACCCAACAACTCGTGTAATTCTGTGCAGCCTCCTTTTGAACCAATCTCCGCGCCTGTTTATAACTTCAAATGTTTCCGGCTTCGTCTGATATTAATATTCTTATACCCTTTGGTTTTTCTATCTCTCTGTACCCCGTTCCTCACACTGATCGGCTTTTACACAGCAAATAAACACACCCGGTAAATTATGTCTTCGGGACTTCAAACAAACACAAACCACAAAGCTCCTTCCTTCTTGGGCGACGAAAACTGACTAACTCCTTTCCTCTCTCCTATCTCATAGCCAAAACCACCCCTCCTTGCATTCAAAAATTGACCAATAAAAATCTTCTACCTCTGTGACGTATATCGTTATCAACCAACTCTCTCTATTAAAACGTCATTCGGGTAATTCCAGAAAACAACATTCTTTAATTATTCTAACTAAATCTATCTGCTTTACAAATATTTCTTACTAATAGCTACAAACGATACCTGTTTCTCAATTCAATGTCTTTTGTTAATAAACTTTTACCGATATAATCTTTCGGGGGAAAAACCACCGCACATCCCGGTCTATTGTTTAAACACTTTGTATATACACTTTTATTACGGGTAAATCCATTTCACAATAACCGACTTATTTAAATTTCTTATCGATAATATTTGAAAGTCTTGTCTCTGAGGCCTAATGAACAATTCTTTGAACAACTTAAAATACATATTTTGTCTTATACAGGATGTTTGAAAATTTATATGCCCGTGTCATTATGAAATATCAATAATTTTAATTTTTATTTAAGTAATAAAATTTGTATATCGGTTTTTTATTGCTAACAGACATTCAAAAGTACAACAATATATATATATATATATATATATATATATATATATATATAAATATATATAGATATATATATATATATATATATATATATATTATATATATATATATAATATATATATATATATATATATATATATATATATATATATATATATATATATATATATAAGGCAAGGTAGTCCACAATTATTTTTTTTACTAGTTTGGAAAAAATATGTAAATACTCTTGGATATGGTAGTCAATAAAAATAGAGCTTTGCTAAGGCGTACTATTTATTCTGAATCCAAGCTTTCGGTGGTTTTTTGTCACCTTTATCAAGATCTACAAAGAAAATTACTATGTTGTAACAATTTGAATGATGCAATAAAAAAGTTATAAAAACTTACCCGAATGTAAGATTTGTGGCATAAACAACAACGTTAAATAACATGATATGTACTGAATTGCAACTAACCGTTAAAATGGTACTGTTTAAAAAGACACTTAAAAATTAATACATATGTTAAAAAGTTAAAAAACACCAAATGAAGGACATGTTGAAACAGTCGTCGTTGCAAACTTGATTTCAGTCACATTTCACGAGCAGAAAGAGAAAGTGGGAGGACAATAATTATTGTTTACATAGTTCGAAGAAAATACAAAAAACGACTTTCAAAATAATGTCTAACAAAATACCGTTTATAAATTTTGAGTACTACCAACTATATTACCAACTTGAAATTAAGAGGGAAATTAAAAATATTAATTATAAAATAAACAATAAAAAGAAAACAGTATTTAGTAAATAGCTTTAGAAAAATCAAAACTGAATTCATAACTGAAATTTGATAAAAAAAAATTAGCAATTAAAAAAGAAATTAAAAAAACAATTTATACAAAAAGAAAACTCTGAGATGCAAAATAACTTAGTCAAAAGTCAATATAAAATTGTAAATTTTGCTAAGATTCTGGATCTCAGATCTTTTATTCAGATCGTTGTTGTTATTATCACTCTTGCTGATATGTGCCATCTCTAAGAAAGTTCTCTTAAATTCATTTTTCTCTCTGGCTAATATTTTTACATCGTTGAAATCCATCTTATGGTCTAGATCAACATTACGCTCTGCCAAAGCACAAGTAGGTTTGTTTAATCTACAGTCACTCTTATGTGAAATGATACGACTAGACAAATTCCTTCCAGTTTTACCAATACGACATAATTACAAAGTATTGGTGAAATAGTGGAACCCATTTGAAGTACCAAAGACTTATTTGTAGTAACAATTATTAAAAATAAAAACATTAGAGCCAAAAACAAAAGAAATGATTTTTTTGATATTAGCTAAGTTAAGAGTTGTGTGCACTGTTTCTCACACTAACCAAGATTGTGTGTAATCGCAAATTAGTAAACAAATACATTACATCAAAACTAACGAGTTTATAGTCGATAGGTAATTTTAAATTATTAACAAAAGAACTGAAACCGAAAGAGTCCTGAATGTAAAACTCATTATTATTACTGTACGTTTCTGTGAGAATATTAGTTAAAAAACTTGCTATGGGGCCATTAGGTGTACCTATTGAGAACACTATTAGTCTCATAGACAGAGTAGGTTTATGAATTTTTGGGAGAGCATAAATTCTAGAAGCAATTGAATTGTAAATTTTTAAAGCTTTCCAAACTGATTGATCTATTTGATTCTCTTTTACCAAATCAGAAACTAGTTTATTAGCCTCAATCGAAGCGTTAGAAATTTGGTAATTGCCGGGTCTACACAAAATAATAATTGTATTCATAACTATCAGTTCTTCTATTTGACACATCTGAATAAGTCTTTTACCACGCTCATTTCGCTCTCCCAATCCATACATTACAACACAACTTTCCACACTTCCTCTACCCACTTTGGCATTGAAGTCACCCATTAGTATCAGAACTTCACGTTTTTTTGTTATTTTCATTATTGTTTCCAATTGCTTATAAAAGTCTTCTATTTTTTGTTCCTCCTTGTCAGCTGTTGGTGTATATACTTGAATAACATTCATTTTTGCCATACTGGTGTTAATTTGTAGCATTATAATGCGATTCGAAAGTGGGGTGAAACCAAGTAAGCATTTATCTATTTCCTTGCTTACCATTCTGACCACACCGTATCGGTTTATTCTATCAGAATATCCACTATAATATATAGTTCCGTTTCTAATCCATTGTTTTCCGGACCCTGGCCATTGTATATCACTTATTCTTAGAATTTAGATATTTATTCTTTCTATTTCTATCCCAGTATTATATACTTTACCGGATTGTAGTAAGCTTTGTAGGTTCCATGTTGCAATTTTCATATTTCCTCTTGTAATATTTTTTAAAAGTGTTCTATTATTTACATCACAAGAATTTCGCTGGCTTACGACCTGGGAAGTCCTGTGGCTATTTCTACAGGAAGTCCTGAGGTATTTAAATTTTCAACAGGAAGATGGATAAATTAGATTTAGGAACTAAGCTACGAAGTATAATCACTTGGTCACATAAATCTTACTCCCATATATCAAACACTTTTAACATCCTTCGAAAAGTATCATATCTTCGATAATACAAGGAATAAAATGTTTAAAATATTTTGAGATTGATCTAAAAAGAATAAAAACTTCTGCCTAACCACAAATGATATTTAACTTATCCGCTACTATACCTAATAACACAATTAAAAAACACTTGAAAACTATCTGTACAAAATCGGCTTCAATATGACGTTTCAACGGGTAGGGGTGCAAGACTCCGAATAAAGCCACGTGTTTAGCTTTAAGAACAAATGGTCCTAAGTCCTTGAAAAATACATCAATTCCTGACTTACTATAAAGGTATTATATAATACATCATATCGACTGTACATTTCTAGAAATTTGTTCAATATACTGTACTTTCTCATCATCACTAAATAGCCCCATTAATCAAATGGAAACTAATTATCACATGAATATACATAACTTTTTCAATACTAATCAAACTATCAGAAAATTAGTGTCTATAAGCAGCTGTATAAACAAACACAAATTAATAACAAAAATTTACGAAAATGTATCAGGAACCCAACTTTTAGCTCAATACGCTTGACCTAGCGGTGCTCTAATTTCTTTAGCCAGTCTGAAAAATACGTTTTCTCGAGGACTGCACAGTAGGCTTTCGTGGCGACGACAACCTTTTTATTTGAACAAAAAGAAGTCGCATGGGGCAAATCTGGACCATACAGTTGATTAAGTAACAGTACGTAACCCAATTGGAATAATTTCGCCATGGTGAACTAGGAGGAGGCTATGCGTTGTGATGGTAAAAGAGCACTTTTTCTTTGTCAAATGGGCCATTGTCTGTAATTCTGTAACAATAGGCATAATAATTTGGCGTAGTAGGGCTTTCTGACCATATTATCCTTTTTCAGATAGTCGATGTGGGTCACCCCTTTTGAATCCCAGAAAATGGTGGTCATCACCTTTTCGGCCGATAGGACAGTCTTCACTTCGTGGTCACTGGTGGGTATTACTAGATCCATTTTTCGTTGACGGTTACGAAAAGACGTAGAAACTCATGAGGATTACGCTAAAATATAGTAAAACACTGCGCTACAGAGCAGTTGGGTCTAAAATTGTTGTCCAGTGTGCCCAAATGCGGCACTCATCGCGCGGACAGCTTTTCCTGACCAAAATTTTATATAGTTTCTAAAATATGTGGATATGTTTGCTTTCATACGTAGAAAAAATATAACTTCAAGTCAGATTTGGCTGAAATTTTTACTGTAGTCGTCTTTATAACAAGATTGTACTACAAGGTTTCTTTTGGGAAAATGGAGCTATCGGGTGGTGACGCTAAGTACCTACCAGACCGCCCTTTGTATCTTAGGCAACATGTGAAATATAGTCCTCACAATAAAAGTGACAAAATACTTCCGATATATTGATACTTTATCAAATAATAACCATATGCATTCAAACAATGACAATATTCCCGAAATACCAGTAGATATATATATATATATATATATATATATATATATATATATATATATATATATATATATATGATCTCAATTCTACTTACTTCAATCATAGCATAATAATCTAGAACACAAAAATTAGTGGAGTCTTCAAATATAAAATTCACAATAATATGCAACCTCTATTATAATTAACATGCACAAAAAAGAAAGTGAGTTGTTGGTTTCATAAAGATAATAAAGTTAAATAGTTACCTCTAGCCGGTAGTCGTTGAAGACACTACTAGATACATAGAAGAGCAGTGAAACGAAATGAAATATTACGACAATTTTGCACGAATATCTAAAGTCAAAAAAAGAATAAAAGCCAGAATGGATGACAAATAAAATATTGCAGAGGGTGGAGGAGCGAAGATAATTAAATGGTAGAAATGACAACGAATACAAAAAGATACATAAGACTATACTAAAGCAGATAAAATGAGCAAAAGTAGGATGGCTGACAGAAAAATGTATGGAAGTTGAAATACTACAGCGCAAACATGAGGATTTCCATATGCACAAAAAAATAAAAGAAGTACACACTACCAAAAAACAACGTAATAGGCATAGTTGTGACTACCATTAAAGATAAATTACAAAGATGGGAAGAATATATATGCAGGAATTATTTGAACCTGGACCTAATGAAGTGCATGGTAAAATCTTAAAGCTACTAGAGTCACACCAAATCATAGCTCTTACGAAGCTATTCAACAACATCTACGAGACTGGTTACTTACGAAAAGACTGGCTACTATCAGTATTCATTCCACTTTCTCAAAAAGCCAACGCTAGTAAATGTGGAGAACATAGATTATTTAGTTTGATAAGCCATGTACTTAAAGTACTCCTTACTATCATTCACTTGTGCATATATACCAAAATAGACGAACACCTGAGTGAAGTTCAATTTGGATACAGAGCAGAACTCGGAACGAAGGAAACACTTTTTAGTTTACAAGTTTTAATACAGAGAGCCAGGGATTTCAACTGCAATGTGTATGCATTTTCATTGATTCCGAGAAGGCATTTGATAGAGTTACACATATGAAACTAATCGATATCCTAAAAACATCAGGAGTCGATGGTAAGGATATGAGACTGATCTAAAACTTATATTTCCAACAAAAGGCAATAGTACGATTCGAAAATAAACTGTCCGAGATCTTTACAGTCCAAAAAGGAGTTAGACAGGGTTGCATATTGTCACCGGCATTATTTAACATATACTTTAAAAACATGTTTATAGAGGCCTTGGATGAAGCAGAAGATTAGATTGCTGTAAATGGCCAACTTTTAAACAACAATAGACATGCATACGATACAGTGTTGATGGCAGATAGTGTGCAGGGGTTCCAAAGGATGATGAATAACATTGTAGAAGCATGTAATTAGGTATTAGGCATCAATATGGCCTAAAACCTCATTGCAAAAAGACAAAAATAGTGATCATTAGTAAAAACACCGGCATAAACGCCCAAATTACAAAAAAACGATACACCGTTAGAAAGGATATGATAGCTGCAATATTAAGGATACTTGGGATCACAGCTACAAAATAAAAACTGGTATTGAAAAAGCCAGAAGCTCTTTCAACAGCCTGAGGAAGATTCCCTGCAACTTATCTTTAAGTATCAATATACGCATAAGAATTCTTAGATGTTACGTCTTTAGTGCCCTCCTCTATGGAGTAGAAGGCTGGAGCCTTATAGAAAATGCCATAAAATTTTAAATGTAGTGCTACCGACGTATATAGAGGGTTTCATATATACACTACATAAGTAACATAACTATTCTCCAGAGTCTAAGAAAAAACAAAGAAGTTATTAATACCATAAAAAAACAGAAAATTGGCTTACTTCGGCCACATCATGCGTAATGATAAATACCGACTTCTACAGTTGATTCTATAGGGCAATATTGAGAGTAAGAGAGGCCCTGGACGTAGACGTATATCCTGGCAGGCCAATCTTAGGAAATGGACTTGTCTAACGTCAACTGATGTATTTCGAGCTGCTTTGAATTAAATACGATGGATTATAGTGGTTACCTACAACATCTCTAGAAGATAGGCACATTTAAAAGAAAAAGCCGGTCCTTGATGATGTACATGTATATTATTATATATGTATACATATTGAACGAATTTAAAACGGATGATACAATTTAATATATGTCTGTTTGAACTGCATTTGAAATAGAGGACCAATATAAAACTTGGACAAAAATAAATCCATACCCGGTGTTAGACATTGTATAAAATATCGTTCAACTACCGTCTCTTTTTAGAACGCACCATAGTCTAGAGCGCAGCTTAAAGTCAATGTTGCCAATCGCCGTGTAATAATCCGATTTGAGAATCTTTTGAGAGTTATAATCTTCTTCGTATCTTTAAATAAATCGGATATTTGCCTATATTTTTCATTGTATTTACCAATCTAAAACAGACTAATAACAAAAATAAACTTCATGGTTTGTAGTTCTTATTTCAGAAGTTTGTAGTTATTTTAGAAACATCTAGTGGAATGATATTGGCAACACCGCTTAAAATCTCCATCTTTGATAAACGAAAGAGGGGCTTGCCTAAAGGCGGCCACTCACGATACAACGGCGTTGTTCAACTTCGTTTTTAACTAAACACTTGCTTTCATCGTATTATAGAAAATCATAATGGCTTGATTTAGCGAGAATTTTTTTAAAAAAGTTTTTTAAATTATATAAAAAACAAGAATGCTATAGGAAATAAATGGTAAAACGTATCACGATAAAAACGCCCGAAAACAGGTAATGGACATTCTAGTTTTAAAGTTCCAAGAAGTAAACAAAGATGCGAATGACGTAAGAAAAAAAATTAACAATTTTAGATCATCCTATAGAAGAGAATTAAAATTAGCAGTGCAGTCCAGTAAATTGGGTGCATGGGCAGACGAGATTTATTTTGTACCAAAATCTTGGATTCTTTGCACCAGAATCTATACACAAAGAATTTATACACAAAGTAAGACACGCTAAAATGATTGTTTGATTTGACATGGTCGAGAACCGAACAAATACTGTGGCGCAGTATAGTGTGTGGGCGCACCAGATATACCAACAAATTAAACAACGCCTCTGTCCGATTATGTCGAACGACACCGCTGTAACGTGAGTGGCCGGCTTTAGGAAGCGATAGGTGGTTTGACAACCTATGAATGAGTTATTGAATTAGTTCAGAATCCAGCAGCCCGCTGAAGTATTTAATTTTTATAATATAACTATTTGACAACCTTATGTTGGCCAACCACCTACAACAGAATTGAGCCGAAATACATAATATTTCGTATCTTCCGAATTTATTTCGTTCAATCTGTATAATCGTAAATTCATACAGGATCATAGTCAAACAAATTACATGACATCACTATATCCTTACGACGGAGAAAAGATTGAGGAGGAGGATATGATCATAAACACGTTAGGTAACCATTTAACTGAACAAAATGTTATTTGTGTCAACACCGTTTAGATTGGTGCGGCATCTACGATTCGTTACGTTTAGACTCTAACACAAAGTGAAGAAGAAAAGTGTAATCAAACCTCGTAAGTAAAGCCACATCAAGTTATAATAAACTCATGTCGTTTTAAAAATACTAACGCGTTCAAGCTTTATAGCAGTATAATGCAAAAACTGTTTAGAATTATTATTTTGTTATTAAAAGTAAATTAGTTGACTGTCGTACTAAGTATTAGAAGTACTTAAAACCGTGTTAAACTTAGAGTAATACAACTTCTCAAAATGTAACTGTGCCTGAGTGCCAAAGAAACTAAAATCTTCCGGAGACAAATCGACACCACTGCTCTAAACGAAATTCGATAGAAATCACCCGATAAGGTTTAATTTATCTATCGTCAGGAGAATCGCAACAGAGCAAAAATTTTAATGGCCTTGCTATATTTCATAGATTTTGAATTCTTACACCATTTAACTTTGTGTCGGCTTTCCTGTCAGGTGTAAAAAGAACAGATATATATTACTTTAATATATTTCTCTGTGTATTTGAAAATCAATAAGTAAATGTTATGTATATATATTTTGAGTACATAATAAATCATGGTTTCAAATATTTTTGTTACATTAAAAAATAAAGTTAAGGACATTGGAGATAATAATTTAAACATATATTTTTTTAAATAACACTACTTACTACTTACTACACTAATATTTAATAATTAAAGTGTTGTAGGCTTTACAATAGCCAACGGCCCATCAAGGTTAACCCTGTTTGTTGCGTAATAAATTAAGGATACTCTGGTCGCGTTGGTTCCTAAGACTGGTTTTGCTGGGTAAAGAAATTGTGTAATTACTGACTATAGGTTAATTTTTAGATAAAAAATTATAGAACTACATATTTTAAACCAGATTTGTATAGAGTCAAAATATACCCATACAAGGAACAAACACAATGCAAAGAAGGTGTTGCTCTATAAATGAGTAGTAAAAAAAATACAAAACACATTGCTGTAGCATACTACTAAAAAACGTAGTACTAAGATAGACAAAATTATTTACAGGCCTTACATATGCCAAATAAGTGTTTTATCACTTAGAAAAACACTGCAATATTCGCATCTATATTTTGTTTTTTGGTTTTTCAGAGATTCACAAAATGTGCATCTTCCAATTTGCACTTTTGCAACTGGAGCTTCCGTAGTTTCTTTGGTTTATTAATTCGTTTAGACGTAGCCGCATATGTCTTGGAATATATGGCGAATTGGACCTTTTTAGCATATATTATGACTGTCATCATTATCATCAGTAGCTCGACAACCGTTTTTGGGTCCTCGCTTGTTCTAGGCTTTTCCGCCATTCTGTTTTGTTCCTTACTCTGTTTTTCCAGTTGGTAGTCTTAAGTGTTTTCAGATCTTGTTCCACTTGTTCCATGTATCTAAGTTTGCGTCTTCCCTTTGACCTTCTCCCTACTGGTGTTTGCCTTATTATATGTTTTGGTGTTTCAGTCTCCAACATCCGTTCGACATTGCCCATCCAGCGTAGACGTACGATAGTTATGAACATTCTTAAAGATACTTTTGACAAGGTGAACAACTATAATGCAAAGGATACATTTCCATTTGTTAATGATATCAGAAAGTTCATTTTACCAAAAGATTATGTTTTAATTTCGTAAGATGTCATATCGTTATTTACTAACATACCAATAGATCTGGTCAGTAATATAATACAGTCAAAATGGAATCTCATCCAAAATTATACAACAATTTCCAAGGATAGTTTTTTAACACTTCTGAACTATGTTTTTGAGAACACTTATTTTAGCTTTAATGATAAATTCTATCGACAAATATTTGAAGAACCTATGGGTAGTCCACTCAGCCCCATAATAGCAACCATTATTTTGGACCATTTGCTGGATGTTCTGTTCCTACTTCACAAATTCAAAATACCTTAAACATTTTCAATAACTTTAACAAACATATCCAATTTAAAATTTAATGGGAAAAACCTGACTTGTTCTGATTGCGATGCCTCCTACATTGGCAGGACTTTTAGGTCACTTTCAACTAGATCTGCAGAACACTCTAAAAGAGATAATACATCAGCTCTCTCCCATCACCTTAAAGTCAACAATCATCATTTTAGTATCCCTGATGGTATCAAATTAATTCATAATATCCAAGATAAAAATACTTTACGTCTAGACCTGTATGAGGACCTTGAGATATCCAGAGACATGAGGACTAGCCCCAATTGTGTTAACCAATTGTGTTAACCGCCATACTACCCTCAATAGACCTTTTACTCCTATACACCGACAATTATTCTCTTAATTTTAATCTAGTCATTACATCTAAATCTCATCTACTTATCTCCTGTGTTTTTTTTCCCAACCACCCTACTAGCATCTAATTATTTTTCAACTTCCTTATTAATCACCCACTAACTTATACCATACCCAACAATTCTCCACCCCCACCCCCCTCACTTTCAGTTTTTCTATTCATTATACTACTTCCTCTTATACTATCAATTTCACTCTTTCTATCCATTATATTACCTCCTTTGATAACATCTTATCCCTTGACAGTTTCTTTCTTTTCTTTTTGTCATCCTCTTGCATTTCTTTTTTGACTCTTCTTCTGAATTTTTTCACACCTTCTTTCCTCATGTCTCTCATTTCTTGGGGTCTCCTTACTTTTCTGGTTACCTTTTTTCAATACTATTCGTCATTATTAACTTCAATCATTAACTTTAAACTTAAATTCCACAACCACAATCTTACTCCAACAGCCATCAACACACATCCGACATTTCAGTCTGTGGACCCCACTACCACTTATAATTCACATTTCACTCAATCAACTCAATTATGCAGTCAATTTAATCTTCTTACAGCCAACCCTACATATAGTCTCTATTATTAAAAAAAAATTTCTCTAATACATATTCACACACATCTAACAGGTTACATTTTCTCTCCTACATTAATTTTCATTCACTCATTATCAGCTTCATATATATGTGTATATATGTGTATGTGTATGTATGTTCATTTTACATACTACACAATAAAGTGATGTCCATATTAATACTAACTATCATTTCTACAATACAATAACAGCTAGAATATCATATTCTGTTACCCTATCTCATATAACTTTCAATAGAATATTCATTTGACTAATTAAAATAAAAAAAATTTTAAACTATCAGATAATTACACAGGTCTTTTACCATTACTAGGCAACCACCTTTACACAATATAAATATAATTTTCACTTCCATCCCATTGGATTTTAACTTAATTGTTCAGTTATAATAATTTTATACACTTCATATACTAGCATTTGTACAGTATCACACCAATACCTTTCTTCTTCTACCTCTATCATTTTATCATCACTTATGATGTTATAAATTTCAACCTTATATATTAATCCCAATAAATTGACAGTTCTTTTTCAATAATAGAGATTCACTGATCTAGGCAATAAATTTTAAACAATAAATTTTATCATTTAAATAAATTTAATTGTTACAGTCAGGTTTATTAATAAGATATTAGTCATTACTACAATTAAACAAAGTTTATAACTTCACAAACAAAAATTACATCAATTTCGGAACATACTGACATCCTGTCAGGTTTAGCTGTAGTTAAATTATCTCCTGTGACATCAGCCATTTGGTCTGTGTCGTCGTTTCAACTGACAAGTACCACGTGCAAGTATTAAGAGCTTAAGAGACATGTAGTCCCTAAAGTAAATTTTAATTTAAAACCAATTCCATTGTCATCGACCTAGAATCTCAACATTATTAAATGTAAAATGTGATAAATTTTTAAACCAACACATGGAAGTCTTATAGACACCATATTGCTAGCACCAAATACCAAAGGCACTGAAGATGATCTTTACAGATTAAAAACGTTCTGCCATAATTTTAAATGTTCACGACACTTTTTTAAAAAAAGTTTTTAAGTACTTGTATGTTTTTATACCAAAATACACAATTGTGAAGTGTTTTAACTTCTGTGTTTTTTTATATCCAATTTACTTTAGAGATTGAAAATTATTGTTCGATATCATTTCTGGACACCAAATTAATAAGAACTGAACAAAACAAAATATTGGTAGATTGGTATCAAAAGCCAACACACTCTGGAAGATATTTAAACTGTTTTTTAAATCATCCTACCCATCAAAAGTTTAGTACAGTCATTGCAATGAACAATAGGGTAAGGCATATTGGTGATGATAAATTCATAAACAAAAATTTAAATTTGCTGTTAAACATCTTTCAGAATAGTGGAGAACCAAAACATATCCTTAAAAAATTGATATTTAACTCACGATAAGTGAGTAGACTAGACTAGAGTAGAGTAGAAGTAACTAAGATATTTTTTACGGTCCTACTGATATCGGAACAGTACAGGCAATACAAAATATAAGAAACTACCATTAATAAAACAGTTGACAGCTTCTGTGACTAGTTTATCTAAACAATTTACCAAACATTAAAATTGTCCAATATAATTTATTAGAAAACCGAAAACTGTTTTCTAAAGTAAAAGACCAACTGTAAATAAAACTAATGTTTTCTACAAACTGCCTTGTTTGGATTGCCAGAGCTGTTATGTTGGCCAAACTTCTTAATGACTAAAACAAAGGGTCACACAACAAACTCAGCGAAATAAAGAGAATTAAAAGAAAAAAAGAGTTTTTTTTTAAATTACAGACCGCATACCCGATACAAGAAGACAATAAATTGTTATATATATATATATATATATATATATATATATATATATATATATATATATATATATATATATATATATATATCGGAAAAAGGAGTACGACCGTCAATCCAATATATATAAGGATCACTCAGACGAGTGGTGGGTTCTTATATCGGTCTCTAGGTGGAGAAATAAAAGACAAAGTTGATAGGCTACTTTATCTATTTTGAAGACGTTTCGCTTTCGAGTTTTGAAAGCATCATCAGTTCATCTAAAACAGTACAATATGAGAACCACACAATCATGGAAACGATGTTAATTGTTACCTTAAAAAGACATGTAGCAGTCAATGTTATTAACAATAATGTGAATGAAACTAAATGGACATAATACGCTGATTTCGTATAAACAATTAAGTGACTAAGAACATATATGAACTTATAAAATTAGCACAGCAAATGACCATGTGGTCTAAAGTATATTGTATATTGAACCTTGGGCTGTTGGAAATTAATGGGTCGTTAACCACCTGTGGCTGTTTAACTAGCCATAATGATTAACGTTATTACATACATATGAGCTTGAATGAAAATCTCCTGTTTGTAAATCTGGGCTGATTAGTGAGGGGAGTTGCTATTACACTACCAATTTCTTTCACTGTTTTGTCTTTTACAACCGGGTAGTCATCCAAACTCATTTAAACTTAAATTGACCGCCCAATTATTTGGGTTGTTACCTACACCTTGTTGATCTGTCAAAAGTATTTTTGACCTCAAGGTTGGCTGTCTTTTCGCGGTTTAGTTCGTTCCTGTTCATCTAACGCCATTTTCCCGGCGACACTTGTAGGGCTTTGATCGGTAACTTCATTTACACTACTTTTATAATTTTATTAATATCACTTATAATGCTACCTAAAGTTAAAATCAAAGCTTAATATTCATAAAATAGTTGGAAGTTATCTATGATTTTCTTGGTTCTTTCTCACTAATTAATATTAAATAACATTTAATTTACTTTAGACCACATGGTCATTTGCTGTGCTAATTTTATAAGTTCATATATGTTGTTAGTCACTTAATTGTTTATACGAAATCAGCGTATTATGTCCATTTACTTAGTTTCATTCACATTATTGTTAATAACATTGACTGCTACATGTCTTTTTAAGGTAACAATTAACATCGTTGCCATGATTGTGTGGTTCTCATATTGTACTTTTTTAGATGAACTGATGATGCTTTCAAAACTCGAAAGCGAAACGTCTTCAAAATAGATAAAGTAGCCTATCAACTTTGTCTTTTATTTCTCCACCTAGAGACCGATATAAGAACCCACCACTCGTCTGAGTGATCCTTATATATATATATATATATATATATATATATATATATATATATATATATATATATATATATATATATATATATATACATATATACATATATTTTAATACAAAACAGTTACTGCTTAAATTATCCACCTTTAAAAATTATACAGCGGTAACAATGCCCGACACACATTATATATCAGAGGGAAATGACTACAAAATTATTCATGGATGTTTCTATCTCTCCAAATTTTCGCTTCTATAAACAGAGTTTTCGTGCAATGTTATGTAAATAAACTAGTAAAAAATTAAAATAAAGCGTATAAATCGCAAGCGGTATGAATTTTAGTCATAAAATAGTCCATAAATTTTAATGGTTTCTAGCGTTAAGCAAAAAGTGACGTACTTTTTTTACTAAAGGTATAAAAATGTCAAAATAGACTTTGGTAGATACATACATATACATATAAATAATAAATAAATATATATACATACATATATATATATATATATATATATATATATATATATAATATATATAATTTATATTATATTACATATATATATATATATATATATATATATATATATATATATATATATATATATATATGTATATATATATGTATATATATATATTTATATATATATATATATATATATATATATATATATATATATATATATATATATATATACATATATATATATATATATATATATATATATATATATATATATATATATATCGCAACAAGGACTACGACCGTCTATCCAATATATAATAAGGATCACTCAGACGAGTGGTGGGTTCAAATATCGGTCTACTAGGTGGAGAAATAAAAGACAAAGTTGATACTAATTCATCTATTTTGAAGACGTTTCGCCATCGAATTCTGATAGCATCATCAGTTCATCTAAAAATTTGACAATATGAGAACCACACATTCATGAAGAAGATGTTACATAGTTACCTTAAAAAGACATGTAGTTGTCAATGGTATTAAAAAGTTAGTATAAAAACTGAAATAAATGGACATCATATGGTGATATTGTATAAACAATCAAATAACTAACAACATTTAGAGACTTAGTAAAAATTAGCAAAGCAACAGAACACGTGGTCTAATCTACATATAATATTTTATATAATATTAACTAGTGAAAAATAACTAAGAAAATCATCGATTCACTTCCAACTATGCAAGAATTATTTTATGACTTCATCTTAACTTTTGGTAGCATTATTTAAGTTATCTACATTGAGATATAAAAAATATATATAAAAAATAATAAAGTGAATTACCACTGTATGCTTAGCACCTGTTGCTGTTGAAATGGCGTTAATTAAAAGATACCGATATATATATATTATATATATATATATATATATATATATATATATATATATATATATATATATATATTATATATATATATATATATATATATATATATATATATATATATATATATATACATGTATATATATATATATATATATATATATATATATATATATACATATATATATATATATACATATATATATATATATATATATATATATATATAATATATATATATATATACATTATTTTAGAGCAAAAGAAATAGAAATTTAAAGTTAATATTAAGATCTAATAGTGGATCATACTTAGGCCTACGTTCGTACGTTCGATCCGTGGCTAAGTAGTGTTGATAGTAACAATAAAGACAATTTTTATATCCAAAGAAACTAATTTCTGCCAATACTCCGATTAAAGTAATTTACGTGTATTGGGAAATAGAATAAAATTGAAATTATTCATTTTTTTTAGTCTTTTTGCTAGTAAAATACTTTATTTTTTTTTGGTTAATGGAGTGAAATTTAAAACACTTACCGTTCGATTTCCTAGGTTTCTGACTTTGCAGTTAAGATACGTTGTTTTTCCTACCAATGCTGTTACATTTTTGGATACACCGCTTTCGAAGTAAGGACCTCGGTCAATAATTAAAGGTTCTATTTCACTATCACTGTCCAACACACTATATTCGTTATAATGTCTCTTTATTCTGCTCCAACCTACAACAAAAATACAAGCAATTAAAACCAAATTATTTATTACTAGACGCGTATATTTAGGCTCATTATAAATAGTACGAATTATCACAATCTTGTTTCTGGAATACCGACAAAACTAAGAAACTAACGAAAAAGAAAAAGAATTGCTATTTTTCTGTTTGTCGAGAGTCAACATAATTTTTTGGTACGAATAAAAGAGTAAAAGTGGCGAATGGGGTCAAATATAACGCCCATTTGAAAATAATATCCAACAAGTCAAAGGTTTAAGATTTTAAATTTACTAGAAAGTGAATTACACAATTACAAAATTGTAGCAAACATGTTTATTACAGTATTTTGAAAGATTGGCTAAAACGTTTTATAGAAACAAAATAAACAAAAATTAATATGGAAAATTATATTGTAGAAAAAGATGTTTTGGAGCAATTCTAGTACCACACTGCTCCTAAAAGCAGAAAGCACAAAAAGTGTGGAGGGACAACAGTTTTTGACAAATTAAAGATAAACTTTTTATTTTTATCCCTATACGGCGTAGGCTCCCTTAACTACATTTTTCCATAAATGTTTATCTTACGTGATACCAATATCAAGTTTTAAAACTTTTTCTTCAAGAACTTTCTTGTGTCGGTTAGTAAACAAGAAAAAAGTTGAAGATGAGTTGTTTAAAACGTTCTAAACGTTTGGCATTCCTTTCCTTTCCTTTCCTAGCTTCCTTCGTAAATGTGTTGGTTGTTGCTCTGCAAACCTCAGAGTCTTCTAACAGTATTGCCACAAATTAGTCGCATTGCTTCTGTAGTGATCCTTTCTCAAGTTAATATGCTCTTTTTCTAACTTGGCTGCACCGTACTGAAGACGTCCAATAGACATAAATACGTATATATGGTTACCTTCCATCTTATACACATATTTTATTATATATTTTTTTTCTTTGATGCGAGCTATGCCGATGTTTTTTACCTTTATATTAAATACATACATATAGACATTTAATTATACGGCAGATTTTTAATAAAAGCAAAAAAGAAAATATTTTAATGACCCAATTGATAAAAATACATAAACTTCGATGGCTCTTTGGACATGTGTCAAAGAACTGTGTGGTGAAATGTGTCAAAGAACGTTTGGCATTCCTTTCCTTTCCTTTCCTAGCTTCCTTCGTAAATGTGTTGGTTGTTGCTCTGCAAACCTCAGAGTCTGCTAACAGTATTGCCACAAATTAGTCGCATTGCTTCTGTAGTGATCCTTTCTCAAGTTAATATGCTCTTTTTCTAACTTATCTGCACCGTACTGAAGACGTCCAATAGACATAAATACGTATATATGGTTACCTTCCATCTTATACACATATTTTATTATATATTTTTTTTCTTTGATGCGAGCTATGCCGATGTTTTTTACCTTTATTTTAAATACATACATATAGACATTTAATTATACGGCAGATTTTTAATAAAAGCAAAAAAGAAAATATTTTAATGACCCAATTGATAAAAATACATAAACTTCGATGGCTCTTTGGACATGTGTCAAAGAACTGTGTGGTGAAACAGTAGTTTACTCCCAAAATTCAAATATCTTCACGATTTCTTAGATGTTCACCACTTGAAGATTTTATACGATTGTCTAGTACAATCACAATAAGCCTATGGGATTATTGAATGGGGTGGAGTCTACAATGGTCACCTTAAAAATCTAAACGTTACACAAAATTGGATAATTAGAATGATATGTAGAAGAGGTATAAGATCTTTAGTGGACCAATTATTTACAGACAGTCATTTCATGGATATAAACCAGTTGTACTCCTAAAAATCGGTATTATATTTATACAGTAAAAAATCATTTCTAAATCGTATTCACCATACATATCACACCAGAAAAAGGAACTTAACGATATTAGTACCAAAAACAGGAAAAACCATTGGCCAACGTTGCATATTACACCAGAAATAGAAATTTAACGATATTAGTACTAAAAAAAGGAAAAACCATTGGCCAACGTTGCATTGATTTTTTGGGAACAAAAATGTTTATTTGCCTACCATCTATTATAAAAACAATACAAAACTATAAAAAAATTTAAAAAAAAAATTAAAAGAATGGATCGATGGTAATAGATATAAATTGCATGCATTGATAAACAATTATTAATGAGCTTAAATTTTAAAATAAATGATATATTTTTAAATTTTTATGTTTTCCTAATTGTAACTCATCAATGGTTTGTACGTTACTACCTTTCGATTTTTTTAACTGTAATTTGTGCGAATATATTAAAAAAAATTCAACCCTCACATACAAGTTGTAGTCCATGGGACACACAACTTCTGTGAGAAACCGGGTTTATTTAATTATTGTTCAAAATAGTTTTCGAAACGAATTCAGATTTCTGCTTTAATCTAAACCTGATAAAGATGTTAAAAGAGACATGGGGAATCTAAAATTTGCATTCCACGACATGTCTCAATCAACTAAGCAGAAATCCTTAGCGAATTGGTTTCTTGTACTCATACAGAGTAGATATGAATAGAATAAAATGAAAAATACAGTAAAGATTAAATTTCCCGTACAAAGCGTCTATGTATCTGTTTATACGCATTTCGGCCTAATAGGCCTCATCAGAACATAGGCGTTCTCAACGTGAAAAATAAATATTTTCTGTCTTTAAGAAGCAACATTATGTTTATGTCTTTTAGAAACTGCAATAAATCCGAAATATTTGTCGTAAGCGCATTTTTCAGGATTCCACTAATTCCTAATAATAAACTTTAATTTAACAAACTGTACTACTGTGTATGTCCTTCCATTAATAACCCTTGGTGGTTGATGTGGGTTTTGTATGTTTAAATAAAAAAAAGAAGCAATATTAAAATTGGACGCAATAGCGACATCTGGTAATAAATCCGTAAAATAGTTTTCGAATATTGCCTCGATATCGAAGCCATTTTACTGTTGCTTCTTAAAGACAGAAAAGATTTATTTTTCACGTTGAGAATGCCTATGAATAGCTGTTCTGAGGAGGCCTATTAGGCCGAAATGCGTATAAACAGATACATAGACGCTTTGTACGTGAAATCTAATCTTTACTGTCTTTTTCATATTGTTCAAAATATGTACATTTATATTGTACATATGCTTTCCATTCTCCACTATCTTCGTATTTGAATTTCCAGATTCCTGTACTTGGCGATTTTTTCGTTCTGTTTAACACGAAGATTTTTGTGGTTGGGTATCGCCACATCAATTATTGTTATTTGTCTCTTTAGTTTATTGAATAGTATGAGATCTGGTATATTATGTGCCACTGTTTGGTCTGTTAGCACAATGCAGTCCTAGTATGGCTTGTAGTTGTCATTCTCAAGTATACTTTCAGGAACTTATTAATAATATGGAAGACGGTTTGTTTGAAAAAGTCCCAGTTTGATAGTTATCTCTTAATGAAGGATCTTTCTTACTGAGTCGTGCTTGTTCCTTATACTCAGTTGCAGCAAATGCCTGACAGCCCCCAATACGATATTGGATGGTTTCCTGAGCTTGGCATCCATATCGGCATTTGTCATTTTCGACCTGAGGGTCTTTGACGATATATTTCAGGTAATTTTTGGTTGGTATAACCTGATCCTGAATGACCAGTAGTAAACCTTCTGTTTCAGGGAACATCTTTCCTGATGTCAGCCAATAGTTCGACGCTGTATTGTAGACATGGTCTTGACTGGCCTCATTGGGATATCGATCGTGCAGAGGTTTACCTATCCAGTTGCGCATTTTTTCGTCCTTAGTGAGGTGGTTTATGCACATTTCTGGTTCCCTTAGTTTGATTGGTGTTGTGTCATCTACTGAAGAGTAGATGTTTCCGACTGCACTTGAAAATAAGTTTTTAAATTAGTAATCTGTTTTTCTAATTACTCGCTTATATCTATAAGTCCTCTTCCTCCTAAATACCATAGTAATGTCCTTATTTCTACTGCACTTCGAGGATGGTGTTTTTGTGCCTTTGTGAGGAGTGTTCGTACTTTTCGCTGAAGATTTTCTATATCCGTTTTTGACCACTTAACAATACCAAATGAGTAGCTAAGCGCGGAACATGCGTAGGTGTTTAGTGCCTTAAACAAATAATTTTTACTGTTAAGGTGTGAACGAAGCAGCTGTTTTACCCTTGGTATAAACTCAGTTGTTATCTCAGTTTTCATTTTCTTGTGGTCAATATTTCGCGCTTGCTTTATTCCAAGGTATTTATTTACCATTTTCATCCATGGCCTCAATGTTTTGGCAGCCGTGTTGCATATGGAATTCGCCGGGCTGAAACTTTCCTTTGATTATATTTAAGATACAACACTTGTCAAGACCGAAGTGTACACTAATATCATTTGAGAAGTTTTCTACAGTTTTTAGCATCTCATCTAAGTGGTTTCGAGTGAAACCCATTAATTTTAAATCATACATATACAACAAGTGATTAAGCCTTGCCACAACAGTATTGTTATTTTTGATACTACAACTTGAGTCAGTGGAGTTCACTAGATAGTGGGTTCATCGCTAAACAGAACCAGAAAGGACTCAATATACTCCCCCTAAAAAAGGCCCCGGTTGATTGCAATATTTTCAGTTTCGATATTGTTTTTACCAGATATTTGGAGGTCAATTTTTGTCTTTCAATCTGACATTATATGTTTTAAAAAATCACTATGTTATTATCGACTTTATATATTTTTAATATATCTATAAGCGATTCATGCGGCACTGAATCAAACGCTTTCTTGTAGTCGATGAAAGCACTAAAGAAATTTCGTGTTTTGCTATACGCTGGGTTATAAATGACAGAGTCGATAATAAGTTGTTATTTGCAGCCCATGGAACCCTTAGCGCATCCTTTCTATTGAGGCTATGATATTGTTTAGAGCACAGTGTTGGTTGATACGCTGGGCTACACAGGATATGACCAATTTATACAGAGTTGGAAGACAAGTAATTGGGCGGTAGTTGGTTGGATCTTAGGTGTTATTTTGATCTTTGGGAATTAAATAAGTTGTTTTCTGGATTAGGAAAGATGGGATTTGATGCGGATTAAAAATAGTGTTATTAATTATTGTTGATAAGCACTCAATGATACTCCAGAACTTCTCAAGCCAGAAGTTCTGAACGCCATCTGGTCCAGGAGATTTCCAGTTACGAGGCTCTTTGATAATATTCGAAACTCCTTCAGTGGTGAAGGGTTCGTAGGGAGCGTTTGATTCAGTGCCGCATGAATCGCTTATAGATAAATTAAAAATATATAAAGTCGATAATAACATAGTGATCTTTTTAAAACATAATTAATAAAAATGAATAATAAAACATGAACGATGAACCCAATATCTACTGAACTCCACTGACTCAAGTTGTAGTATGATACAACATACTACAACTCATAATAATGTATCATTTAAAATTAATGGGTTTCACTTCACAAGTACGGAACTATACCAAGCCTTCATAGACCTCGAAAAAGCATTTGATAGAACCCCGCAAACTGAAATAGACAAAAGCCTAAGAAACAGAGTAGACGGCAAACTTAGAAAAGCTATTATGAGCCTATACAAGAACACAAGAAACAGGGTAAGAACAGATAATATGGAATCAGAAGAGTTTAGAGTCAATGATGGCTTACGAGGAGGTGTACTAGGCCCCATCCTGTTTAATATTGTACTAGATGATGTAATGAAGGAAACTAGAGAAGAAACATCGAGATTAATTGTTGGATATAGAAACCTGGAAATGATACAGATTGCGGAGTGCGCATTTGCAGATGACCTCGTCGTATTTGGAAGAAACGAGGACGCACTTAAGAGAAACCTCCAAATATGGAAAGACAAACTTGAGAAACGCAATCTGAGAATTAATGAAAGTCAAACCAAAATGATGGTATGTGGGAAAACAGACCAACATACAAACATTAAAATCAATAACTATACTTTAGAACAAGTAGAAACCTTCAAATACCTGGGAGTGCAACTAGAGAGTAAGGGTACACAAGAAGCAGAGATAAATAATTGAATAGCAAACGCTTCCCGGATACACCACGCAATTAAGAGCACATTCCTATCGAAAAAAGAAGTATCCCAAAAAGCAAAGATAGTTTTTGTACCTATCTTAACATTTGGATGTGAAAGCTGGACGCTCACCACCAGACTAAAAAGTAAACTGCAAAGTATATCAATGAAGTATCTAAGAAGAGTACTAGGGGTGACCAGAATGGACAGGATACGGAACAATGGAGATGGTACGGCCACATGGTAAGGATGGATAAAAAAACCAAGTGAAACAAGTGTGGGAAGCGAGAAGAACCTTGAAAAGACCTAAAGGCAGACCCATGAAGACCTGGGACGATGAAATTGCCGCCATTCTAGACAGAAGAGGAGTCACCAAGGAACAAGCGAAGAAGTTGGCAAGCAACAAGAAGAATTGGAGGAAGTTTGTACATGAAAGCTAAAAGAGACTTTACACCCAACACCTTAGGGTAGAAGGGTTATTGATTATATATATATATATATATATATATATATATATATATATATATATATATATATATATATATATATATATATATATATATATATATATATATATGGGTTTCACTCGAAACCACTTAGATGAGACGCTAAAAACTGTAGAAAATTTCTCAAATGATATTAGTGTACACTTCGGTCTTGACAAGTGTCGTATCTTAAATATAATCAAAGGAACGGTTCAGCCCGGCGAATTCCATATGCAACACGGCTGCCAGAACATCGAGGCCATAGGTGAAAATCGTAAATAAATACCTTGGAATAAAGCAAGCGCGAAATGTTGACCACAAGAAAATGAAAACTGAGATAACAACTGAGTTTATACTACTGAGATAACTACTGAGTTTATACTAAGGGTAAAACAGCTGCTTCGTTCACACCTTAACAGTAAAAATTATTTGTTTAAGGCACTAAACACCTACGCATGTTCCGCGCTTAGCTACTCATTTGGTATTGTTAAGTGGACAAAAACGGATATAGAAAATCTTCAGCGAAAAGTACGAACACTCCTCACAAAGGCACAAAAACACCATCCTTGAAGTGCAGTAGAAATAAGGACATTACCATGGTATTTAGGAGGACGAGGACTTATAGATATAAGCGAGCAATTAGAAAAACAGATTACTAATTTAAAAACTTATTTTAAAGTGCAGGCGGAAACATCTACTCTTCAGTAGATGACACAACACCAATCAAACTAAGGGAACCAGAAATGTGCATAAACCACCTCACTAAGGACGAAAAAATGCGCAACTGGATAGGTAAACCTCTGCACGGGCGATATCCCAATGAGGCCAGTGAAGACCATGTCGACAATACACCGTCGAACTATTGGCTGACATCAGAAAAGATGTTCCCTGAAACAGAAAGTTTACTACTGGTCATTCAGGATCAGGTTATACCAACCAAAAATTACCTGAAATATATCGTCAAAGACCCTCAGATCAAAAATGACAAATGCCGATATGGATGCCAAGCTTAGGAAACCGTCCAATATCTTATTGGGGGCTGTCAGGCATTTGCTGCAACTGAGTATAAGGAACAGCACGACTCAGTAGGAAAGATCCTTCATTAAGAGATAACTATCAAACTGGGACTTTTTCAAACAAACCGTCTTCCATATTATTAATACGTTCCTGAAAGTATACTTGAGAATGACAACTACAAGCCATACTGGGACTGCATTATGCTGACAGACCAAACAGTGGCACATAATAGACCAGATCTCATACTATTCAATAAACTAAAGAGACAAACAACAATAGTTGATGTGGCGATACTCAACCACAACAATCTTCGTGTTAAACAGAACGAAAAAATCGCCAAGTATTGGAATCTGGAAATTCAAATACGAAGATAGTGGAGAATGGAAAGCATATGTACAATATAAATGTACATATTTTGAACAATATGAAAAAGACAGTAAATATTAGATTTCACGTATAATGCGTCTTTGTATCTGTTTATAGGCATTTCGGCCTAATAGGCCTCATCAGAACAGCTATTCATAGGCGGTCTCAACGTAAAAAATAAATCTTTTCTGCCTTAAAGAAGCAACATTAAAATGGCTTCGATATGGACGCAATATTCGAAAACTATTTTACGGATTTATTATCAGATGTCGCTATTGCGTCCATATCGAAGCAATTTTAATGTTGCTTGTTTTTTTTTTATTTAAACATACAAAACCCACATCAACCACCAAGGGTTATTAATGGAAGGACATGCACAGTAATACAGTTTGTTAAATTAAAATGTATTATTAGGAATTAGTGGAATCCTGAAAAATGCGCTTACGACAAATATCTCGGATTTATTGCAGTTTCTAAAAGACATAAACATAATGTTGCTTCTTAAAGACAGAAAATATTTATTTTTCACGTTGAGAACGCCTATGTTCTCAACGGTGTGAATACCGTTGATCAACTTTAAGGTTCCTATACTGTCGCTAGAAATACAAAACGCTGGCCCATGGTCATCTTTTATGCATTGCTTGATGTTGCTGCAATAAATGAATTTGTAATATAGAGTAACACACCGGATCTAAAAACAAGCAAAAGAAGAAGATTATTTTTAAACAACTAGGTCTTTAGTTAGTGGTGGACAATATAAAAGCAAGAGCTCAATCTCCTCATTTGGCACGAGATATAAGAGAGCTTGCTGCTAAACTCAGTGGTGTTGGACCAGTAGAAGCACCTGCGGAATTGCAAAATAAAAGGGGGCGTTGTGCTTTTTGTAGAGATCGTAAAACTCGCTACATGTATCACTACTATAAAAAATGTATTTGCTTAGAATATACCGTACGTGTTTGTCGCATATGCATTGATAAAATGACTGAATAAGTTATATACACGGTGTTCTTTAAACATCTGCCATATTGTATAACTTCTTTTATATTTTTAGTTTTAATATTATAGTAGCAGTTCATTTTTTTATGTACATGTAAGTTGTCTTTAGTAGTAGTTCTAATATCTGCAACGTAAACCTGTTGTTACAAAATTAAACATAAAAATTCTTAGTTTAATTTTTGGGCTTCTCAGACCTAACCCATTCCTTCGTGTATCAAATTATCACCCGTGCACCGAAGGGTTAATGTAAGTAGTAATTGCTACAATATTTCCTGTATTAAATTATTTACAATATTTTTAAAGCACGAACAAAGACTTATTTAAATATTTATTTATACCTACATATTTAATTCGTTATGGTTACTTTATTTGTGTCGTAGCTCATATCTTTTCCCAGCCGCCGATTATCTTTTGTGTGCGTCAGAGATATCGATAGAAATTTTATAGCAGAAACGTAAAACGTTTTACGATAATGGTTAAAGATAGCAGACTATTGGGATCCTTGACGAGTATTAAGCACGACGTGACGAAAGCCTTATTTATCGTTATTTTAAATGCAAGTACCATGATAAAATAATAAATCCAGTCTAACATATCTGGATTGTAAGAGAATATCCTATTAATTATTAAAAATGAATAGATAATATAAACTAAACTTCATAAAAATTGCATATTTTGCACATTTTACTTAGCAACCATATTTTGGTAGATTTAGGAGAATATGGTATAGGGTAACGGGTAGAGTGATTGGCCACTTAAGGAATTGCCAATTGAATTTAAATTGAAATTGGTATTTTTTAAAGTAAAATATTTTGTAAGGATTTTTTAATATTAGTGAAACATCAGATTTTATAAAAACTCAGGTTATTTTAATTAGAAATAATAATGTATATTAAAAATAAACACAAATTTGAAAACTTACAGAACTACACAGTTATTGATTAGTATTAAACTGGGAATAAGTCATAATTAAAGATAAAAATACGTTTATTGACGTTTCAATTTCCACTTCGGAAATCGTTCTCAAAATACAAACAGTAAATTAAACAAATTTTGTTTTTTGTTACATAATGAAAAATTCTTCTAATAATTTAATTTTATCTAACTCATTTATATTGACAATTCAGACATACATTATGCATTTTAAAGTAGACGAATGGAAAAGGAATATAATAACACGCTACCTTTCCTGGATGTTTTAATCTCTAAGAACGATACTGGATATGAGACTCAGGTGTATAGAAAACCAACACACACCAATAGATATTTAAATTTCAAATCAAATCACAATATTAATGTAAAAAAGGGAATAATTAAATCCTTATACGATAGAGCCAAAATTACTTGTTTTAACAAAAATTCGATCTTGGAGGAGAAACATTTGTTAGCATCTGTTTTATTAAAAAATGATTATCCATTATCGTTTATAATTAAGGAATTTTCAACAATCGATTGAATAGAACAGAACAACTTAGAACGAGATCCTACAGCATACACAAGGAATAATATGAGGAAAATAACAATACCGTACATAAAATGACTATCAGAAAAACTTAAAAGGATAGGAAATAAATTCAACATTTCAACAACATTCAAAACAATAAACACGTTGAGATCTATTTTGTCTAAAACCAAACCTAACAATGAACAAGAAAGGACAAAGAATTGCATTTAAAAAATACCTTGTGAATGCGATCAGTTTTATTTAGGTGAAACATCAAGGTCATTAAATATTAGAATAAGTGAACATCAATCTGATATTAAAAATAGAGAATTTGATAGATCTCAAATCTGTAAACACGCATGGGATAATGAACATAGGGTTCAATGGAATAATTCAAATATAGTCCTAAAAGAAACGGATGGTAAAAAAAGAAAAATCAAAGAAGCAGCTCTAATTATGCTAAATGAGGCCAATTGTGTCGCAAATTCCTCGGCAGAATTTAGTAGGCTCTGGTTACCAATATTGAAAGAGGAATTTATTAATAAGAAAATACCAGTATTAGTAAGTCAGTAACATATAGAGGATACATCGTTTATGTTTTTTAAATAACGTAACATATAAAATCAGAATTTTGATGTTTGTTGAAGGTAAACTAAATTCACGAACAAATACTTACAATGTCGGGATAGTATTATGAGGTTTTTTTTCTGGTTTTTCCCTCATAATTTACTATGGAATCACTAACAGGAGAATTTTACTGTCATCATGTCATGTGTTTGTCTTTTTAAAGACGAATTACATGCTATGATTTTTTTCTGACGGATATTCTCAAGTTAAAGTTGATTTCATGTAATCGAATGAACTATCTTATAAGTAAAGTCGTTCCAGGAGCGCAACTCAACAATATTGGCAATATCATTTTAAAGTCGTCTACTTTAAAATGCATAATGTATGTCTGAATTGTCAATATAAATGAGTCAGATAAAATTAAATTATTAGAAGAATTTTTCACTATGTAACAAAAAACAAAATTTGTTTAATTTACTGTTTGTATTTTGAGAACGATTTCCGAAGTGGAAATTGAAACGTCAATAAACTTATTTTTATCTTTAATTGTAGCTTATTACCAGTTTAATAGTAATCAATTTACAATGCCACAAAAAAATAGCTTCAGAACAATACACAGTTATTGGCCATACGAACATAGTTATTGGCATATAGAATTACAGTCGTTATTGGCCATTCATAAAATTCTTAATTTTCTTTTTTTTTTTTCGTGCAGGTAAGGCTCACAAAACTATTTAAGTTTTTAATTTCTTGTTGTTTTTTTGCACAAGTACCGATATGGTAGCCTTGAACACAAAATAGATATTTTATTCCAACTTTTGATTGAGATATAGGAACAAAAATAAAACAATCCTGTATACAAGTTTATTTACAGTTGCGTTGGTGTCGTCTGATTGTTTCAGTATTATATCTGAGAGAATGTGTATTTTTTCACGTTATGGATATCCCTCAGTTTTAAAAAATAACTTTCTTTTAGCCGACTAACCAGCACGTTTTTCTTTGCTGGTTTCCAAATTTGTACATTTGCTTTGGGATATACTCTTCAAATTTGATGAATTCATATTGTTGCAGACATCAAAATATGTTATCAATTGTGGGCAAAATAACGTTTTCCTCTACAGAATCGGGAAATTGGTTTCGGGATAATTCTTGTTTTTCTTTGAGGGCAACAACATCTAGTATAATGTATTCTAACTCCACTTTTCAAAGTAGTGCTTTTAATAATTGTATGATCAATAAGTGTGTCTGCTTTCAAAATATTTGTATCTGAAATATCAACTGTATTTACTGTAACATTTTCTTCATTCTTCACAACAGTTTGACATTTTTTAATCCCGGAATTATCTCTTGTTACATTTTTTTTACTTTTATCTTGATTTCCCTGTTTTTTGATCTTTATTGTTTGCTTTTGCGTCAATCCGCTTTTGTTTTCTTTCTTATTTTATTTTTTCTTGTTCTGCTTTTTCTTCAATTTTACGCCCCTTGAATTTTGACGATAACGACGAAAAAGTGAGCACGAGAGGCAACCTTTCTGTTTGCTTTTTGCTCTTTCTTTCTGGGGTTTTCGGCTAAAAAAAGAATGTTGATTGAATTGTCATTTTTTTTAGATAATAAGTTGTCCTGATTAACTAAAGGTAGATTATTGGATGTCGATTGAATATATTCTGTCATTGTATCTTCTGTGATTTTTTTTATTATATTAATTATAATGTTACATCAACGTTTTCTGGAAGTTGAATTAAACAATCCGAAAGTAGATTTTCTTCTGTAATAACAGAAATATCTTGTAAGTTGCATATGATTTCATTGCCGCCTATTGGGTTAAGTGTAATATCTGAAGATATATGGGGTTCTGTGATAATAGAGGTATCTTGTATATCATTTGTGAGTCCACCTGTCTCTGTAGTCTGAATCGTGGGCAGATCTATTGTATTTTGAAATAAATTAAATATATTAAAGAGCAATTTTAAATCTCCACTTAGGTTTTTTGTAATTATCCAAACTTAGAAATTCTTGCGCCGCAAAAATATTTTTGCGGCTCCAACTGTGTCTACAAAATTTTCATATGTTATTGATTTTGTCATAGAAATAGTGTGATTAATACCTTTATGCGGGTCTTTGATCTTTCTGGAATAGTCTATTGCTTCAGACTTCTATGGATACAATCCAGATGCTTTAAAGCCAATAATTATGGAATCTGATTTTAATTGACCAATGGCTGTGTTTAGTACCAATGCAAACTTCTCATTGGTAACTACTGAGTTCGGGTTTTCGTGTCTAAACTTTAATACTGCCCGGTTCCAATTTGCCTTTATTGGTTTAAATGCAGCAATATCTGCAGGTTGTATAATTCTGGTTGTATTGGGATATAAAGCCAGTTTGAATGGTTAATTGAGTTTTATGTCCATCAACGAACAAAATGACCGGAAAATTGATGTTTGTACTTTGTATAGGTACTTTATATAAGACGTTTCCTATGTATTCATAAAAGGTTTAATTCTTCATCCATCTAGTATTGCTTTATCCTATGCCACATTCTCGTGGAACGAAATTTAAAATATTGCTTGAAATTTGTGTATAAGGGTAAATAATCATTGGTGCTATTATTTTTTCAGATGCTGCAAACATAAATAGAACCGTCAAATTACCTTTAGAATGATGCTCTATTTTATGTACATTTTTGCTTCCCTTTACAACCAACACTCGTTTGTTTTTGGGACCAAGGAAAGTTTTTTCATTAAATTTTTCACTTGCTCTAAACTACAATGTTGCTCTTGGCACATTAAATTATTCAGCGGCTCTTCATTGGCTCATGCCATTTTCTATGGCCTGAAAAGAGACTAAAGATCTTGTTTTGTATATTGTTTGTGATAAAATTTTTCTTACAATATACGGACGTTCCAAATTTGATTTAATATGTCCACATTATCACTAATTTTATAACAACTAAAACAATTATAATTTTATAAATAAAAATCCGGACAAAAAATATATTCTTATTACACATTCCAGTTATTGGCCACCCTGTAGTTTAGTGATTTTCAGTCGGCCAACCACTGGTTATTGCCTTAAGAAAATAAGAAAAATATTTGGAATCTCTTTTGTTGGACCAAATTAGGCTAAAAAGGTCTAAATAATAATAAATATTTTAATTCGAATTAGGTACAGTCATTGGACAGTAGGCCAATCATTATAACACGGACTAGAGGCGGTGAAAGGAAAAGCGGTGCAAGTAACTTTTTTATAGAATAGAGATAATTGCATATTCAAGATCTCTATATTTAAATCTATCAGACACAACAGTGGTGTAAGTCATAGGTCTTCCATTTGCTCACAGATAGCAGCACAAACTTGACAGTCAAACAAAATCTCTGTTGTAGTAGAGGAAATAGTGGTGCAAGTCAGACTTACACGATTATTCCATCATTCCTATGACAGTTGTTTAGTATTTTGTAGTTGTGATTTTTCAGTACAATGGATGAGGACAGTTTAAGTGATGTGAGTTATGAGCCTAGTATTTTCGCTTACTCAGGAGATGAGGAGTGGGTACCTTCTGATTCTTAACAAAAAAGTATTGGTAAGTTAAACTTGTGTATTATATTTATTTGTATAAAATAAAAACTAACCTCAAAATGTTAAATTCTCTACACTAACAATAAATAAACTCATATAAATAGAACAACGTTTTTGAGTGTTATTTTAATAAAGTTGGTTTGTTTCAGAAAGTGATTCAAATAAGGAAGTCCCTCCGCAAGACCATGAAAGCGAAAGTAATAAAGAAGTAAAAGTTCAACAACCCAAGAGAGCACGAAAACGACAGCGGCATGAAAATATAAATAAAGCCACTTCGCAACTCAGGTTGTGAGGATAAGACAGCAAAAGGAAAAGTAGTGGCAGGTAAAACTTTTTCAAACAACAACTGTTTTTGCAATAAAAAATGTTTTGAAAATATGTCATGTGAAGACAGAAAAAAAGAATTTGATTCATTCTGGAAATTGAAAACATTTACAGCACAGAATGTTTTTATTTGTGGTTTTATCAAACAAAAGAAACCTGAAGTAAAACGTCCTACGGATCAGTCACGAGCTGGTAAGACAGTGTCTAACCAATATTTCATACAAAAATAAGGCGAAACCAAGAAAGTATGTAAAAAATACTGTCTTAATACCTTTCAGATATCTGATAGCCGAATGTCACGGGCCATTAATAAGATAAAACAAGGAAAACCACCCGGTGCAGATAATCGAGGTATACAAACGGTAATGGTATACCAACTAACAAAATATTTGAAGAACGTATGAACTGTGTCCGGAAACGTATTTAAAATTTTCCATCTTATCAATTGCACTACACAATGAATAAGAATCCCAATCGTAGGTATATATCTTCTGACCTTAATGTTACCCCGCTGTATCGTTTGTACAGTGAGTATTGTCATGAACAAGTTACTGTCCCCGTTTCCAGTGATATTTATCGCCGTACATTCAATAATGAGTACAACCTTCATTTTCATGTACCACAAAAAGATACTTGCTCTAAGTGTGATGCTTACAAATTAAAAAAAGATGCAACAACAGATGCTAATGAGATAAAACAGATTGAAGTTGAGAACGAACTCCATCTTAGGAAGGACGAGCTTGTACGTACTTCTATGAAAAAAGATACAGCAAAGGCCCAGACTGACGACTCTTACTATGCATTCACTTTTGACCTATAGAAAGCCCTACCTTTCCCAAAACTAACCACATCTATCGCAAGCTATAAACGTAATATGTAAATTTATAATTTGGGCTGCCATGAGCTATCATCTGGCTTAGGTTACATGTATGGATGGGATGAAACAACAGCTTCGAGAGGATCTCAAGAAATCAGTGCCTGTGCCACAAAGCACATAGAATTACATACAGCAAATTCAAAACATGTTGTATTATACAGTGACAGCTGCACCGGCCAAAATAGAAACTGTAATTTTGCCGTGGCCTTATTATGGTTAGTTCTAAGTAAAAACAATAGTATCGAAATAATTGATCTCAAGTTTATGGTAAGCGGACACTCTTACTTACCAAACGACTCCGACTTTGGTTCAATTGAAACTCACTCTAAAGGCAAACTGATTTATGTGCCTGGAGATTTGTTTTCAGTCATAGTTCGGTGTAGAAAAAAAAAAGCTTTCATTTTCACAAAAATGCTTAGAGAAGACTTTAAAGATCTGAAAAATCTCACTAAATCAATTTAAAAAAAAACAATACGGATAACCAACCAGTGTCATGATTAAAAATGCAGTGGATTGGAGTAAAAAAAGATGAACCATTTTCACTGTTCTATAAAGAAACATTAAATAAAGATTTTTCATTTTCTCTAATTAATATCCTTCTAAGCAAGCAGAAGGAAAGACCAACATTGTTGAAAAATCTTCAACTGGATTGCTTGTACACAGTACCAGTACTGCCAGCTAAAAACGGGATATGTGTGATTTACTACCATACATTCCTCCAGTCCACCATTCTTATTTTAGAAATCTTATATCATCTGATGAAGTCAATGACGAAGCTGGACCACTTCCTGATGTAGAAGAAAACAATGACTAATAAACTAGTGAATTTATATTTGATTTTCTAATGTTAAAATAATAAACATGTTTTGATTTCTTTGCATTCTCTGTAAACTCTTAAAGGAAAAGTGGTGTAAGTCATTTCACCCCTTAAAAACTACCCTTAACATAGTTTTATTTTTACAAAAATTTAATAAAGTTGAACATGTTCTTAGTAAATAAAAAAATATCACAAGCATGTATATAAATGTTCCATAGATTTAATTACAATGTTTCTAGTAAAACCTTTTATATCTCAAAATGATGTGATACTGGGGAAACGTTTTCTTTAACAATGAACATAAAGAAAACAAAAACCATGGTTACCAGTAAGAGGGACAAAGTCATTACAAGGATTCAGATAAAAAATGAACATTTTGAGCAAGTGGACCAAATGAAATACTTAGGAGTCTGGATTACGGAAGCTCTGAACCTAAAATCAGAAATTGGCTTAAGAATAGAGTAATCAAGAGCAGCCTTTTTGAAGATAAGGAAATTTCTGAGTAACCAAAGACTTAATCAGCAAATCCAATATCGGGCGGTAAAATGTTATATCCACGCTATACTTCTTTATGGTGTTGAAGTCTGGACTGTCAGTGTTAACTTAATAAGAAAACTGGAAGCTTTTGAGATGTATCTTTTTATAAGAATTTTAAAGAGACCATTGACCGATCATATTAAGAACGAAATGGTGTTGCACAGAATAAGAAGAGACAGAGAATTTTTAACCACAATTAAAAAGCGAAAGGCAGCATATTTATAGCACACACTTAGAAATGATAAGTACGAATTTTTACAGCTGATTATGAATTGTATAATCGAAGGAAAAAGTGATCCTGGTAGACGACAAAATATCCTAGCTGAAAAACATTCGCGACTGGACTGGGTTAAACACACAGACGCTCTTAAGAAAAGCAGAAAATAAAGACGAATTTGCAATAATTATAGCCAACCTTAATTAGTGGAAACGGCTCTAGAAGAAGAAGGTAAGGCAAAGTAAATGGTATTTTGCGTCCTCTAATTAAATAGCCGAGTTTTTCGTTTTTCTTCTCTTAAAAATGTATGAGAGTACGCGTTTGGAGTTTATTATTTTAAGAATATCTTCATTTGTTAGTGCGCGAAACCCAAGATATTTTTAGGTTTCGTCGATAGCACCACAATTCAAATGCTTTTAATTTTTTAAGCATTGTGGTTTTAAATGTCCATGTCTCACAACCATATAAGTAGATAGATCACACATAACATTTCAGAAGCTTCTTGCGAATATGTATCGACAGGTTTCTGTAACATAAAACTGGTTTTTAGGTTATAAATTCATGTGATATTTCGATCATGGTTATTATCTCTTTATCAGAGAGGCCTCCAAATGCTAATTTGGAGGCCTCTCCGATAACTTGCTTCACTGACTAGATTTACTAATATTTGGATATCTTGTAAGTGGTTGATTACTTCTCCGACTAGTCTTACTTCCTCTTTTCTATCATCCAAAACCTCCATAAATATGTTTTCAAATTACAGATTAAAAAGACTTGTCACTTTGGGTGACAAAACACAACCTTGTCATACTCCACGATTAGGGGATTGTTTTTTAGTACAACTGTCTCTAATTTGAATAGAGGCTATTTGATTATAATATAAGCATTTTTACCAGTTTTGTGTTGTAGTGGTTCTGCTGCCCACAGGCAACTGGAAACTGTATAGTCTTATACTCAATCGATTGACTTTCAATGGAACAAACATATACGTTCTTTCGACACTAACAGAACATAACACTGACAAAATCATCATCATCATTATCAATCAGCCCTGAGTTGTCCATTGTTAAACATAGGCCTCGTCTAAATTTTTCCATCTGCTTCTGTTCTGTACCTCTGCTATCCAATTGGTCACGATTCTTTTGAGGTCGTCGGTCCATCGCGTTGGGGGGTTTTCCTCGGCTTCGCTTGTCAGCTCATGGTCTCCACTCAGGCAATTTTTTTTGTCCAACTGTCGTCTTTCATTATTGCAAGATGTCCTGCCCATCTCCATTTTTTCCTTGTAATGTGTTCCATAATGTCTTTCGATAATGACCACTCCTGTTCGTCTACGAACTTCCTCTGTTTTTATTCTATTTCTTAAACTTATTCCAAGCATTGATCTCTCCATCTTTCGTTGTGTCCTCAATTTTTCGGCTGATGTTTTTGTGAGAGTTAAGGTTTCTGCTCCGTATGTGAGGACTGGTAGAACGCACTGGTTAAAAGCTTTTCTTTTTAAATGGATCGGTATATATGTTTTAAATACGTCTCTAAGTTTTCGAATGCAGCCCAACCCAGACTTATTCTTCTGAGTAGCTTGCATGTTTGGTTATCTCGCGTTAACCTTATTTCGTGACCTAAATACACATATTTTTCCACAAGTTGTATGGGCGACTTTTCGATTTCTATTAGCTCATTGGGGACGAGGTTGGTCGTCATTTTTGTTTTCCTATAGTTTATCTTTAAACCGACTTTCTGGGTTACTTGCTGTAGTTGTTGTAGCATAACTTAACCTATACAAGGTGCATACCAACCTGTACAACAGTACAGGTTGGTATGCACATTGATAAACATACTTTGGTAGACACTATTTTGTGAGATATAACAGACAAAATAACTCACAAAATAGTGTCTACCAAAATATGTTTATCAATGTGCATACCAACCTGTACTCAGTATTGGATGATCTAAATATACTTATCTCACAGTCAATAGAGGACTATTGTTTGTACTTATTTAAGCTGCTTTTTGGTCGATTGGTAATTCTGTGTGTATATATGATTATTTATTAACTAATTATTGTACTAATTAATTATTTGATAGATTTATATATGTATAAATAAATGATATGCTGCTTTGGAAAAATCACACAATGAGATAAACACTTTTAAAAATATTTTATTAATTATAAATATAAATATTTTTATTTGATAACAAGCGATAATAAGTCCGATGAAGACTTAATTTTAGAACCTTCACAAATTCCCGGTTGTTCATCTACCCCTACAGTTTCCTGTAGTTGTTCATGTACCCCTACAGTTTCCTCATACATGGAGAATATTGCATAAAATGATTGGAGTGCTACTGAAAGTCCAAATCAATGTTTGCCGTTTAATAAGACAGCAGTTTTTTTTCGTTGTCGTAAGTTCCACAAACCCTTTTGATTACTTTCAACTTCTAATGACAGATAACTTTTTTTACATGTTGTGTGAGAAGGCTAACAAACATGCCATCGATTTAATTTTTCAAAGCTTAGGAAGTAAACCAAGAATAACGTCATCGTATGATGTCAATGTAACGGAAATGAAAAAATTTCTAGGTACGCGTTTTCTTATGATGACTATCAAATTAAACCGAATAAACGACTGTTGAAAAATTATCTGTTCAACCTAAAGTGTTTTTTGTGCCTTATGAGCCAAAATTGGCTCTTATTGATTTTGAAAAGCTTGCAGTTTTAGGACACAACACTAGAGTCACAAACTCAATTGAGATAAATTATGCCATTAATAAATTATTGTAATAATGGTGTACAAAAAGGGTGTACATATGTGGGAAATTATTAGTATAATTTCCGTGTATGTGGACTGTATTATTTAGGGCTGGTTCAATAAAATTAGGATAAGTAGTAAAAGGTATACAGACAATAGCAAATTAAGTGTATAGAAAGTCTTACCAATATTTTTTCCTGCTCCACACTCTCACGGTTGTTTCCAGTCTTCACTCGTGGTTATTCTTCACCCGCGAAATCTTTCCGATGCGCCGGTTTTTGAACACGTGTTTCGCAAATATATCACGATATAGATCACACTTTATCTGCACACAATTTAATACAATATTTTCGATATTTCTCGCGTAACTAAAGCGATAATTACGATAGAAAAACAGCCAAGATAGATGCTGTTCTTCTTGATAAGCGAAGAGAGAGATAACGAAAGAGAGAGCGTCTGGCTCTAGCGATGGCCAAACTAAGAGAGTTCTGTCCTTATCGACAGCTGATAATAAAGAGAGTGAGTTTCTTCTTTGCTATCTTAGAGCTGTCTGTATTTCGTAAGGAAGAGGGTTGAACTGTAAGAAGGAAGGGTTATTAAGGGTTAGACTAAGATAATGATTGTAAAATTGTGATATAAGGATAGTTAATAATACAGCGAAAAAATGACATGATTTTTGGCATGTGAGAAAATTGAACAAATGGAATGATACAAATATATTATTATCCCAATAGGGAACCCTGTATCGACAAATCGATGGCTTTGTGGAGAGGCCGTTAAAAAGTTTGGCAATATATTAAAAGAAAAAGGCACAAATTCGGCAATAAACTTTATATATTATGTGAAGCGAGTAGTACCACCCTTAAAATTGTAGTTTATGCTGGCTCAGCAGAGCATGTATCATTCGGTAGAAAAACGTACAGAAAAAGTTGTTTTAAATATTTTGGCAGAGAAATTGGACAATGGCTATTCTCTGTTTATGGATAATTTTTACAATAGTCTAAAGGTTGCTGAGGAGCTGTTACTGAGAAAACTTATGTGATAGGAACCCTAAGTTTAAATAGGAAAAGAAATCCCGAAGTCGTCATGAAGACAAAACAAAAAAAAAAAAGGTTAAATTGTGGTTCAATACAATTCACAAGGAATTTGCATAAATGGAGATCGTCGTGAAATAATCGCTATTTGAGTGAATTTAGTGCACGTATGAAACCCGTGATGAATCGGCGTGGTCGTGGAAAAAAAAAGTCTGTATTGATAGATAAATATAATGAGTTTATGGCATGAGTTGATCATTGCGACCAGATGATGTCATATTATTCCTGTGAGTACAAGACACTCATTTGGTATAAAAAGCTGGCTATCCATATTTTTCAAATAATGATGATTACATCTCATAATATTTACAAAAAAGGAAATTCTGACACTAAAATGCCTTTTTACAATTACCGATTATGTATTATTAAGAAAACCATCAGAACCAGAACCAATACGAAAAATTAAGACAACATATCTTCTTAACTTTGTCCCCAAAGTGAAGAAGCAAATAAAGGAATTAGAAGGAAACACTGTCAGGTTTGCTGGTAAGAAAAAAAAGTTGAATCAATTTTTTCCTGTTTTTTATGTCCTAATCAACCTTGACTGTGTTTATCTTCATGTTTTCGTGAAATCCTTTTTTAAAATATGGTTTTGGATTCTTTTTTTAGTTTTAGTGTTTTTTTTTGTAAATTTATTTTAAGAATTAAATGTTTTTTATGTTTTACTATAACTTTAAGTGCTCCAATAGAATAATTTTTGTTTACATTAATTGTCTGAATTTTTAGATAAAAAACCCGTATATTTTTAACTGAACGCTGAAGGCGGTCTTTTGTATTTTGAAAAAATATACCAAAATTTGAACTTGGTCTAGTACCCACTAGCTAAAATAAACATTACAACACTATTTACAAAAAAAACATTATTGTGGAGACGAATGTGTTCAATTTTATTTTGAAGACAGTAATCTCTATTTACACTTACCATGGCTATTCAACATTATTCATTGTGTACCTACTAAAGGCATTTTTAAACTTTTTTTCCTAAAAAATATATGGCCATAGCAAATTTTACTTGTTACCCTTTTCTGTAGGGTATTAAAATCTGCCGGAGTATACTAGGATATGCCTATAGCAATATTTGAAAGGAAATTTTATAAGAATATATGCAATAATTAAAGGGTGAAATACGTTAATTCTATCTCCGATTTAATGATTGACGGTCCTGTTTCTTCTTCTCCATATAGGTGATCATCAGTCCTGTCAGATGCAAATAATTTGTCTATGTATGATTTCCGTGTTTCTAAGATCGTTGATGGCTCCGAGATAAGATTTCCATCGCTATCTTTTATGCTGTTGGGTGACTTATTGAATTTCCTCTTGTTTGTCAATTATTTTTTTTTGTACATATTGTAACTGTCGTATTTTCGTTCGTATTGTTCTATTTTCCTGCATTTGTTAGAAAACCATTTTTCTTTGGCTTCTCAAATTTTCGTTATAATTTTGTGGATCTGCTGGTATTTTTCTGCATTTTTATTCTTGAATTACCGTCTTTCATTCACCATATCCATTATCTCATCAGACATCCATTCTTTCTTCTTTTGTCTATTACGCTTTAATAGAGTCGCTCATGTTATTTGGATTGCTTCCTTCGATTTATCCCATCTCTCTATTATGTCTGATGTATTTTCCTTAATGTCGTTTATTTTATTTCCGAGTTGTTCTCGTATTTTTATTTCGGTTTTTGGGTTGGTGAGTTTCTTAATATCAATTGTGTTTAAATTAGATCCTTTCTCAAGCCGTTTTACTCTCATGACCATTCTGCATACCAAAAGATTGTGGTCCGTAGGAACATCGGCACCAGGGTACGTTTTTGATGATTTGATCATGTTTTTATATATTGTTGGTACTGCTATAAATTCTATCTGATTCCTTATAATGTTGTCAAGTGAGTCCGCGGGGGATTTACATGTGTAAAGTCGAAGCTTGAAGAGTGTATTACTTAACAGCAGGTTACATTCCTGGCAAAAGCATATAAGTCCATCACCTCTATTGTTTCTCTCCCCTAGGCCGAAGTTTCCCACGATCTCATTCACCTTACCTCTGTCAACATTTGCATTGAAATCTCCAGTATACCAGTAATATGTTAATATCCACTGGTGTTGCTTAAATTAACAAAGAATTATTCTATGTGAATGGAAAGTGAAAGATTTTACTGCCGAATTAATACGTGGGGTGAGGCAACTATTATTTCGGTGCCGTTTCTGTGATGTGTTGTGTTGTTTCCAGCATAATAAACCTTATATTATTTATTATAAGTATATCGCATTGTCCAGAGTTTTGTCAGTTTGTTTCTCTAATTCCCAATATATAAATTTTTAATCTTTTTATCTCTTTTACAATGTTATGAGTTTTTTCTGCTCTCGTACATACTTCGTACATTCCAAATTTCAATCCTTAGGTGTTAAGGACAAGTAGTTATATTTTTTTTATTAAATTCACTTTTTTTAATTTTAAATTTTAAATTTGAAGGGATTTGTTTATATTCATCTTATTTAAAATAAACAATAATCTTTTATGACGTTAACAAATCCAACATTTCAAACAAATACGTATATCTATATTATAATATCGAAATTTTACATTTAATAGAGGCTTTGTTCCATTATAGGATTTTTAACTAAGTTACCAGAGATAGTACAAACATAAAATTTTGCAAATTTTTGTGTATTATTTCACATTTACTTATAACGCTCTTGTAGCCATTCTATTTAAATCAAATCCTTTTTTTATTTATAATACATTTATATCTGATTTTGTACTTATAAACCAACTTATATAGCCCAATATACTGTGTATTGAAACTGAAGTCATTTAAATTTAGCATGTTTAGTATATTCAAGTCAAATGCTAAACAATTTAAACTATGGAGGTACTCAGCAGGATAAACTTTCGAATAGCAAATGATAATCTTCTTTGTCGGCTAGGATTTACTAAACTTATTTAATAATTATCTCTACTAGGAGTACAAGTCTAAAGTTATTTATTTAAACAACGCTGCTACTCCCATTCATCGGATATAACTTTCCCGAAATGTAGGTTGCTTCTCTTCTGTACTTAATTAAAGGGCTAGGGGCATTTACGGAGCTGTTTTCTTATTGTTCTTGAGATTATATGCTTCTTTAGTAGATCCTTGTTCAGCTAAATACACACCACACAAGTTGAGAGGTTTCGTCTATTAGATACACTGTAAAATAGTATTTTGAAATCAAACGATGGCATTTGGATTAAAATTATTTAAAATGGCTTTATTAAAATAAGAAGAACATTACAATTTTTGTTTACAATAATTACAATAAGTAATACAATAAGTTATGGTATTATATTATTATAATATTATATTATATTATTATATTCGCTAAAAATTGTACAATGGGAATTCACTCTATAAAATATTGCGGTTACTATAACTCCCAAATAAATTTTAAAATCAAAAAGATGTCATCATTCCCCTGTCGTCGTTCGTGCAGTAAAGAGCTACTTACTGTCAACGAAGAAAAGAGGTGCGTGTTTGTGCCAAATAGAACAGAATCAAACCTATCCTTGTAAATTGAACAGGTATTTTGAGCATTGTACTTTTTTGTAATATTATTTTGAATTTTATTTTGATAAAAATAATTTTTTATTCATTTTTTGTGACCAAAAAATTTGACATTTCTGACTGATTCTTTATGAATAAGGTGGAGGGGGGGTTACCCCCCCTGATCCCAATAAAAATGAAAATAAAAAATTAAATTCAACTGTCAATATGTATTCTGAAAAAGATGTTGGCCCGTTTTTTGTGTTTATTGAGTCAACAAATATAAATAATATTAGAGTTGGTTCTTTCAATAATATAAAAATTGCGAGAGATATTTTTAATTTGAAATTAAATAATATTAATAAAATTAGAAGCAAAGGTTCAAACCGAATTTCTGTAGAGTTTAATAATTATCTATCTGCAAATAATTTCCTAAATAACAAAAATTTATTAGATCAAGGTTACAAAATTTATATCCCTTTTAATTATATATCTTGTAAAGGTATTGTACGTCAAATAGATGTTGAAATAAATGAAACTGAACTTATTGAATGTTGTTCTACTAACAGCGATATAAAAATTCTCAATGCGAAAAGGCTAAACAGGAGAGTAGTCAAAGGGGATACAACTACATACGAACCTACAGGTACAGTTTTGTTCACATTCAGTGGTGTTTTAATGCCCAAATCAATAAATTTTTACGATCTACCAAAATTGGTTAATGTGTTCATTCCCCCAGTAACACAATGTTACAACTGCTTAAGATTTGGACACACCAAAACGAATTGTAAAGCAAAAGAAAAATGTATGAATTGTGGTGAGCTTAAACATACCGATGATTGCACTATGAAATGTTTCTTTTGCAAAGGTCCACATGTTTCAACAGCGCGTACGTGTCCGGAATATTTACGTCAAAAAAATATTAAAGAACTTATGTCTTATGAAAATTTAACATTTTTTGAAGCTAGTGAATACATTCCCAAAAATTACATAGAAAAAGACAAATTCATTTTCAACTCCAAAGATTTTCCGTCCCTTCCGAGTAATAGTACTAGAGTAAAACCCGTTAATAATAAAACTATTCAACACAATACCGTTTCACCATCAGAAAGAAGAACACACAATTTCAAATCTTCAAAAAGGACATTTCAGCAGGTAGTTTCAAATACAAATAATAAAAGAAGAGTAATCCAACAAGGTTATGACAGAAATGCACATGATGAATGTCTTTATGTTCCAAATGGTAGACAAGAGAATTACTCCTCTTTAACTGCCTTATCTCAATCTAAATCTCCGATACCCTCTCAATCAGAATCGAAATCTTCTAATTCATATAATGTAAAACCAAATTCAGCCTGGAATGCCAGTGCATCGCATAGTAATTATAATTTTGATACAATACCTTCACATGATTTCCTAAAATCATGTTTAAACTTTATTAACATTTCACCAGATAATTTAAATATGGTTAAAAAACTTGTACTTTCCCATTCTAATCTTAGGTCCTATATGGACTTGGACAATTATGGACTTAGAATGATCCTAAAATCAAAAATAAAAATCATTCAATGGAACATCAGAAGTATCAATTCAAATAGGGATACTCTGACAGATTTAATCTCTAAAGAAGATCCAGATATAGTAGTTATTAATGAAACTTGGCTTAAAGAAGATTTCAATTTTACTCTAAAATTTTATCACATTATTAGACAAGATAGGAATGATGGCTATGGTGGAGTAGCTACCTGTATTAAAAAACATATTTCATTTCAGACTATTAAAAAATATAATTCAGACAAAATCCAATATATTATAACAAAGATTGATGACTTATTCCTTATAAATATCTATTCCAGTTCAAATAACGAAATATCAGTGCCTTTTTTAAATTCCATGTTAAAAAACCTAGACATAAAAAAATTAATCATTATGGGCGATATGAATTCTCATCATCCAATTTGGGATAAATGTTTAATTAATAAAGGTGGTAAACAAATAGTTGACTTTATATTTGATAACGAGTTGACCATCCTAAATGATGGCTCAGCAACCTTGTTTCAGCTTCCCAACAATAATATCAGTGCTGTTAATTTAACAATCGTGAGTAGTAATCTGGCTTTATGTACCAAATGGGGGATTATTAAAGACTGCGGCAATAGTAACCATTTTCCCACATACATAAAAATCAATGACATTGAACTATCAGATACAACTTTCGTAAAAAATTATAAAATGAGAAATTCTTCAAGAGCTGATTGGGATCTTTTTTATGATGAAATATTAAACAACCTAGTAAATTTCTCAATAAATAAAATAAATTACAAACAATTCATGTCAGTTATCAATAAAGCAGCAGATGTTCCGATTCCTTATAAAAATTGTAGGATACAGGGTAAACCATTCAATCCTTGGTGGGATGAGGAATGTACATTATGGGTTAAGAAACGTAAGGAAGCTTTGCACATATTTGACTCATCACCATCACTAGAAAATTATTTGTATGTTAAACATATAATTGCACAAACTAAGCGTAACCTTAGATTAAAAAAGAAAAATAAATTTAAACAATTTCGTGAAACATTAAATAAAGAATCCAATATTACATATGTATGGAATAAAGTTAAAAAATTTTCAAATCATAATAATTGTAAAAATTTTTATAATCCTTCAGATAACATTAAAAGAGAAATATTATATAATATGTCATCAGTTTCGATTAATCCTGAATTCCGGTTACTTCACACTAACCAAGAATTTGAACTTATCTCACTTTCAGAAATTGACACTGCATTGTTCAATAAACGAAATTCTGCCCCAGGAATTGATGATATTTCTTACTCAATGATAAAACATTTTCCTCTAAAAGCCAAAAAAATCCTCCTAAATATATACAATGAATGTCTTAAAGGAGAACCCTTACCTAGCGATTGGAAAAAATTTAATATTCTTAACATCCTAAAACCCTTAAAGGACCCACTTCTTCCGAATAGTTTTAGACCAATTGTTTTATCATCTTGCATACTAAAAACATTAGAAATCATTATAAAAAATAGATTAGATTGGTTTTTAGAACATAATCTAGTTTTCAAAAATACCCAGGCAGGTTTCAGAAGAGGTAGAGGAACTGCCAACAATTTAGCCCTCCTTCATACCTTCATTTCAGAAGCCTTTGAATCATCCCATTCAGTCCTTGCCGTCTTCATTGATATTAAATCAGCATATGATAATGTGAATATATATAAACTTTACAATAAATTACAAAATTTAAATGTCCCTTGTCCTATAATTAATATTATTTTTAAAATTTTGCAAAACAGGCTTTTATATACTAGATCCAATAACGGTGACTTTTTGGGCCCGTCTGTAGCAACTAAAGGTTTACCCCAGGGTTCACCTTTAAGCACAATTTTATTTAATATATACATATTGGATCTATTTTCCATTCTTCCTAAAGATATAAATATTATTGGGTATGCTGACGATTTGGTTTTATATGTTAAGGGACCAGTTATCCAACAAATGGTTAATAAAGTTAATATGGCATTGTACAATGTACAAGAATGGTTGTTAGAACATGACCTAACTCTTTCTATAGACAAATGTGAGGCTGTGTGGTTTTCGAAGGGACAACGCAAAAATTTTACCCCAGAAATCAAACTTAGTAACACAATTATACCATTAAAAGATCAAGTTAAATTTTTAGGCATAATTTTTCAAAATCATCTCAAGTGGGACAAACATGTTGATAATATTTTAGTTAAAACAAAGAAAAATATTAATATTTTACGTGCAATTTGCAGAGTATGGTGGGGCGCAGACCCTAGGACTCTTTTAATAGTATTTAATGCTTTAATAAGATCTCACTTAGACTATGGTTCATTCTTATTCAGACCCATATCTCAGAAATGCATTAATAAACTTAACACAGTATTTTTTGAAGGGCTACGAATTTCTTTAGGTTGTATGAAATCTACCCCTCACTTGGCATTGCTAGCAGAATCAGCGCAATATGATTTAAAACATAGAAGTTTAATATTAGCTACTAAATTTTTAAGTAAGATCGTTAATATCAAAAACCATCCTTTGATTTTATCCCTTATTAACTTACGGAATAAACTTATATTGAAACCTAATTTTTATAATGAAGATAACTTTCCTTACTTAGTTTCAACACTAGAATACTTTTTTCCATATTTTAACAAAATATATAAAGGTAATAATTTTCCATGTTATGAGATGGATTTTGATACATTAGTCAGTCCAGTAAAAACACTAAATTGTGAAATAACAAAGAATGAATATATGATTAGAGAAAAATTTGCAATATTTACTGAAAAATATATTAATGATTTTACTTTCATTTATACGGATGCCTCAAAAAATTGTAACAAAGTAGGTTTTGGCATTTATATTCCTAGTATCAATTACAAATTTTCATCTAGACTACCTGATGAACTGTGCATATGCAAAGCAGAAAACATGGCTATATATCAAGCAGTTAATTTGTCCATTAATAGACAGATCAATAAAGTTATTATCTTCTCCGATTCTCTTAGTGCAATTTCTAAAATTAATAATAGCAATATTTCTGCTTCAGTAGATTATTGGTGCCTTAAAACAAAAAATCTTATTTCATCTGCAAATAGAAACGGGTTTGAAATACTTATCACATGGATACCGGGTCATTCCGATATACCGGGCAACCTACAAGCTGACACACTGGCCAAAATAGGAAGAGATCTTAATGTTCCTTTGAATATGAAACTAGATTCTCAAGACGTGTTACCCATAATTAAGAATAAAATTAAAAACAAATTCAAAAACACCTGGAAAACTTTAATTAGCAAAAAATCGTATCAGTATTATAGAGTACAAAATATTTTTCCTGATAAGACATGGTTTCAAAACTTTTCATATAAAGATAGGAGACACATTACAACTATTATAAGAATGCGAACCGGCCATTGTTTAACAAGTCAACATCTTTTCAAACTAAATTTGGTAGACAACCCTTACTGTGAATGTGGCCTAATAGAGAACCTAAATCATATATTTTTTGAATGCCCCATAAGGATCATACCAAGTTTTGACCTATACACAAAATTCATTTATATGAATTATAATTAACCAATTACTATATATTCTATATTAAATAAACTTACTGAAGAATCAGTCAGCATTTTGATAAAATTCCTTTCAATTAATAAATTAAATTTGTAATCGACAATGCTCAATACTTTTTAAAGTGTTTACTAATTATAACCTATTAACTATTAATGAATTTTTTTCTACAAAATTATTTGGCACAAGTAAGTGGCCTCGAGTTGGTTTAGAGCCAGACTTTATCGGGGTCACCACCAAATTGAGCTGGCGTATCACCATGACGTGGAAGCCATAGAAACAAAAAGAAGAAGAAGAAGAAAAAGATGTCATTTATTTAAATTGGATATGTTATCAAAATTTAAACTTTTAAAAGTTGTAAGTATTGAAATATTCATTTAGTTTACATATAATAATTATAATAAATTTACAGTTTTCTCCTGAAGAAGTCACAAAATCGTGACGAAATATTGAGAAATAACAAATAGAGTTTTATTTCATACAGACCAATTGCTGAGACTGCAAATAATATATATATATATATATATATATATATATATATATATATATATATATATATAGAGATATATATATATATATATATATATATATATATATATATATATATATCTAATATAATATAAAATTTTTGTTAAATAGTTAAATAAATTTTCACCTGTGGCTGGCTAACCAATTACAACGTGTAGACTTTATTAATACACGATATTTTGAATTGACCTCGCTTGCTTGTTCATTGTTTCTCTTAACCAATCACTAGGGGGAAAATGGTGATCTTAACCACCTTTTCCTTTTATTTTTTGGTTTTTAAATGACAAGTTGTCACCCAAATTTATCATACTGTTTAAATGTACCGCTCTATTGCACTAGAGGTTGGGAATTCGCCTTGCTGCTCTGTCATATTTTGACCTCAAGGCTACTGTCTTTTCACGTTGTTGGCGTGGGTGTTATACATGTTGCTTTCATTTACCTACATCCTAATATCATTTACGTAATAATCTAAAGACTGGTAATTCAATAATGTTACCAAAAGTCAAAATTAAATTTAACTAATAATATAGTGTTGGAAGTGCATCTTATGATCTTTTTAGTTCTCTGCATATTAATATTAATGTTTTTACCTAAAAATTTTTATATACATGTACAATTACCACTTGATCTTTTGCTTGCTTAGTTTCTTAATTTGTAATCTGTATCTAGTCTCAATTATTTGTTTATACAACTTGATCTCATAATGTCCATTGCCGTAAGCTTTTTTACACATTTAATATTATTGACTCCTACATGTCTTTTTGAAGTTTTATCTTCAATTTACATGTGAATTGGAGATTGATAACAGCATACCGTTTTTGGACATGCGAATCATACGCACACATAGCAACATATTGGGCACTACGTGGTAAAGGAAAGAAATGGCGAGTAACCGGTTCTTAAACTACACTTTACACACCCAATGAGATACAAACATAACCTTGTACAAGCTCTTAGCTTTAGAGTACACACGTTGACCCATACGCGGTACAAAAGGGAATCTTTGGATTTACTCAAATCCATCCTCATTGATAACTCTTGCCCCATATCCATCATCAACAGATATCTTTTCTCTAAAAGCTACGGTCATTCTATTTCTGAAGCACCTAACTGTGCAATACTAGCTTCCATATCCAATAGCTTACAGACTGACAATTCCCCGCTAACTCCAAAACCAGCCACAAAATATGCTTCTCTTCCATATTTCCCACAAATTACGAACAAGCTTACTAAACTATTCAAAAAATTACCCGTCAAAATATCCCTAAAAAACACTAAAAGCATTGGAAAGTTATTCTCCAAGTCCAAAACTCCACTAAGCTCGTTGGAACACACTAATGTTGTCTATCAGATCCCCTGTTTTGAATGCAATTCCTGCTACATTGGCCAAACCAGTCGTTCACTTCTAGAACGTATAACTTCACATAAAAGCGACATTAGACTTTCCAAATCCTCTTGTGCCCTTGCACAACACGCCATTTCCACCAAACATCACATTGACTTCTCAAATACTAAAATACTGGCCAAACAAAATACCCATCAAAAACGCTCCTTCATTGAAATGTGTGAGATCCTAAAAAACCCATCTGCAATAAACAAAAGAACCGACATTGACAATTTGAGCCAGGTTTACCACTCTCTCATCTTACGAAATAAATAATATCAATATTCATAATTTAAAATAGCCGTAATTTCCATTCAAAACAATAACATAATCATCCCAGATCTCTAAGTTTCATTAAAATATAAATTTCAAAAAAAATCAATCAAATTTTTCCGTCATACAAATCCACCCGTCCAACTATTCTTTCAATGACCCCCGTAGAAGTTCATAATTGTCTCAAACCTTGGAATTTGTTGAACATGAAAAATTTTCGGTATCGCGTCACGTCGTTTTGCGTAGATTGCAATTAATCAGTGTTTTGTTTGTCTTTATTGGAGAACCATCTCTAAATGAAGCCAAATGTACGTTTAAAGTTTTTGTAAATCTTCGTTTCTGCGAATATTATTTTTTGCATGTTTCTGTTTAAATTTTTTTTTAAGTTAGTTCTAAATTTATGAGTAAACTTAAGTACATATACGATAACATCTTTAATACTACATATTGAGTTGTAAGTAATAAATTATTAGATCTGTATTTCTTATAAACTCTATGTCATCTTTGTATTTTAGAGAACTAACGAAGCTTTAGAAGTATAAAGCGAAACGTCTTCTATAAACTTATGAAATAGTTGACTTCTTTTTTTTATTTTGCCAACCTGAGTGACCGAATAAACCTCTGAATTCACTAGTTGAATACTTTATTAATATATATATATATATATATATATATATATATATATATATATATATATATATATATATTCTGACGTTCTACACTTTACTATGACATTTTGAGAGTTTTAGATGACATCTCAAAAATTTTAGACTTCTTCATTACTTTTATCTTTTTCGTAAAGGGACCTTTTCTACATGAAATCAATCTTACTGTCGTAACACTGCTCCCTCCGTTATAGTTATTTGACTCAAATAACTGGACTATCAGAGACCAATTAAAGCCAACACGATTGATCAGTTTTATAGAATTGAGCTTATCTCTCGATTTGAACTACCTTGGCTTTACTTCTAGCTGAAGACTGGATGCGGTAGACTAGATCGTTTATTTTCTGCAGGACGGTGTACAGGTTTTAAAAGTTGCGTTGGAGTTTCGGAAAAAGTCCTTTCGTAAGTGTCGGATTTGGAACCATACTGGGTCACCTGATTCAAAAGTTGTACCCGTATGATGCATATCAATGTCGGCCTTAGCTTTATCACTTTAAAACTTTAAACTTCTACGAGCAAATTCGTAGACGTCCTCCAATTTTTCCTTTAAATTTTCAATGTATCTGAGGAATGAACTTTTTTCTTCGTAGGGAGACAATCTTCGTTAAATAAGATCTTAAGGAACCTTCATGTGTTTCCGGTAATCATATTCGATATAGAATAAATAGTTAATATATGTTTGGAACTTCTGTGGGCTAAAAACAATAAAGGAATTAAAGTATCAAAGGTTGGATCGCCAACATTCGAAAGAAGACTGAGCAATAAGGAGAAGAAGACCAAAAGAAGGGCCACAGAAAAGGTGGGACTGGTGGGAAGTGAAGCAAAATTTGCGCAGCACCGTTAAGATTGGAGGCATTATTTTAAGGAGGCATAGTTTGAAGGAGGCCACTACTCAATTTGAGCTGTAGCGCTGTTGGAGAGAAAGTTGTTTTATTGAAATTGTGGACACACAGTGTATCCTCCAACTACAGAAATACGCCCAGAGTCATCACGAAATGGCTCATCTCTGACAATTGGTTGGATGATATGGCGAACAAGAATCTTTTTCATAGAGCTACTTTGTAAGTAGTAATACGACTTTCTATAGCGGAACTACTTTGCAAGATCTCTCAGAAATTTCCTTTGTTTATCTGAATTTTGTGTTGCGCTCCATTCATATTATATATATATATATATATATATATATATATATATATATATATATATATATATATATATATATATATATATATATATATATATATATATATATATATATATATATATATATATATATATATATATATATATATATATATATATATGTATATATAAGTTATGATTTTTGAGGATGCAGTCAGTCTATTTGGCCCACAAGACAAAGAAAACTCTTTGACTTTGACTCTTTTTCAAGACATCTATAAAAAGAAATATAAATTAACTAGTTAAAATTGTTAATTGTCTTACTTACTAGTCGTGAGATTACAGTTGTTAATATTGTACTCTACAAAACATACCATTATAAATATATTAAAAATGTTTTATTAAAAATAACTATATTGTCACTATACATGTCATTGTCATGGTTTGATTAATGTACATATACGAATGAAAATACAGTTATTTTGCGTGGAAAGCAAAAAGTTTGGTGTTAAGAATGGAATATAAGGTAAAGATCCAAAAGTTTGTGGTGTTATTGGTATTAAGTACATATATACATATTATATACAATAACATCACAAACTTTTGGATCTTTACCTTATATTCCATTCTTAACACCAAAACTTCTCAAATTATTTAAAGTATTAGAAAACATAAAAATTGCCACCAAAAATGTTAAAACCATAGCACATTTATACAATAAAACTAAAGATCCTTTAACAACTGATGAAAGTTCTAGAGTAGTGTATCAAATACCTTGCTCAGACTGTGATAAAGTTTATATAGGAGAAACTTCTAGAACATTACACAGCAGAATTATTTCTCATAAAAGTGATGTAAAAACTAAGAAATCACAAGCTTGTGCATTAGCTGAACACTCCATCAATCTAAATCACACATTTAATTTTTCACAGGCTTCAATTCTAGAGAGGCAGAAACATGAACAGAAACGGTTATTTTTAGAAATGACACATATACAAAAAAATAAAAAATGTGTAAATAGATCAGATATTGACAAATTAAGTATAATTTATTGTTACATATTAACATATCAATAAATACCGTCAAAATCTCATTTTCTATTGACATCCTAACATTAAAAATTCATATGTGCTTAAGCCAAACTGCTGACTGGATTAATTTATATTTTTTATAGACAATTAAATAAATTATAATAAAAACTATTGTTACTGGTTTTGCTTTCCACGTAAAATAAGTGTATTTTCATTTGTATATGTACATTAATCAAACCATGACAATGACATGTATTGTGACAATATAGTTATTTTTAATAAAAAAATTTTAATATATTTATAATGGTTTGTTTTGTAGAGTACAATATTAACAACTGTAATCTCACGACTAGTAAGTAAGACAATTAACAATTTTAACTAGTTAATTTATATTTCTTTTTATAGATGTCTTCAAAAAGAATTAAATAAAATTCGAAAGCTTGACAGTAAGTCAAAGAGTTTTCTTTGTCTTGTGGGCCAAATAGACTGACTGCATCCTCAAAAATCATAACTTATATTTAAATCAACAGTCAAGAATACCACCATCTTATATATATATATATACATATATATATATATATATATATATATATATATATATATATATATATATAGGCACACAAAGCAGTAACATCAATTATATTGCAACAAAAAGCTAATGTAGTAGTATTTAAAGTAGTTTTTATACTTCCTCTTTTTTCATGGTGCTACCCAGCTATTTATTTGGAACTACGAATTCTTCAAAATTTGCTAACAAACCAATGTTCATTAGTTTGTTAATTTAATACATTTGACAATTTGTTGTTACCTTATAACAAATTCATATAAACATACAATAAAACTAAAATATTAAATAAAACTAAATCGTTTGAATGTTTTATCTCTCTTAATTATTTTAAGCATTACGCTTTAATACTAAACTCTCTTCAGGTCTCCTTGTATATATTTCCCTCGTCCTGCTTTTGACACTTGAATTCTAGACTAAAACGATTTAGTCACTTCAACCTTTCCGCTGCGTTCTAGTTGTTAACCACTTCAAAAGCTTTAACATCAGTGTTGAGATGAAATCAATAAGTACGATGGTAAACAAAATTTCGATCGGTTTGTCACAAATGCCAAAATCAATACTGTTGGATGAGAACGGTACGTACACTCAATAAATACTATTTTTTAATTACGCCATTCAATTAAATACGCATTAAATAATTAAGCATACAATTTAGTAATTGCAATTTATTTTCTTTTGGTCATGTGAAGCTAAACATCAATCAATAATCCATTAAAAAGTAGTAACCGTCCACATCATGACAAAGTTTATGCAGAATTTTTTAAACATGTCAATATTAAACGAACTTACATATACACGCTCATATAAACGAACTTCGCGCTGAGTACGCGAACAACCGTGCAAAGAATTTCTTGTGTTTGAGTCGTGCTGTTTTAACGTTAACGCGGAGATATAATTCTACTACTTGTGATTTTTATTATAGATTCAGCCCGAGAGAGACAAATTTTGACTTGGTTAGATAAAATTGAAGCAGAGGAGAATGAAAATAAACCTGGTTTACAAAATGAAGAAGACAGTGACATCGACCAGTGTGAAAATTTTATTCCATAATACAGACTCTGAATTGTCAGCAGATTCTAATGACAATGATGTGGCTTCTGTTTGTAAAGGTGATCCAGTTTATCTTAGAAAATATGGTATTGGTTTATTCACAGCGGAAACCAGTCGTACACGTAGGCACAACATACTTACTTGTCTACAAGGTGTAAAACAAATAGCAAAAAAATGTTAACACCAAATGAATGCTGAAAATTGTTTTTCTCTGATAAAATGATAAACAAAATTGTGCAACATGCCAATACGTCAAATGAAATCGTAGGCTTCCACGGCCAGAGTGAGAATTATAGTTTATTCGTCTTCTGGGTTTGGACCGTGTCATTTGTGAGTGACCCAAAAGTGGGTTCATCTCGACGTTTCACTACAATTGTATGTAGCTTCTTCAGGAGAACAGAGAAAAAGAAAAAGAAAAAGAAGACAGGAAGATAAGTAGTTAGCAACGGTAACTCAGTTACTCAACGCAACCAGAGGCGAATACTAACTACCAAGATGGGCATTTGGTCACAGTAACTCAACTACTCAACGCAGCCAGAGGTGAAAACCAAATGACAGGACAGGGATTCACGTCCAACAGCTCAGAACACTAACGCGTCGAGAGGCGGGGAGTGAATCCTCGGGGATTCACTCCCCGCCTCTACCCTAACTTGTAGCGTTTTATATTTAATGTCTAAATAATAATATAAATTCGATTCTATATAGTACGCCCCTGGTACGCTAGAAATGTGTTGTCTGTAGAGATTTTTAAATACGCAATAATTCTTCAATAAATAAAAACGTATTTGCTAAAGAGAACAATTTATGGTTTTTTAACTTCAACGTTCCCAGAAGAATATTGCAAGCTTGGTATTATTTTTTCTAAAGCGCAGTAACGCCGGATGTTTTGAACGAATTTGAGTAAAGAATTTGTTGATTTGACAAGATGGCAATGGTTTTGTGCGGGGAAAAGAGGGGTTACTATTCGGAGATTGTGATCGAGAGGGTCAGCGAAGTCAGTGATGAATAATTGCTCGCAGCGAAAGGTCGTTTTAATGGTGATTTGGTAAGCCGGCATTCATTCGCCAAAATGGTGGAATTTTCATTCTAAGTAATATGTCGTTTCTGAAAGAGTGACCAGTAACCACTGTTTTTATTTTGGCCGAAGATTTATGATGTTTGAGCAGTGAACAAGTTTAGTTCCTGCTTTGTTTTTCGTTTTTTGAGAAATCCAGTTCATTTCCGAGATGCCCTTTTCACCTCATGTAGAATAATATTGGAGCAGTTTTGATTTGGATGTGCCAGTTTCAGCTTCCAATAAAGCTTTCTGTTGATGTGCAGTTGGATACCCCGCAGAAGTTAGCCAGTTGTTCAAAAGTTTAAGTTAACATGTGTGAACTGAGGTAACATTTACGTTATTAATTTTTAAAGTAAAAATAGACATTTTCTTTTAAAAAGACAAAATTTGCTTTCTTTTATAAATTATTTTAAAAAAAAAATTTGTAATTATATTATGTTAGGGCCTGGTTTAAACTGTCATGTCATAATTTTATCCTGTTTTAAAAATGTTTGTTTTGACGTATGACAGTTTGATTTTTAATCTATTTTGATTTGTAGTAAAGATTAAATTTTATACTTTATAAAAGGATATCCATAAAATTTGGCCACATTATCTACTAGGAACCATTTCAGAGAATTTTGTAACCTTTTGTAAACAGATATGTAAGTTCTTTTTATTTGTATTGGACAGCTATTTATATATAATATGCCTTTGTTGCTGTAAGTTGTATTGCTTTATAAGCTGTATTTTTGAAAACTGTTTGAGACAATAATAAATGTTTAATTTGTTTCTCTTATCTATTTTGAGTTTTATTTGAAAAGATATTTTTTTTCTATATTTTTGATGTTATACAATTATTTCCTTAGTTACAACTAGTGGTTGTAATAGGTATAATTGGGCACCTCAAGTGGCGCCCTATATTAAATTTCTTGAGGTGTTTCCGTTTATTTTCATTCTGTTTGTCCAATAGATTCGTATAAGTACCTTTTATTTCCTTTTTGTAGTTGCCCCAATCCAACCCCCAATATCTTCAACTTATCCACGACCCAGCTCTCCAATAACCAACTGAGTGTCGTTCGCACTTGTTTCGATTATTTTGTTTGCCCAATCTTGTCCCCCATATTCTTACCCTGTGGTAAGCAAAATAGTTGTTACAATTTTAGCGCCCAACGTGTGTGGCTTGTCTTATGTTTTGCTCCAAATTGTACTTTTGTTACAAATTTGTCGCCCAATCGGTGGGGCATTTGAATATTTCCATTTTTTTTTAGATTTTTGATCCTTTTTCCTGAAGCCACATATCTTTTTCAGTGCGTCTCTAGTTTTCTGCCATTTATATCAACTTTTTGTTTCCTTTTGAATAAGTGCCCCAATTGTCTCAAACATATTTAATTGTAATATATTAAATATATGTATTTTGTACCAACATTTATATTTGTGTATATTAACATATGTGTATTGTTTTTTATATGTATTGGTAAGTAAATGAAAGCAAATATTTGAGTTGAATATTTAAATATGAATTTTGATTGAAGTATTGATATTGAAAAGAATTTAAAAAACAGTAGCAAATTATACAGTTACTGTTACATTTATTTTTTTATTGATTTGACAAATTTTACAGAATAATCGGTTTTTGTAATTTTTTATTTGTTCGGTCATTTTAAGTAAATGTTTGTATTTGTTTGAAGGACTTTGTTTGAGCTATGTAGTTGAGAAGTAGTATTATGCAATTTGTCTTCTAATTAACCGTCTCTGAAGGTGTATTTAAATGCCAAAGGTTAATTAAAGTTGTTGTACGAGTAGTCATTGTGAGTCGTAGAGAAGATTCGACAAGTTTAGTCTCAGTAGTAGACTGTGTGTTTATTGTGTATCCTTTCTTGTATCTGAATGACCACAGGTAAATATTTGTGATCAGGAGATGCTGTTTTAGTTTTGACTAGGAGCAGTCTCATTTAGTTTTCGGAACAAGAGTTGGTTTATTTTGGTATCATTTAGTGTAGCTCACTCAAAGGTCAAGTTTTTAATATTATTAGTATTTTGTCTTTCCCTGTATGTACGGTTTATGTTTTTTGTTAGTATCCATGTTGTCCCATGTTGTTTGAAACCATTTTTTTAGTCCCTGTTAGTGAAAGTGTGAACTTTTAGGAGACAGGTCAAAGACCTCATTTTTGTTTACCAACTGTTACTAAGTCAAGAGCAGAAGTTGCAGCAAACTGATTGAGTTTTGGATTTCAGTACGCGGGAGTGCAAGTGAGACTTACTATCAGGTGATAAATGGAAACGGTTGTTTCTTAAAATTGTCATATTTTCTACCAGTTGTTGAAGTTGATTTTAGTTATTTTGTGTGTTTGTTTTCATCCAATTTTTGAAAAATGAAGTCTACTCAGGTTAATCATTTGAAATCAGGAGAGTTATCTTATGAGCTTTTCATAAGAGGTAAAAATGTCCCAAATAAGACAGTTGATGATAAGAGAAAGATGTTAAGAGCTTTGTTGGCCAAGGAGGCCACTTTGTCTTCAAGTTTAGTCGATTTGGTTAGTAATGTAGTAGATCCTGAGACAGAGTTGTGTGAGATTAAGTTGATTATGGAAGATTTATGTATTAGTGCTCAATCAATAAATGTAGAATCAACCAAAGCTGATTTTGCTAGATTTGAGACAAGGTCTACACATTTAAATACCAGATTAGAAAATTTCCCTATGAATGATGTTGAGGAAGATGTTAAAAAGTTTGTCAATGAGTGTAAAGATGATTTGTTGTTGTTACAGGGTGATGTGTTAGAAAAACTAGAATTATCTGATGATTTAGTAAAACCATCCACTAGTAGCCCAGTTTCAGTCCCTGTAGTTCCCAGTTGTACAGCCCCAGCTCCAATAATACAGGTTTCAACTCCTGTAATTATTTCTGATCTACATATTAAGTTTAATGGTGAGAGTAAAGCCCTTCCCACATTTTTAGAGAAAGTTAGAGATTCTGCTAGGTCTCGGAATATTTCCGAAGACATCCTGTTTCGCTCAGCCATTGAGTTATTTGAAGGTAATGCTGCTATTTGGTATAGGAGTGTTAGAGATAAAATTAATAGTTGGGATGAGTTGGTAGCCCTACTCAAATCTGCTTTTTTACACCCAGATTATAATGATAATCTCTTTGATGAAATTAAAAATAGAAAGCAAAAAAGGAATGAATCCATAACCATTTATTCAGCAGTGATGGAAAACCTTTTTAAACGTTTGGAAACATATCCTAGTGAAGCCCAAAAAGTGAAAATAATGAGGAAAAATATTTTAGTGGATTACATTCCACTGATAGCCCTTCAAGATTTTGCTACAGTAGAAATGTTAGTAGCAACTATAAAACGTTTAGAGCAGAATGTCCTGCCCTTGTTGCAGACTACTAAAGGTCTTGCAGGTATTTCGATTGATGATTCAGAAAAACCCAAAGAACAAGTTCATGTGGTGAATAATCAAACCAAGCAAGATATAAGTGGAGTAGGTAACAGACAGGACAGAGAAAATTCTTCTAAGAGACCCAATCCCAAACATAAGTATGAGAATAATAGACCCAGTCCTCCAGAGAATACTGAAATAAGAAATCAGTCTTTTTCGTCCCCACCTCCAATGATGCAATCTTTTTCGTCCCCACCTCCAGTAACGCAGTCTGCCCCTTATCAAGCTCCAAGAAATCCGAAAAAAATTATTTGTTTTAATTGTAATAGACCAGGTCATATTTCCCGTGACTGTAGAAGCAAGTCAGTATCTTGTTATCGTTGTGGTCATAAAGGTGTGACCATATCTTCTTGTCCTAAGTGTTGTATTTCGAATAGGTCTAAGCCCAATAGACCTTACAGGTCATCAGTGAACCCAATTTTTGAAAAGAAAGATTTTGATAGTCGTCCCCATGTTAATTGTTTAGAAGTTGATCTAGATAGAATAGACCCTTGGTTCGATAATTTGAGATCAAAGATAATCCAATCCCCCCTTGATTTTCCACAGTGGAAGGTGGAGAATGATTTTGTTTATAAGTTTGCCCCTACCAGAAATTCTTTTAAGACTAATGATGTAGAATGGAAAATTGTTGTGCCCAAACCACAAAGGTCTGAAGTTATGAAGTCTTGTCATGAGCCACCTACGTGTGCTCACTTTGGATTTTCCAAAACTTTGTCCCGTATTCAGGAAAGATATTATTGGCCCCAGATGCGTGTTGATGTGCTTAAGTTTGTCAGGTCATGTATAGTTTGTGGTGCTCAGAAGACACCAAATTATGCTCCATTAGGTAAAATGGGTAAGCAGAGAGAGGCCAAGTTTCCTTGGCAAATAGTTGCAATAGATCTGATAGGTCCCTTTGTTCGTTCAAAGAAAGGTTATACGTGGTTATTAGTAGTTGCTGATTGGTTTAGTAAATATACTTTAGTCCAACCTTTGAGAAAGGCCACGGCTAAGAATATTGTTGAGTTTTTGGAAAATGATGTTTTCCTAATGTTTGGTGTTCCTCAATATGTGATTTGTGATAATGCCTCAAATCTGAACAATCCTCTCTTAATTGAGCTCTGTAATAGGTATAACGTTCAGAAAGTATGGTTTAGCCCAGTATATGCACCTCAGTGTAATTTTGTGGAGAGGAACAATAGAACCATTGGTACAGCAATACGTACGTATGTTAAAGACCACGTAGATTGGGACAAGAATTTAGCAAAGATCAGACAAGCTATTAACACTGCAAAGCATGAAGTGACTGGATATACTCCAGCTTTCCTGAATTATGGCCGTCATGTTCCTTTAAGTGGAAACTATTATGGTGTTGATCATAAGGATCAACAGAATCAAGATATCGAGATAATTCCAGGTGACCGTAACATGTATGCTTCAGAAGTCAAAGGTTTGGATAAAGTTTTTGAAAAGGTTAAGGCTAATCTTCGAAAAGGATATGAACGTAACGCTAGGAGTTACAACTTACGTAGAAGAGAAGTCCAATTTCAAGTGGGTGATAGAGTTTGGAAAAGAAATAAGGTTTTGTCTTGTGCTGTCAACAAGTTTATGTCCAAACTAGCACCGAGGTATATTGAAGCAACTATCAAGGAAAAATTGTCACCAGTGGTTTATCGTTTGTCAGATTTAAATGGTTCAGATCTTGGTAAATGGCACATTAAGGATTTAAAGCCTTTTGTATCAGATGAGGACAATATGTCATCTTTAAGTAATTAGTTCATCCTATCCCATATGTCTGTATTTTCGAGTTTGTATGTTGATTTGATTTCATCCCTTTGGAATATTGTTTCACTTTTGATAATTTTAATTCAGGTAACCTATTTTATTTGGGAGACACATGTGAGAATCACATTTTGTCATATGTAGGTATATAGATTTAGGGTCTATATCCTAATTATTTTTTTGTAGAACCGTTGCCGAATTCCCTGTCTCGCTAGGCGTATAGTGGAGATAGTAGACGCCTACCTGTTAAGTGTAGAGCAATTTATTTTGGATTTGTGCGTAGCACTTGGTTTAGGCAACGAGGTGTCATGGCTATGCCTGCCCGACAAATCACTTGTGTTACTGCTGTGAATGTCAGCGAGGTTCACTGCAGGGCATAAGGTTAGCTTCCCCCAAGGCATAGAAACTCATGTCACCTGCAGTTCATTTTAGAGTCAAACATTTCAGTCTACTCGACTTTAAAGAGTCTGGCGATCGATGGCACGCTAGCCCATTCTTGTAACTAATTTTGTTTTTGTTGTTTAATCCCATGCTAGCCATCATCTAAAAGATATTATTAAGAAGTTTCGACTCAGTTAGGAGGTCATCTTCTGATTTTGTTTTTGTTTGTTTTGCTTTTATCAAAAACTGGATAAAGTTATCCGAGTTTTTTCTTTTAAGAAGGGGCATTGTAGCGTTTTATATTTAATGTCTAAATAATAATATAAATTCGATTCTATATAGTACGCCCCTGGTACGCTAGAAATGTGTTGTCTGTAGAGATTTTTAAATACGCAATAATTCTTCAATAAATAAAAACGTATTTGCTAAAGAGAACAATTTATGGTTTTTTAACTTCAACGTTCCCAGAAGAATATTGCAAGCTTGGTATTATTTTTTCTAAAGCGCAGTAACGCCGGATGTTTTGAACGAATTTGAGTAAAGAATTTGTTGATTTGACAAGATGGCAATGGTTTTGTGCGGGGAAAAGAGGGGTTACTATTCGGAGATTGTGATCGAGAGGGTCAGCGAAGTCAGTGATGAATAATTGCTCGCAGCGAAAGGTCGTTTTAATGGTGATTTGGTAAGCCGGCATTCATTCGCCAAAATGGTGGAATTTTCATTCTAAGTAATATGTCGTTTCTGAAAGAGTGACCAGTAACCACTGTTTTTATTTTGGCCGAAGATTTATGATGTTTGAGCAGTGAACAAGTTTAGTTCCTGCTTTGTTTTTCGTTTTTTGAGAAATCCAGTTCATTTCCGAGATGCCCTTTTCACCTCATGTAGAATAATATTGGAGCAGTTTTGATTTGGATGTGCCAGTTTCAGCTTCCAATAAAGCTTTCTGTTGATGTGCAGTTGGATACCCCGCAGAAGTTAGCCAGTTGTTCAAAAGTTTAAGTTAACATGTGTGAACTGAGGTAACATTTACGTTATTAATTTTTAAAGTAAAAATAGACATTTTCTTTTAAAAAGACAAAATTTGCTTTCTTTTATAAATTATTTTAAAAAAAAAATTTGTAATTATATTATGTTAGGGCCTGGTTTAAACTGTCATGTCATAATTTTATCCTGTTTTAAAAATGTTTGTTTTGACGTATGACAGTTTGATTTTTAATCTATTTTGATTTGTAGTAAAGATTAAATTTTATACTTTATAAAAGGATATCCATAAAATTTGGCCACATTATCTACTAGGAACCATTTCAGAGAATTTTGTAACCTTTTGTAAACAGATATGTAAGTTCTTTTTATTTGTATTGGACAGCTATTTATATATAATATGCTTTTGTTGCTGTAAGTTGTATTGCTTTATAAGCTGTATTTTTGAAAACTGTTTGAGACAATAATAAATGTTTAATTTGTTTCTCTTATCTATTTTGAGTTTTATTTGAAAAGATATTTTTTTTCTATATTTTTGATGTTATACAATTATTTCCTTAGTTACAACTAGTGGTTGTAATAGGTATAATTGGGCACCTCAAGTGGCGCCCTATATTAAATTTCTTGAGGTGTTTCCGTTTATTTTCATTCTGTTTGTCCAATAGATTCGTATAAGTACCTTTTATTTCCTTTTTTGTAGTTGCCCCAATCCAACCCCCAATATCTTCAACTTATCCACGACCCAGCTCTCCAATAACCAACTGAGTGTCGTTCGCACTTGTTTCGATTATTTTGTTTGCCCAATCTTGTCCCCCATATTCTTACCCTGTGGTAAGCAAAATAGTTGTTACAAACTACCCATAGTTTATGGTTGGGAGTAATGAAGAAACCAAGGATGTGCAATCAGTACCTAAGTGTGTATCCCTTCATGTAACTAGGCTTGCACCAAATACGACCACAGCAGACTTGAAGCGGCTTTTAGACCCCAATTTTAAAAATGTACGGTGTGAGTCTCATCCATCTAAACACCCTGAACCTTATACGTCAATGAAAGTTACCATCAGAAGAGATGAACTAAAAGAAGCTTGAAAGGGGGAAGTATGGCCATCTGGTACCCTAGTGTCTCATTTTTGTATAAAAACGAGGATGCCAACAAGGAAGGCAGATGGATCCTCAGAATTAGAATGAATAGTACAAACACTGCAGACCCAAAATCTAAGCATTTTCTATCAAAATGTACTAGGCCTACGCACTAAAACCAGTGACCTATATTCCAATGTTCTTAGTGAAGATTTTGATATGAACGTATTAACTAAAACATGGCTTATAGATGCAATCTCAAATGAAGAACTTTTTGATAATATCTACATAGTCTTCCGCAAAGATAAACCAGTGGCAAGACATTGGGTGGTGGAGTTATGGTAGCATTGAAAAATAAATTTATTGTAGAAAGTATTAAAGTTAATTGTAATATAATTGAGTACTTGTTACTTAAGGTAAGGGTTAAAACATATTTATTTTATGTCTCCTGTGTATCTCCTGTTACCTCCTGGTGTAAGTTTAGATATCTATGAAGAACTTTATAACCATTAACTTAAGTTGTAAAAAGAGCAGCTTGCTTAAAGAATTTCAAAATCTAAAGAAGTTAAATTAATATAATACAAAGAGAAAAAGACAGCCAATATTTGATTTCACGTATAGTGCGTCAGTGTATCTGCTTATACGTATTTCGCCCTAATAGCGCTCATCAGAACAGCTATTCACAGTCGTTCTGAACGTGAAAATAAATCTTTTCTGTCTTAGGAAGCCACTCTAGCATGGCTTCGTATAGACGCAAATAGCGACATCTAATAATAGAATATGTTAACTAATTTTCGAACTAACATGTTTATCAACATCTGTTTTGCCTTGCACTTCTTAGAAGGCACAGACTAAAGCAAAAATCTGAATTTGGTTTCTAATATAATACAATTTTATATTGTAAAAATAAACTGCTTGATCTTATACTGTCAAACATATCCATCACCAATCTGACTAGGTCTGGGTCTCCTTTGGTACCTGAAGATTATTATCACTTGGCACTAGAAACGTTACTAGAATTTAAAAATAATTCATACACTAAGAGTAATATACAACGGTCTTATAGGTATGATTATGTAAGGGGGACTTTAATTTTTTGTATCAATTAATAAAGGATACTGACTGGCAGATATGTATAATTGTATAACTGCTACAGATTGTATTAATCAATTTTTGATTGAAAATTATTAAATGTATACAAAAAACAGAAATATACAGCTTATTTTAGTAATAGACCTTATTAAAAAATCAGACAAAAAAAACAAATTAAGCAAACATATAAAAATAAGGAAAGCTGTGCTGTCGATAACAATAAATTCAAGAGTTTTAGAAATACTATCAAAAAGCAAATCGAAAATGAATTTATGCAGCATCAAAATAATATTGAAGATAACATTTTGCATGACATGTAAAAATGATTATACATATACAGGCCCTCAGGATATTGCTATGGCCTTCTCTCATCATTTTAGCATAATTTATCAGGTATCATCCACATATTGGGGTAGTTCACAGGGATCTTTTAACTTTTCACTTATTAGTGAGGAAGGTTAGTATAAAAAAATTAAAGTCAAAAAAGGCCACTGGTAGTGATACTATCCTTGCTTATATCTTTAATGGATGTTCTGATATATTTCAAAAACCATTATTACATCTATTTATTTTATTTCTTAAAACTAACACCTTTCCAGACAAACTTAAAGAGGCTACCATTACTCCAGTTTTTAAATCCGGTTATAGAAACAGTATAAAAGATTATCGTCCTATAAGTATCCTTAATTCTCTGGCTAAAATATTTTTTTTATTATTGAGTTAATACCTCCTCGACAACTATGATCATTGGCATGGTACAGTCAGGTACCTAGTGTAGTGTGTGTGTGTAGAGTAATTGTCTTGATACTTAGCAAAGTCGACGTCATTGTCTTTGCTAAGAGACGCTAATTGTATCCGAACGTCTGCGGTCCCTCCGGTGAGTACCGATCGCACAAGGAGAGAAATTATTTTAATTTGTTAATTTTTATTAAACGAAAATTTCTCCACCCAGATGAGATTCGAACTCACGACCTTTAGGTTTAAAGGTAGGCGCACTTACCACTGAGCCACAGAGGGGGTTGGCTAAAATATTTGAATCTATTCTCTATGTGAATATAATTTGAATGTGAAAAATTTTGAAAATGAATTCGCTCCAGAACAATATGGTTTCATTTTTGGATTATCCACATTTATTAATCTGTGCATTCTGTCTAATTTTGCTAGTGAGGCAATAAATAATAAACTCCAATTAGATTTAATAATGACTGACTGCTCAAAAGCATTTGATATGGTTGACCACAGCATTCTTTTATTAAGATTGAATGAGTTTGGTTTTTTGCATGATGCTTGTCCATTTATAAAATCGTATATGGAATCAAGGTTTCAACGAGTTAAAATTGGTAGGTGTTTTTCAGATAAATTTCGGGCTACATCTGGTGTCCCCCAAGGAAGCACGTTGGGGCCTTTGTTTTTCTTAATTTTTGTCAAGTCACTACCACAATCTCTTAAATTTTCTTCTAGTTTGAGCTATACTGATGATTTTAGGCTTTTTAAGACTATATATACTTCAAATGATTGTCAGTTACTACAGGAGGACCTGACATCAGTTGTAAAATGGTTTAGGGACAACAATATGATCTTGAATATTAAGAAATGTAGAGTCATATTGTTTCCTTGCAAAATCGACTACATTCAAAATAGTTACAGAATTGACAATTGTGTTGTTTCTAGGAAAACCAAATGTAAAGATCTGGAAAGGTACCTACAGGCTAACATTGTGAATACGGCCTACAAAATATTGGGATTTGTAATTAGAAATTCCAAACACTTTAGTATAAACACAACCATTAGACTATATAAGGCTTTAGTCAGACCAAACTTGGAATATGCATCAGTGGTATGGACTCCTTAAGCCAAAGTTCACATTAATCATATAGAAAAGGTACAAAAAAGATTTCTAAGGTATTCATAACTTAAGAAATACAATGTGTATACTCACCTTACGCCATCAAAAGAGCTGTTTAAAATATTTGGCCTGCAGTCGTTAGAGCAAAGAAGAAATATGCATTGTGTTATATTTATTCATAATATTATTAACAATGTTAAATATAAGACATTTGATTTAATCAACTTTATTAGGTTTCATGTGGCAAAGGTCAACCTAAGGGTAAACAGTAATGACCTATTTTCTTGTAGTCCATATAATACTTGTGTAATAATAAACTATATGCAATATCAGTGTAATGCGTTAATAAAGATCTGTGATATAGACCTCTTTCTGTAGTGTAACGGATATTTAAAAATGTTATAAATAGATAAGTAATGGTCTCAATTTTAAAATTTTAATAACTTCTATCTTTTTTTAATGTCTTTTTTTACTTTCTGTGTTTTTATTTTGTACTTGTATGTATATTGTTTTTTTTTGGTTTTGTATTTTTTGTGTGTATATTGTTATACCAATGAATGAGCACTCTTACATGTAATTACTACCTATGTTGTATCTTCTATAACATTACAAACTGCTGTTCCGGCCTACACCTATGGAACATACTAAATGTCATGAAATAACATGCTGTCATTTTTCTGCTGGGGAGTTAACCTATATTCATTGTACTAGATGTTTTCATAAATATAATATGTTGTAACATTTTTTTTATTGTTAATATATTAAATTATTTTTAATTCCTTTTACCCCCGTGCGATACGCCGATGATTAGGAATCCCCGTGTTTACAATAGGAAAATAATATTGTAGATACCAAGATAAAATGGAATTCCCTAATTAAGAAAGGTTTTTAATCCTTCCGTCATAATATTCATTATGAAAAGAGTATAATGCTTTTTGGTATTCGGTTTCTTTTCATAAATTGGTAATTTTCGCCGAAGGCTTGTACCTTTTGACAATAATATAATCCTAAGGATTTTAATATTCTCAGGTCCAATTGTTAATACCGCTTATTTTACCTCAAACTTTCCCATAGTCGTTAAGGCCTTACCTTCTGAGAAACACATACAACTGTCCTATCATTCTTGAGTGGGGGAATATTTTCTTCTTCCTTTTTCAGGGACAGTTATTGAAATTTTTAGTGGAACCAATTTACTTTTTGGTGGGCAGTTGTTGAGTGAGGCAATATCTCGTGAGACTTGTTGGTGGGCTCTTGTTGAGTGAAGTGATATCTCGTGATGCGCTTTGCTCACGATATTTCCTATCTTATCGTCGCTGTGAATTATTTTCTAAGTGTGTTTACACTTCATATTTGAGTTTTCTTTCCTTAGACTATATTAAATTATATATAGTTCTACACTACCTTTAATGGTTATTAAATTCAGTGTTTAGTACCAGAACAATATTAAATTCAGTGAATTAAGCTGCCTTCGTCAAGATCTACTGTACGTAATTTTTATCTACAATTATCTGGGCGAGTAATATGGTATGGTATCATATCACCTGCCATTATCTGGACGTATCATCTATATCTTCACCTGTAGATTGCCGATTTTTGAATGTAATTGAACCATTCAAGAAATTTATATAAATATTACCTATAAACATACAAGTCTCTGTTTTGTATTAAATAATAGTGCGATATAGTTAATTGACTTAACCAAGTGCTGTTTGGTTTATGTTTTCATTCCTGTAACCTTTTTTTGTTTTTTTGTAAATTTAGAGTTAAGTAATTTTTGCTATCTTTTGTATTTCCTATAATTTTTGTTCATTATCTTTCCTATGAAATCTCGAGATACGCCAAACCTTAATTTTCTCTTTAACCCCAAAAAATTGAGTGGCGCCCTGTTTCTATCTTCTCTTATCTTTGGTAATTTTACCCATCTATCTTTTTGTTTATTTCTGTATCTTTTCTAATATCTCTTATTCTATCTTTACCTATTTCTTCCGTTGAATCCATTCCCGGTTCCAAAAGCTAGTTTCGAACCCACGACTCGCTCTCCACCAACCATCTGGCTGCCGTCCGCAGTGTCTTCATTGGTTATCTTTCTAGCACCACCCAAAAAAGATTTCCGAGGTTACAATGTAATTTACAAATTTATTCATTTCAATCCTAAAGACATCAACCAAGATAGTCAAGATATCTACAAAGTTTGTACGGACACAACAACCTAGGTGATGTTTGTAAGTTTTAATAAAATAAATAAATAAAATAAAATAAAAATGTCAAATATGTCGCAATAAATGCTATGAGGATGAATAATGTGTTTATATTTCTTTTATGTTATACATTTTTTTATATTTATTATCTCATTAATAAAAAGTATATATATATATATATATATATATATATATATATATATATATATATATATATATATATATATATATATATATATATTCATGTTATTTATCACTAATAAAATTGTTAAAGAACCAGTAACCGACTAAGTTTCAGTAATTATTGAATACCTTAATAAAAAATAAATAAATGAGAAGAAAATGGCGACTGAAAGCAGGTAAACAATCGCGTCATTTTCTGATACGCGAACAATGGCGGGTTAAAGTTGCTTGTATAAAAGTGATGCCAAGACCAAAGGCTTGATATTTTTATATTTTTTATTAACAATTAAAAAGTCTTTGTAAATGGTAGGCTTAAGCCACTGATATAGCGGTTACAGAAAATCAGTATCTATCTATACAGTGCGAGTCTAAAGTCCGCCCCCCCCCTGCGCCCTCGTATGGTTTCAACGGTTATTGTTATAATAGTAAAATTTAGAGAGAGAGAGAGAGAGAGAGAGAGAGAGAGAGAGAGAGAGAGAGAGAGAGAGAGAGAGAGAGAGAGAGAGGTAAAAAACAGTCGTAGATATTGATGGTGACGTGATAGTGATAGATGACGTTACAGCGTCACTGTGACAGATAATTAAATAAGACCTTATGGCAAGTAATACCTCGTCTGAAAGTTATTAAAAATACCTATTTAGTCATAATAATTTTGTTTGAGTTTATGCTCATTTTGGTGAATAAATTAATTAAATACTAAAATTTTAGCTTATCCTATAAGTAATAAATATTTAATAATCAGTTCTTATATTAAGTAATCAAAATGTGCACCATCTACTTCCTGACAGTAACGCATCCCATTTCTAAACTCTTGCCGTACTCGTTCAAATGTGTCGGGGGAAATTGCCCTACATTCTTGAATAATTCGTTGTCTCAAAATATCAGTATTGTCGGGTGCTGTAGGGTAAACTTTAGATTTCAAGTATCCCCACAGAAAAAAATCTAGTGGTGCAAGATCCGGTGACCTAGTTGGCCATTCTATCATACCTCGTCGTCCAATTTATCTACTACGATATTTCTCATCTAGGTAACATCTTACTGCACCATAATGGTGTGCAGGAGCACCATCTTGTTGAAACGTTATTTCTAAGTTGCCAAATTCATCTGGATTGTCCTCCAGAATTTCAAGTATTAACGGTTTAATTGCATTTTGTAACATCTTCAGATACACTTCACCGGTTAAATTGGTATTGAGAAATACAGGCAAAAATATGTGGTTTCTCAAAATACCTGCCCAAACATTTATCTTCTTTTGGAAATGAAGTATGTGTTTCACGAAAGACGTGAGGATTTTAATAATTAAACTAAATATTAACTAAGAACAACTAATTAAAAAAAAATTACTTAACTTAAATTGACTAAACTAAGCAGAAACAGAAACTAAATATTGAGGTACAAATGCCTGTGTAAACTAATAATAACTAGAGAATTAACAAACTTAAACTTTTTTGGCAAATAATCAAAGACGGACATTAGAATTTTTATTAGTTAAAGGCCAAACTATAATCAAAGAACAAAATTAGTATGATTGAATAAGGGTATAAAAAAATTGTAGTTTCGCATTTAATTAATAAACATTCTAACATTCATCTCTGGTTTATTGTCAAAAAAGTTAACGTTGACTTAAAAACAATAACAGAATTGAAAAACGTCATCTTTTTAAAGAAGTAACCAGAGGCGGAGGTTTTAATACTTACTAATTTAATGCGAAACTACAACTTTAGTATTTATGTAATTTATTATCAAAATGAGCTTAAACTCAAATAAAATTAGTTTGGTTAAATAGATATTTTCAATACCTTTCAAACGAGTTATCACTTGCCATAAAGACCCATTTAAAATAGTCTGTCACAGACCACAGTGGCGCTGTCACTATTACGTCACTTCTTATGACTAGTTAAGAAGCCTACGTCTGCTTATTACTCCCTCCAAATTCCACCACCAATAGTGTAACTCTTCAAAAGATACGAGGAGGGAACGGACTTTTGATGACAGGTTATCAGATAAAAGGTTATGACGACATCTGACATTTAATTAATTTTTTGTTCTTGATACGATACGTTTAATTGATTACTACTAACTATGTAATTATTACTAACACTATTAGTAATAATTACATTTTATGATAATTAAAATACGATTAATTTTATACATAAATTGCCAAAAATATTGGTTGCAATAATTCCAAAATAAGATTCAACAAACAAAAAAAATTAAAGCTTTATGTTAGTTTAAATTGAAATACCTAGCGTTAGTGATGTGTAATACTGTGTTGAATGGCACTCTCATATTGACACTTTAGTGTGTGTCAATCGTATTGATACAGTAAAAATTACAGAGTGACACCTATACCCACAAGTTCACAAATTTATTTATGTTATATGCGTTGTTGCCGCGAGTGCGAGTATATTTATAAAAGTACCTACTCAAAAAAGTGAAGAAAGTTTATAGTCGGCAATTAAAAGAATGAACATATAAGGAATTCATTTTTTTAGTAAAGTTCGAAGTTCCATTAAATGCCCCAGAATTGTTTTCATCATTATCAGTAGCTCGACAACCCTTTCTGGGTCCTGGCTTGTTCTAGGATTCTAGTGGTATATACCACTTCTTGCTTAAATCAGATACCAAGAACAATACAACATCACAGATAACTAACTTGACTGATATATCTATTAACAACTAACCTACTTTAGTAATAATTTTGATTAACTAAAAAAGATAACATTCCCTTGCTTTTCTTAGATACATCTCAATAAGATATTATTATAATAATACATGAACAATGTACTAATTAAAAAAGAATTTTAATTAAGAAAATTTTAAAATAAGATCTTCCCAAACTGGGATCTAACTTCATCGGTTTTACCAATGAACCTTAACGACATAAATATTTAAAAGCCCAACTTTTAATTGTCAGTGCTTGCGTTCTAAGAAAACAGTACCTAACATTCAAACTTTATAACAATCAAAAATTTAGTTATTGCCGACAATTCAAAGAATTACTTCCTTTAAATGTAGTTACATTGGGTTTTTCGATTAACCTTGGGTAAACATTTGCGTTTTAAGTTCAAAGCTACCATACATTTCCAACGTTAAAAAAAAAAACTTTTTTCCACATAGTAACAAAAAATACCACTATGTTGTTACTAGCTAAGTTTTTTAACATCCTAACTCGACATTTCTAAAATTTACGGTAATATAAATGTTTTTTATTAGATATAATATGGTAGCTAATTATAATTTATTCTCTTTCAGCCCTGAAGAAGCCAAATTAATTCTCTTTGGCGAAAACGTTCGGCGAAATAATTGATACACATTAGAGTTTTTCTTGCAGATTTCCCCAATATTTAATAGTTTACTATATTATGTATACATGTATATATATATATATATATATATATATATATATATATATATAAATATATATATATATATATATATATATATATATATATATATATATATATATATATAAAGAAAGTTGAGTACAGTAACGGGCTACTGGTAAACAACAGACAGTTGAAGGTAACCGGGAACGACCCAATACTAAGGACTAAGGATTAAGTTACCCTAACGTTGACACTATTTCTTAGTGTAAAATATTCTAGATGTGGATTTAATTTAAGCTTTGTTTGCCATCTTCCTCTAGTCGGGAGATGCGTTTGGTTTGTGTTTAAAAACAATGTGTAGTGAATATGTATATGTACGTATATATATATATATATATATATATATATATATATATATATATATATATAATTTAAACATAACCTGTATAATATGCGTGATCCGAAATTTCCTGTGTGGGTTTATATCCCAGCATATTGACATTTCCACCAGAACAATGCAAAATATTTAATATTAGTTTCCGCCTGTTCTTGGAATTTCGCGTATTTTACTGTTCCCTAATATTCACATCTACTCTCTATACCGTGTATAAACCTTCGGCAGAATGTTCAGTTTAAACTTAGGGAATATTTGTATAATCTAAATTATCAGGAGACAATAACTTAAAAATATTATCTTAAATTTAAAAAGATAATCAAATCGAACTGTATTATGAATTTGTTCCTTTATTGCTTTTTATTTTCTTACTGTAGAGAAGTTCTCTATTTTTTCTTTGAAGAACCGATTAAATTTGTATCTATTAAAACCCCTTTTGTTCGGGTGGAAAAATTCTCTTTTGTTAAGGAATTTGTGTATTATTGTGATTCATAAAATTAAACAAAAATTAAATTTTTGGCTTTATTTTCACTTTCCATTTTGTATTTTTTTTTTCTTCCACTCAGGCACTGGAGAAAGAAGTGTAAAGGGATGGGGCTCTCTAATGGAGATGAAACGTTATACACGTTGCACTATGCATATGACAAGGTAGGTATTAGCCAAGGAAGACCTGGAGTATATGGCTAGAAAACTAATGGACGAGTACAAAAAATGGGGCCTAAAGTAAAAAAATAGAAGACGAGAAAATTAAGAAATCCGATCAATGTATATATTTGGGGGTAAAACTAACAAAGACAGGAAGAACTGATGAAGCCATAAAAGACAGAATAACCAAAGGGGAACGAGTTAAAGGTGCATTGAGTTCAGTACCAAAGCAGAAAAATATAATACCGGAAACTAAAAAAAGGACGTACAATACCATATTAAAAGCAGTAATCGTCTATGGGTCAGAAGTATGGCAGTTATCACAAAAACTTAAAGGTAACCTCTTGGCAGTTGAAATTGATTTTTGAAGGAGAGAAGCGGGAAAGTCTAGATTAGAACATGTGAGAAATGAGGACATAAGGGGTCAAATGAATGTACAAAGATCAATCATAGAAATCATTGAAAAACAACAACTAACATGGTACGGACATGTACAGAAGAAAAACTACCAAACAAATATTAGAATGGGTAACACCAGAAAAAAGAAAAAGAGGACGACCACCAACAACATGGATGTCAGGAATTTCAACAGCAATGTCAGCAAGAAATCTATCTGAAGAAGACTCTCAGAATAGACACGTTCGGATAGATTTCCGCGGTCAAATGAATGAAAATAACTAGGTTCTCGGGAAGAACCGCGTTGAGAATTTAATGCTCGACGTTTCGGCTTCCATTTTGGAGTCATTATCAAGAATGATATGGTTCGGTTTGAGTTCGGGGTCTTAATCTGCCTACTCCCCTCACTCAAGACGTACCAGTATCGTGTTCTGTATAATAAATACAATAACTGCCTCTCGGCATTAAGGTCTCAATCTGCCTACTCCTCAGTGTCGAGTGACAACCAGTCTTACCCTGTGTCGCTGCTTTTATACTCGTTGTACGCGCGGGAATGGTATGGGCTGATGTGGTCTGAGCTGACGTGGTTTGAGCTGACGTGGTCTGAGCTAACGTGGCCTGAGTGGTGTTGGTGGAAGATCGCTGAAACAGGGGTCGTCATGTTTCCGGCAATCGTTTCGCGTCATCGCATGTATTTAAGCTATTAGGCGGTTTTTCCATTTCGATAGCTTCACGACTCATTCTTGATTTTAAGGAGCAGATGGGGGCGATGGTTTTTGCTTTCTCGAAATCTATTTTGTGGCCTGTTTGAATAGGATGTTGGGCTAGGGCTGAAGTAGTATCGGAATGTTTGACTGATATAGAATGTTCGTAAATACGATTATGGATTCCTCGGTTTGTCTGTCTGATGTATGTACGTGGGTAACTTGCCATTCCTTGATGTCCTTATTCAGAAAAACTTTTCTCACAGTTTTACGTATTCCGTGTACCGGAAACCCACTCATACAAACCGATATCTTAATGCCCAGTCACATCATTACCCCGCCCATCTCAATTCAGTTATCAACATTCATATTTCTCGTTCCATAAGATAGCAACAATCATAGGTCATCCAAAATCAATTTAATACGGCAAACACTTTTACAAAACGGCTATCACAAAACCCAAATCAATAAGATCATTCGAAAATAGCTAAACCCCATTCCATCCAAAAAAGAAACCTTGCCGCCGGATCAACCCAAAATCTTTCTACCTTTTATTAAAAGTCTCTCTAACTAAATCAGTAGAACTCTTTTTCCTTTAAACATCAATACCATTTTCACTACTCACTCCAAGCTGTCCAATCTCGTCAGATCAGTAAAAGACTAAACCCCTAATGAAGACCATGGTGTCTACGAGTTACCTTGTTTTAGTTGCCCACGTACATACATCGGACAGACAAGTCGACCAATCCATAACCGTATTTACGAACATTCTATATCAGTCAAACATTCCGATACTTCCTCAGCCTAGCCCAACATCATATTCAAACAGGCCACAAAAAAAAATTTCGAAAAAAAAAACCATCGCCCTATCCGCTCCTTAAAATCAAGTATTATTCGTGAAGCTATCGAAATAGAAAAACGGCCTAACAGCTTAATTACGCGCGATGA